>VWZW01006249.1:1101452-1612072 GCA_013397115.1 Edolisoma coerulescens
GAGACGGACGTTGGGCAAGGGGGAGCGAACTCCGTCAAGGGACTTCAATGGTGGCTGCCCCAGGGCAGAGGCTGCCGCTTTCTGTGAGGGGAGTTCAGGACTAGAAAACTGGGAAATGGAAAGTCCGTCTGGAGTGGGACAGGGAGTACTCATATGCAGAGCACCTGTTCCTACCCTGTCGCACATTTCCCTTCATTCGAAAACTGCCTCTGTCCCTGGTCTGCTCTGCTCCATTCATGAAGACCTGCTCCTTCCCTCCACAGAAAGACAGCAGAATAAGGATCCTCCCTGGATTTGAAGTGTAAAAAGGACAGAAATCCCCGAATATTAGCATGTCTATTAATATAGTGCCTATCATCTCTGCCAGGAACCCCGTACCCCACTTCATTTATAACCTCATGAACAGGGAACAAAGCAGAGAGTACTTGCCCCAAAGAGTTCTCTGTCTGAAGCAGCCTGAGAGCAGTGTTCAGTCTAACCTGTGGCCATTTTTCTCCCATTGTCTTGCTGATGCCCTCTGCTGTATCTCTGTTCTGCTTTTCTGGTTATAGCTATGCCAGGACAGCTATCAAATCACAGGTACTGTATTTCCTCTTCATCACTTCTGGCTGCTGGACTGAAAGGTGCGTACATTGAGAAAGCATCATTAGCATTTAGAATGTATCGCCCCTGGCCAGTCAAGAAATGATCAAAGAGGTCCTTACAGGCTGGGACGAACCTTTGTGATTAGGATTTTGTTGTAGTAGCTAATGAACTATTTGAAACACAGTGGCATTTTTCTGGGAATGCAGCAGATGTAATAATAGATACATAATATCTGATAGGAGTGAAAAAGCATGCCTGAGCTTTTTCTGATGTCGAATCCTTATTATTTATCTATTTATTCCTGTGCCCAGAGTCCCTGCAAGGAGAGTTCCAAAGGAAACTTTACAAGGAGCTGCTGAAAAATTACAATCCATTGGAGCGACCAGTTGCAAATGATTCCCAGCCACTCACTGTCTATTTCACTCTCAGCCTCATGCAGATCATGGATGTGGTAAGTCTGTAACCTTCTAGCCAACTATTTCAAAGGGTGGATTTTTCCTTCCTAGAAGGGACATTTGAGACAGCAAAGGAAGATTACAAGAAATTGGAAAGCACAAATAATTCAAGACACAATGCCAAATTTTGTCTGCCTCTGTAAAGAACTAAACTTAGAAGTACAGTTTACCTCTTTCTTAGATCTCTTGTCAAAATTTCCCAACATTTTTAGCAGTACAAAATATTTCAAGGGGAGTTCAAAATGCACACTTTGCCTTTGGAATCCTTAACTGTCCTTAGAACCAATAAACAATGTAGTCTGGGAGGGATTTGCAAAACCAAAGTTCTTGATTTCTGGAGGTCACTTAAGAGCTGCCTATTTTGGAAGATGGAGGGGAGAGGAAATCCTGGCCAAAATCCAAGTTATGTTACTCCTTTCAGTATGTAGACAAGATAGCTACATTCTACATGCTTAAATAGCTGCTGTATTTGCAACCACACTTGATTAGTATATCAATAGATATTCCTGTGCTGTACTTGTACAATGCACTGTAGGATCTTTTTGGGTTCAAATATGACTCATTCAAGCTTCACTCTGTCACAGTGGCACAGAGATACAATTCAGCATATAAGTGGCTTTACAGTGTTTGTTTTTCCTGAATTCAACTAGCTATGACAGCTAATAGGAAGTTACAGTCTTAAAACTGTAGTTAACCCCAACATTCCATTACCTTCCCATCAGATGCTTAAAGTTCAAGACACAGAGTTAATTTCTTCTGGAGTTGTCAAATTTAATTAAAAGGCATACAAAATGAAAGGAAAATACCCACAGATCACTAGCCAGTCTGGGTGTAGTCAATGACTAGCAGTCTTGGCTAATATGGTTCAAAAGGGAGCTTTTGATCCTATGTGCCTTTCAAGAAACCCCCTTCATAGTCAGTCAGAAACCTTAATTTTTGTACTGGTTGTTTAGTTACAGCTCATTTTGCTTGCCATAAAACTCACTGCATTTCTTTCTCAGAGATCTGGGATTGACAGCCAAAGAAAGAAACCAACCATGAAGTAAATTAAGCTTCACACTATAAAACAAATGAGTTTTCTTCATTGTCAACAAGAAGCAAATGCTGTTGGGAATGACAGCTACTTGCAATAACAATTACTGGTTTAACAAGCTAGGAAAAAAACATGTCACCATCATACTTTCCTGTAGTTTATATATTCACTTTAATGGCTTTTCAGCTGATAGCCACTGAGTCTAACTGGGAGTGAGACCTCTCCAGAGCCAATCCATCAAATCCCTGCCAGAACAGATTGAGCCAGGCTGGATTCTGGTTGCTGCTGTTCCTTATGTGAAGTCTCTACCATTCCACTCTTTGCTGACAGGAAAAGGGAGACAGTATATGAAATCTTTTCTAAACACAGTGGATGTTTCCTACCTTATATTTCTAGTTTTAACCTGTCCTATTAAAACTAGAAATTTTCTACCCCATGGTTGTAGATATGTTTTTCTTTTAATGGTATTGCATATTAATATGCATGCTAGTGTCAGCAGTACATAATTAAGGATCTGTAAGTGCCAATTGCCCCAGCTTAGTGTAGTTGACTAGAAAATAGAGTTATTTAATTGTCTAATTAGAGGGCAAGGTGGCATAGTAAATTGTACAAAATGTTTCTAAATGGGGAAGAAAAACAGTGGCGACATGAGAAAAATGCGGTTTGGGGATGAATGACTGAAGAGGAGAGCTAGGAAACTAAGGGAGTGCCTACAGAGGAAGTACATGGTAGGCCTGAGATACAGCAAAGGAATTTGGAAGAAAGGTGGAATTTAGGTGGAAGAAGATGGGATGCAAAATGGAATGTAAGAGGATTGAAAGAGTGGACTTCAAAAAGAAAAATCTTGACACGAAGACTAAGGCATACCTTAGGGAAGGAGAGGAGGAGGGGCTAATGGATGGGCATGGCTGCTCATGGTCATAGCTTCAGTACAATGGCAATGAAAATAAAGAATAGGATGTAGAGAAGCTATTTATTTTTCTCTACTTCTCACCTCATGGAAACCCCTCAATCTGCACATAAAACTGGTCTTTGGCTTCTGCTTGTCTGGTATTCCAGTGCTGGCATGGAATCTTAACCTAATTTAGGCTTAGGAAAATTCCCAGCATATACATTTTTGAGAAACAGATTATTGAAATACACTGATATTATATAATTTCTACACAGAAAATTACAGCCACCACATTTTTAAACACTGTATGGAGGTAAATACTTTCTAACAGTATTGTTTTCTCTTGTAACATCCATCCCAATAATAGTATCAGAGGAGAATATTCAGCCAGTGCCTATTGGTTTAGAGGGAGCACTAGGAATAGACACAGCAGCAGTGCTGTTCCTACTCTGCTACATCTCATACAGAATAGTGAATGGCATAGAAAAACAAATGCAGTGAGCACGAGGGTGTGAGGTTTGTGGCTAGCCTGGCATTTTTACAATAGACATATCTGTATCAACTGTAAGTTAATACAATTGAGAGAAACATATGGGAGGGTATTTCATCCCCAAAAGTCAGAAGATGAAACCTTAGAAATTAATATTAAAGGGTCACACATTTATACTACAAATGACTGCTTAGAGACACAAACATGAAAAACTGGAATACACTGAGATATGGAGCGATAGTTCAAACTCAATTTTTACTGCTATCTAAATAAGTAGAAAAATCACAGTCTTATTTTAGTTTGGGAAGGGCCTCTAGAGTTTATCTTGTCTGCTCCCCTACTACAAAGATGTCCTTAATAGATCATGTTACTCAGGACTGTATCCACTCAAGTGCTGACCACTTCCACAGCAAAAGTTTCCACAACCTTCCTGGGCAGCCTGNGGAGGGGGCTTTTGGGGCAGCGCGGGCAGAGTGTGCTCCCCGGGGCGGCCGTCCGGCTCCCCTCCCCTGTTCTCCCGTCCCCGAGCAGCCGGGGCTCCCCGCGGTGCCGCTGCGGGCTCGGGGAGGGCAGCGGGTGCGGGCGGGCGCGGCTGCCAGGGAGGGAGGGGGCCGCCCCCGCTCTCGGCTCTATAATGCCGGGGCCCCCTCGCCCAGCAGCACCGCACATCGCTCCGGCTGCCGCAGCAAGCCTGCGAGCGGCTCCGCTCCCTCCACTCCGGCCCGGAGACGCTCGAGGATTAGGGAAGGGAGGGAAATCCATCAGGCGAGAGGCAGGGCGGGGAGGCGGGCCGTCAGCATCGCTCCGCTCCGCTCCGCCCGGGCCGGCGGCGCCGTAGGGCGAGCTCCGGTGCGGGCGCAGGAAGGGGCCGAGCTGCCGNGCTTCGGTATTCAACTTCCATCATGGTAGATTTTTCCTAACATCTAAGCATAACTTCCTATTTTTCAGCTTGGGAACAGTACTAAAAAACATTTCTAGAAAAATGAGACACCTTTTCTTCTTCAGTAAAATGGGTTACACAACAAAAAGATACTTTTGGTGAAGTATTCCAGATTTCTTGACCATTTGCAGCAAGGTGTGTGTATTTCTGAATAACATAGCAGAAAACTAGAGAATGAAGTCTTGGTAAACCCACATGGCAGAACTCATTCTTAGTGCAGCTGTCAGTGGTTCACTCTCAGTATTTAAGATTTGCAGCTTTCTGGTTTGAATCTAGAATTTTTACCAGCTTTCTATGTGGAACTTGGGGCAGCACTTTGGGAGTGCCCTAAGCTGATCTTGGCCTTTGCTACTGGAAGAAATCTCACTGAGTTCTCGACTCATGCTCCCACAGCTTTGGCTTGCACCAGTGCCTCTCTGAGTAAGTTACCTCATCCTTTTTTGGGGGGTCAGTTCTCTAATGATCTGTTCTTTGGCTTTAGATTAGCTTAAACTGCTCACAAAACTACCTGTGGTGGTTCTTCACTTAACATGTCATATATTTCAAAAAACCCAAGAGAGGTCTGTCTCTGATTCAAATTGCAAAACTTGGGAGAATGCTGGATCAATACTATCTTAGCTTGTGACTTCTTCAACAAGACTCATGGTGACAAACATTTTGGTGGGTATGAGTGTGACCATTTTGGTCTACTCTGATCATAAATTAGTTATTTTTTTTTTTTACTAGCTGAAGAATCAACATTTAATAATTTATTTAAGAAAGTTGAATTAAGCTACTTATCTACATGAATATTCAAATTCTTATTTACGTTGCATAACACTATGTAGTCAGGAATCTTTCATGGTTCCTGCAGACACTTGCTGGCGAATTAAATCATTTACTACACAACAGTTTTAGCTTATTTTCCAGTTTCTCCTGTTTCTTTTTATAAAATTTCTAGTTAGGGGAAAGAAAAGCGCTGAATAGTTGTTTGTATGTAGTGAGCAGCAGCAGAATCTCAAGAGAAATCCTGTTCCTTTAGGCTGTTCAACTCGCTTGTGCAGACCAAAGGATAAATGAAAGCATGCAAACTTTTTTACGTTTATCTGAACTTAGTCAAAGTTTGCTTATCCTACATTGCCCTTGGTTACTTGCATGACTTAGTTTTATATATTCAAGGGCTTTTGTCCTTGTTTCATTTTACACAGTGAAGTGATCCAGCTGACTTCAATGACTTACAATGCTTTGCAAAGCCTCTGCATAAGGAGCTGCAGTTCAGTATTTGCAATCCAATACCCCGGACCCACTGGGCAAGATAGTAATGTGAAATATTTGGAAATTTTGAAAAGAAAATTATGCTGTCATTCAAAGAAGCAGAACAGCTTCTGTAAAGAAACACACTATAAAACAAACATCTTCCCTGCCAAAAAAGGAAAAAAAAAAAAAAAAAAGAAAAAGAAATTTAAATCTGGAAAAAATGAATAAAACGACCAAATCAAGAGGCTTATTGAAAAATGGTGCTAACAAAGTTCCTAAGCTGTTTATCAGGCCTCAGCAGCCTCTTTGCAAACAATGGCTATGGCCGAAGCTCATCAAATCTGCATTATTCTTTTAATTTTAGCATTCATTTGTGTATGTTAGAAAATATCTCTCCAAGCTTTATTTTCTTCTCCATTTGCTGCTTGATCTTTTTTCCTGCCATGCTAAGGGGAGAAACTGTTTGCACTTTCATCTTGCAGCCATTTCCATTCCACCACAATTTATTCCTGAGAGTTTAGAAAACTGGAAAGGTGCTAGGATATGCCTTCTGATGCTTTTAGTTAGTTTAATACCATGAAAGTTACTGGTTATAACAGAAAACAGAGTATTCTATTTTTCCATGAAAGATGAAGAACAGATCAGACAAGAGTCTAAAATATTCTGATAAATGATCTACTTTAACAAGCAGACAACACCTCTCCCTACCCTACTGTGGTGAGATATTAATATACTAAGAGCAACTGCAACCTTATTTCTGTGATGTTTGTCCATCTTTCCTGTGCTTCTAAATATCTCCTGGATTTTTTAGGTGTTCCGTCAGCATCTTTCTTTTACTTAGTCTTCTCAACCACTGTTAGATCTGGAAGGATATTTTAAACACAGGAGGATGTGTAGGATGGAATGGGAAGCAAAGAATGTACACTAATTAAAGACAGTTTGCAGGAAGGAAAAAGGGACTGACTAAAGGCTATAAAAAAACCTCCTGATAATAGTTTACTTGAGGACATAAGAGATGTTCATTGTATGTGAAAATCAGAACTTCTATTCTGCTTTCTGGTTCCACAGGAGAGGTGTTTGGAACTTTTTTTGTAATACAAATCAGCTGGGGTTTTTCTGTTTGTGTGGGTTTTCTTCTTAATATGTGTAAAGTGAAGCAGTTTCTCAAACAATTTTCTTATTCTTTGTGATATAAATATCAGCCCAAATCATAAAAACTCAGTACCTCATTTTTTTGTTTTCTAACTGCATTGGTAGGGATGCCCCATTAACTTAAAAAGTGACTAAAGATCTACTCCTGTGTCACTTGTGATGAAAAAGGCTTGTAACCGTGCCGAGAAAAGCATGGCTAAGGTGCTAGCAAACAGGCTCCTCTGTGACACTGCTGTAGAGCACAGGGACCACCACATAAAGGCTTCACATTTTACACAGGGCCTCTTACTTAGAACAACAGAACCTGCAAAGTCACATAATCTAGTAATTACTAGTAGTCCTCACTAATCAGCTAATGAAACAAAATTACAGCGCAAGATGTAATTCCTGGGAGTCAGATCTGGCTAATACTTTGTCTTATACAAAGCTTTTAGTTCACAGATGTTTGGGACTGAAATGAATATACTCCTTGTAATATTCAGAGTTGTTCCTCTTTTTTAAAAAGACTGTCATGTTCAATACTAGACAATACAGGATGTCACTATTTAACACACAAGTTCATACGTTTCGTTTTGACCAATATGGATCAGCTCGTTACGGTCTGTGGTAATCTGTATGAAAAGATTGAAAGACCTGTATTTTTCTTCATAAATGTTCTTGTCCTTGGCTAGTGGAACTCCACTGACCTGCACTGGCCAAGGATGCGGCTCCCTAAAGTACAAGTACCTGATGAGTCTCTGCAGCCCTGTGTGCCCGGTAAATGGTTTCCCTGTTGCCGCGTTCCTGGGAGAGCCACGGGCTCGGTCCCAGCCGAGGAGGAGCCCCGACCCTGTGTGTGCCATTTGCTCTCTGCTCACACAGCACAATTACATGCTCCATAAACCTGCTGCTCCTTGGGAGAGCCTCTTCTGCTGTGTGCAGAAAGACAGGAGCTGCCTGGGCTCCTCCCGGGTTTGATTTGCCGCTGACTGCAGTGTCAGCATGCACGAGAAGGGAGTTCAAATGCAGGTGGCTGCCCCTGCTGAACCCATTTCTTTTCTGGGAAGGCTTCTGGAAGTGCTGTGGGAGGATGCTGTGGGCTGGGTGAATTATGTGGGGAAAAGCAGCTCCCAAGTAACCACCACGGCCTCAGCCCCACTCCTGTAGTGTGATATGTGTGGGTCTACAAGTTGGCAGGAGTGTGCTGCAGCAATTTTGGGGACGATGGCAAGGGAAGGCAGGAAGTGCTGCTAAAGCAAGGTGGTATTTCTGTTTCTGTTCTCTGTCTCTGCTCAGGGCTGCGTTCTCACAGCCCTGCAGATACAGTGCCTGCTTTTCTCTCTGCAAAGCACACGCTATCAAAAGTTTCCAGTCATTTACAAATCTAATATTGCTGACAGCAGTTGAACAAAGTATTGTCAATGGATTGGAAGCAAACAATTCTATATCTATGAACAGCATATTAACATAAAAACATTCAAATGGTAATTACTTCAAATGTTAATTACTTCAAATTTAGATGATACAGATGTGAATTCTTCAGTTTCTCCTGAACTCTTCACCACATTTGCCTGAATAGACTACTAAACAATCCAACCGTTCCCAATCTAAATATATCTGTGAGTTACAAAAATGGAAAAGAAAGAAAGATTAAAAAAAAAAGGTCTCACAATGGGTTGGCAGCAGGGAGCCTATTTGTACAAGCACTTACCTAGAAAAAGAAATCTTTTAAAATTCACTTAGAATTTTAATTACTGAAATAATTAATTTTACTGTGTTAGCCAATTTATTTTTAATTTATTCAAAATTAAAAGATTTGTTTTCCAAGAATAACCAGAAGCAGCCTGAAGTAAATGTCTATTCAGATTTAACCTTCACTTGTGCTTGCATTTTCATGCCTGTTACTGCAACTAGAATTTGATTTGTAAAAAGGAAAGGCTGGTAACCCTGGCTTCAACAACAGCTAACTGTGAAGCACTAAGAGCATGGCATGAAGCCATGCTGCTGCTCATTGGCAGCAGGATAAGAATATGATATTCATCCAGTTCATCTCTCCCAAATTATCTGGTAGTGATGTGGAGCCACATTTGCATGGTTTATAATTCCATCTCCTCATTCCTTGTGTGCTCCTCACAAAAAACTACCCTGAAGGGAAGATGATCAATAACCATGTGCAGAGCTGGAGGACCCACACACGTTTAATTATACAGCATTGCTACTTTGAACTTTTATTGGCTTTTTTCTGCATTCAGTCAGGAGTGTTTGCACTTTTTTGTGCTTGGCATCCCCTTAATTACTCTCAGTAACTACACAGGTGTGCTGGTTTATGGTTTGAGAGGAAGGAATGAAGGAATGAGGCCTCTCACCCACTATCTCCAAAACTACTAAATGCAAGAATGGGGACAGAAAAAGTAATGAGCACTGAGAGAGCTCAAGAAATTCAGATGAGCATTTTTATGGATTTTGGAGAGCTCACTCCAACTCTGTCCCCACAGACAGAAATAATCTTTTCACAGAGGAGAATTTGCTCTTTTGTGTTGTGGAAAAAGCAGCCTGAAGGACGGTGTAGGTGTTCTGACATTTCAGTCATGATGCTTGATGCATTTGTGAAGAAACAGAGATGTGGTTGTTTTCCATCGAAGTATTCCTCTCAGCTAAGCTCACAGTTTCTCAGTGCCTTTGTAAGTGATCCTCTAGAGGCATATAAGAGAAGTGGGGACAGTATGGATTTTCATGGAAAGCAGGAAAGGAAGACCCTTAAAAGAGGACTCTCAAATGTGTCCATCAGAGGACACAGGGTAAGGAATAACTACAACCTCTGTAATATGATTCATCTTCTTGAGTTATTGAAGTGTCTTAGCAATACTTCTGTGTCAAGAGTTACAGAGACATTCAGCAGGATGAGCAATGTATTTTGTACTCTGCCCTTCCCCAGGAAGTTTTTTAATTGCCATGGTGATGTCTGTGCTGTATCCTAGATTGAGCAGAGAGCTCAAGACATCGAAGATAATGGGTAATGTTACATATCACAGGAATTTTGGAGGAACTCCTTCTTGCTTAATTTTCCTATACTTGGAAGGATGGAGGTAGGATGTAGTATAGTTAGAGACTGTCTGGGGTGAGTAATAGCACTTTGCATCTGATCCTCTGAAGCTGGCTTTACCTATGTCCATTTGTAGTGCGCAGAGCTATTCCTCGTGGTTGTGTTCGATGCCTCTGTCTCTGTGGCTCTAGTGTTCCTCAAAGGTTTTAGCTGATGCTAAATCATGGAAAATATGCTCTGGTCAGGTGTGGAAATTTTTGTTGCAGTTACTCACAGAAATTTGATAGATGAATGCCAGCAGCAGGCTGGTGCTGTAGCTATGTACTCTGGTCACACACAGGGAGAAGAGGAAGAGACAGCTTTGGGTTCAGCTCCTTGTTCTCCCATAACTTTCTCTTCTCTCCTTGAAGAAATCACACACACTTTCCTTCCACTTTAGTCTGCTGGTACATTCAAGTGTAACAACCTGACCTTTCAATTTTGGTGTTCAAAGGCTTTGATTCCCTCTGGTTTTAACACTATGTAATGAGTGGGGCTATGGGGGCTCTATTGTTTGATCTTGTCTTGTGGAATGGTTGGTAGTTCCAGATTCCAGCACGTGTTCAGAGCTGGGGTGCCTAGCTGTGTCAGACTGGCAATGGTAATCAGCACCTAGAGCCAGCATTTAACACTAATTCAGGGCTCAGTCCTCTCAGCAGGGGTCTGCTACAAAATATACTGGAATCAAGACTTATTTGTAAATAAAGTAACAGAACAGAGTTATTACTTTGCATGTTTGCAATAAATTTAACTGCACTTCAAACTCTATGCTGTATTCAAAAATTGAGCTGAGTGAAACCTACAATTAATCATGGAAATTCATAAGGTAACTTGAAAAATGCAACTTGTTCTTCAAAAAATATTTTTTTCACACAAGATGTGCTGATGTATGTGATTAGTTATGCTATACTCTGCTTATTTCATATGCCTTATCCCTGCTTGTCTTTGCAAAGATGAATGTGTTCCTATCTAAATACAATCTCTCGTTAACAATGATGAACTGAAAAAAAAAAAAAAAGAAGACAGACTGCTGTTACAATTACGTCCCCATGGTAACAAAAATGGTACATCATGAGGCTCTTACACAGATTTATAATCTCAGCTTCTTTTTCCTGGGACTCAGTGAAAGCCACTTCTCCAGCCCACTGCCAGGACAAAGCCCTGGTGCAGCCAATGGCAGCACAACTCTCAGACCTAATAGAGCATATCTGGAACACAAAGACTTTCCTACATCCTAAGAAGGCTCCTCACACAGATGCTCTGGTCAGAGTTAAGGTCACTCTTTTATGCTCTTTTTGCAGCAGCTTTTTGCTGTGATGGATTTGCATCCATCTGGGGAGACCTGTGTATGGCCTGAGCAAGCTGCCTTTCTTTTAAAGCAATATAAAGTAATTGGGGAGAAAGCAAATGCTTTTTGCAAAAGCATGTAAGACACGGTGGCGTGGAGAAAATGCTGGCCTTTTTCAGACACAAACAGCACAAGTTAAAAAAAAAAGCAAAACAAACAACCCCCCTCAGAGTTCACCTGAATTAGGTTAAGCAAAGTAATCTGACTCCTTATCTCATACTCCAAACTCAACCTTAACCCAGGTAAAATTCAAATTGTATTTTTCTAATTTTTAAGAAAAAAAAAGAGATATTCAAAAAGCCAAAAATGAACATCTGCCCCTGTCCTCCTATCCCAGCAGCACAGAATGCTCTAGTAATATTTTAGCATTTTAACTTTAGAAACCTTTCAGCTTTCACAGAACTTTAGCTCTAAGCAGAAGCATACTTGTCTGTTGTATTCAGGTTTACTTCCTCACTGTTTTGTTTCTCTCCATGTACACCTGAACAGCACATGGGACAGAGGAACTCCAGGCTTCAATACCTGTGCAGAACAGATACCTGAAAATCCCAATTTTTTTCAGACTTCCACATAGGTCAAACTCTACAGTTACTAAGTCTGAATTGTAACTGTGTGTAAGCTCATAGTAAACCTTGTATTAAATATGTGCTGGCTCAAGTGTTAAACACAGACCAGAACTGTAAACTAGAGCACCCGTCCACCACTCTCAGCTGGAGGTTTCCTTTCCTCCTCTCCCATTCCCCACCTCCCAGCTGCTGGATGCTGTTCCTCAGGAGTGTGGCCTAGTGACTTGCAGACCATCCCATGGAAGCAGGAGCTCGCTGTGGCTCGAGCACGGCCTCTGCACCCCCCGTCCCAGGACCCCCTGCACCCAGCACCAGGGGCTGCTTTCCGTCCACACTGAGCTCACACTGCTCTGCTCAACCTGGCCCTTCTCTTGGTAGAGAGGCACAATGTTCCTTGAGTCTAATTTGCTGAAAATAATGTGCTTGAAGGTTAGAGGGAAGATTTACAACGTAATTTTTAAAAAATCCATTTGTTGATTTTCTACTCACATATTCATATTTTTAATAATTCAATTAGCAAAAACCTCAAAAGAGAATAAATAGTCTGAACACATTAATTTCATGTGTTTTGGACGGGACATGTTTACAAACTATCAAGACAGGAAAATTCTCAATAAAGCCTAAGCAGCATATTCTGTAAAGTAATTTAAAAAATGGCATTACAGGTATATACATAGGCCAGCCTGGATGAGTGCATTTCAAAGGAAAATTATATTAGTAGGCATTGCTTTGAAATAAAGCTTCCGTATCTTGAACTTTAAACATTACACGCTAATTAAGGAAACATTTATGAAGATAGGACATATTTTGAAGGTGAGAAGCTGCACAAAATTGAAGTAACAGCAAGAAGTAACACCAACAGAGCACTCTGCTAAGGAGAGGTAACTTGAGCTGGAATATTTGGTTTATCCAGCATTATTTCTAGTAAGTGGGGCCCACTCCTTGATTTATAGAAGAAATAGTTCTAGTAAATACGGCCAGGCAGATGAATTACTGAATGTAGGACATGGTTCCAAAATAAAACAATCAATAAATAGAATGAGAGTGCAGAATCAGACCTTAATCCCACCTGTCCCATACAGGAAACTTCACTGGATTAACAATGGCCCTGTGCTACAAATATTTTAAATTTGTTTATAAAATTGAGCCAACATGTACAACAATTATTAGCCCAAACACTCTGCATTCCGCTTTGTCACAAACACTCTACTGCTGCATTCTCTTTTCCTGCTGTACATTCTAGCCTGGGTTCTTGCTCAGATCTGCCCCACCATTCACAGGATTCAGACAGGAAACAGAGGAGCTGTCACTGCTTCTGCTACTGCCACTCTGCCCTTCAGGGTTGTGCAGCGTGCTTAGGACAGCAGGCTGAGTTGAGAATATGCCTGGCATGGTTCAACCCTGGCCAGAAACTTAAACACTGCATGCAGCTGCTCACTCAGGCCCCTCCCCTGGTGGGGAGGAGAACCAGAAAGAAAAGGTAAAACACATGGGTTGAAATAAGAACAACTGAATAAGCGAAACCAGCCCAAACCAGGAAAATGCTAAAGATTTAGGGGACTTCAATAAACTTTACTCACTGTATCACAAATTAATGTGAGGAGGAGGTCCTTAGAAGGAAACTCTGCCTCTTTCTCATATATAACACTTAAGTATCTCAGTTAGCCCCAGAATAGCCATTTATTGCCTTGTTCCTCATTAAATTTACAGTCCAAAGTCAACTTCCTTAAAAAATCAGAATGGATAATGGCAGCAATCTGTTCCAGTCTGTGTTATCTCTATCAACAAAACTCCACTTTTCTCAGTCAGGAGCAATTCTCCTGAGCCATTCTTTATTTCAAAGACCTCCAGCATGCAGACTGTATGAAGAGCCATTCATAGGCCATTCATCACAAATCTAATAAACCTAAGAGCTCAGTGGAAGAGAAGTTTTCAAATTTTGTTTTAATTAACTACTCACATTTTGGTTGGCCTTTATAGTTTAATTCTTTGATTAAAAAAAGCTAGGAAAAAATAAAGATCAAGAAGCACACCAAGTAATGAAGACATTTTCAGGCTGGGTTTTGGAGACTTCACTGTAAAACACACCTTAATGCTACAGGAGAAACTTAACTAAATCCTGAGCACAGCTGCAATTATCCCTAAAGGTCTAAAGGAGCCAGAGTCTGAGTTAGCAGGTGGCAAGAGTCAGGCAGGTATCATCCTAGCTGTGAAGGTGCCTCAGGCTAAATTTGCTTTGCAGTGGAATGTGGAAAAGAAGGTGATGTCCTAAACATCTTCAGCTTTCCCTAATGTCACTAGTTAGGGGCTGAATATAAAATAATGAGGACCAACTTTCAGGAGATTCTTTGCACCAACAGAATCAGGGCAAATGAGCAGCTGATGTAAAGGGAGAGGCCCTTGTTTTACATTAACATCCCAAGGCCAGGTCATGCAGAACTGGCACAACATCCGGCCTGTGCTGTTCAACTCTGGCTGAACAACAGTTTGCAACAGTTGCTGTAGTTTTGAAGGAGCCTTGCTTTCCCAGCAGGAGGCCGTACCACTACAAGATTAAGTCATAAATGCCAGAGCTCTGCTTTTATACAGAAATGTCACTGGTATGGCAAAAGTCAGAACACCAAATAAAAATGCATGTTTAAGTTTGAAATGGTCTCAAAAAAACGCAGGGCAACAGTGAAAATTCATATTTTTCACTTCTGACATTTTATTGAATAATTTTCTGTCTTTTGCATCTATTTTTAAGAAATCAGAAACATTCTGTGATCTGTTCCTGATGTTGAATCTCTCATACTGGACCATGGAAAATTATTAATATTATTTATGCAGTAGTAGTAACTGTTTACACAGCATTTTCTGCATAACTGGAAATATGTGCTGTAAGCTGAGTCAAAATCATTTTACTATATAAAAAGGTCTATTGCTGACCACTGGAGAAGTGAAGGGTAATTGCACTGGCCTATTCCTTTCATGGTGAAAGAAGTCAGGTGGGGAAGAGGCATCGGGAATTCCAAACTTTTATCTCACAAATCATGTACACTGACTTTTTCTTCATCTTTATATTACTTGAACAACCTGTTTCACATTGACAGCTCTTTGTTTGGCTTTTTATTCCTATACAAACCTCCCCAAAATTCTTAATTCCCTCTACTACATTCTTCAAGATCAAGACTGGCTGCAGCTCCAGCCTACACCTGTGGGTGATCAGGGGTAGTCCTTGGCCAGCAGTTGCCACCTTCATTTCAGTGTCCCTGCAGAAGCACCAGGATAGCTTTTTTAAGTAACTGATTTTTATCCTCACCACTGAGATAGCAAAATTCAATTTTGCCAGCATGACTAAGAAGCCTTGAGCCACCTTTAATAGAAAAGTTTAGCTTTGACCTCGGCACATGAGGAGAGGATATTTGCAATGGACCCCCACGTTGACTTAGTGTGGGAAGACCGAGAGGTCACTTTGGTGGCCTCAGGGCTGCAGGCGGGGGGAGCTGGAGCAGACACTGCTCTGGCCTCTCCTGCGGGTTGCCCACGCGGGGTGCTGCTGTGCACCAGCACCATGGGCAGGGATGGGAAGTGCAGCCCTTTCACTACTCTCCATAACTCTGGAGGATCTTGGATTCATCCTGTCATTCTGGCTGCCTGAAGTATGGACATAGCACCAATCTTTCGTCACCTGGCCATTTTATGAGTGCTTAACTCACCCTGCAGCCCATCCTCTCAGTACTAATCCTGTAAGAATTCAGGCTTTTTCAGCTGATACAGTTTAGTGAGCTCAGTGCATGACCCTAAAAAAGAACAAGAAGAAAACCCCAAGCTGTGTGAAGCAAAAATTAAACATAACAGGATTTTAAATGATGGGGGGGAAATGTCATTAGGCACAGGTAATTTGACATTGTGGATCAGAAGATGTTGAGAATGTTTAATGAGCAAATGCTGAGACAGTAAGAGTTAACAAACTGACTAACCTGCTGGTTTCAGTAGGTTGACATTCAAGCACACAAAAGTGAAAATCAGTAAAGAAAGTGTCTCACTGGCTGTCAGGGTATTGTTAACTTCTGACTACAATTATTAGCTTCAGTTTTGCTAGAGGGTACCAATCAGGAACATAGCATTATGCTGTAACAAGTGATGTCTTAAAATGTTCTTAGAAGTCTTTATTAAGGTTCAAAGTAATTGAAACCCAGTTCAAAGAGCCATAACTTCTTCTATGATTTAGGTGAGATTCAACCATGTAAACACAAGGAATCTAAATTTGAAGTGCAGAAATTACAGCTCATAGATTTTAGTCAGGATATCACCTTATTCTAGTCCCTGGGGAAGTATGTTTCTTGCTAGATGCTGCACATCACTGCATGCCACTCTCTGGGCATGCGGTTTTACTTCAGTTATTTCTCCCCTTGCAGTTGCAAGGGGAAAATCCACGCATTCTAGCGTGGATGAAGCATGTGCTGAAATCCATTTGAAAGTCTACACATGTCCTTACAAAGTTTATAATGTCCAGGCTTACACCCTTCCTAAAGCATTGTCAAGTTTCTATCTCTTCTAATATATATTCTGATGAACACAGGGTAAGGGAAGGATAATTTGAGACTCTCGTAACTGTGTTTCCAAAGGTGATCAGTCTGATGGATTGTATAAATTGAAAAAACAGAGAAAAGCAGGAGTGGGAACTGGAAGAATGGAGACAGTGCAATTTCCTTCAAAGACTTGCAGAAATTATTACCTCTACCTTCAAAAACGAATGAAAGACCATTCAAGTCTTCCGATGTCAGCTACTTTCCCTTCACTAACTGCACTGCCACAAAATAACATGACAAGCAGCCCAGTAGCAGTTTGCCGTCGGTCCTCTCAGATCCTGACTGCAGATATGAATAGAGTAGGCCAAAGCAGCCTCCCACCCACCTCCCACTGTGCCAAGGAAACCTAACTCTCCATTAGCAGGGCTACTTGGCCAGTACTGTCTGAACAGCAAGTAACCTAAGGCAGCTGGAATGGAGGAAAAGCCACACCAATCCAAACAACATGATACAGTGTCTGGTCTCATTCTCTGTTGGGAAGGTTCTCCCACCGCCTCAGATTATACTGCGAAGCCATTTTTCTTTCCTCCTTTAAAGCAGAAAGGGTTTGTAATGGGAGCAGCCTTGTCTTTGTTTTCAAAACACAGGAAAGCGTTCTCGAAGTGTATACAAAATGAAGTGACAAAAACCGGTGAAGTTCTATGAAGCATTTCAAGCCCACCCATCATCTTATGGGGAGGTAGATGATGAAAAGAGTGTTAACACTCTGGTGAAAAGAGTGTTAATGTAGTTTGCCGTGAAGCATTTAAAACAGTGTCCAAAAAACTCTCCTAAGCAGGGAGAAACCCTGCAGGATGTCTCCTGTCCCACCTTTCACCAGCTTCACCTGGGGCCACAGAGAGTGACAAACCCTCTAAAATAAGAATCTTTCCTCTAGTGATGGGTGAGTCAATCCAATAATGACTAAAATGTTGGAAATTGTTTGCTCCAACAAACAGTATTAAAAACCCAAAACACTGCTATAAACCAAGCCTCAGCAGGCAATAAAGTTTTTATAGCTGAGGAGCAATGGTAGGATTTATGATTCAAACACTGATGGAACCTTAAACATAGTGATCCAAGTGGAAATTACTTAGTTCATATGTAACCCTCTTTCAGGCTCTAAATGCTTCAAATAACAGAAAGAAATACCATGAAAACGGCATGGGCCATCTTCACGCAGGGTTTGCATTCACAGTACAAGTTACATTTGAGTCAGTGCTCTCAGAATAGCCTCTTTGAGCTAGGTTTGAGTAAAAGATCACACTTCAGAATAACTCTTGTCTTTCAGAATGCGCTTGCAGAGTGTCCTGCATGCCAACCTGCGATGGCTCTGCCATGTGCCTGGCAGTGGCAGGCAGCTGAATCATCCTGCCAGCAGCACAGCTGGTTTAAAAGTCTGCTGTTCCCCTCAGCTCTGCTACTTTGAGTGCTCAGTGGTGGCTCTCTAGCCTGGGTCTGTGATCCTCACTGATAGTAGAGCTCCTTCCTGCTACTCCTAAAATAGTTCGTGTGCCTGTGCTGTGGGCTCAGGCTCTCCCAGCAGATCCCTGCGGCGCAGCATCAGCTTAAGCACCAGCAACGCTCCAGCCTCGGTGCAGTCTCTGGCTGCTGAAAAGAACTTTTTGAAACATCACTAATTTAAAGCTGGGGCCATTCATGTGTAGAAAGAGATCACACTGGGAATAAAATGAGAGTTTAACCCAGGATTTAACCATGCAGGAGTACATGCCATTCAGCTAATAGTCCTGAAACAAGCTTCCCACAACATAATGGATTCTGAATTGCTCTGCGCCTCTGAGTAGCCAGTTAGGCCTGTGTAGAGAAACCACACAGTAGTGGTGCTCTCAGCTTTGCTCAGGTGCTGAGCTGGGACATTGCTTTATAGGAAGTTGTCATGTTCACCTGGGACAGCACACTGAGCTTTGAGAAAACGCTGTTGAACTTTGGAGGATAAGTTATCACTGGCAGTATTTACATCTCACCTAAAATTGGCTATGATGAATAGAAACATGTAGGTTTTACATGTCCTTAATTGGCAACACTTCTCAACAGGCTTTAATTCATGATGGTATGAATGATCTCTTAAGGATTGTTTCTTCATTCATGAACTAAAGATCCCATGCAAACTAGTTCTGTTGTGCTCTAACACTATAAGCAGGTTGTTGAGAGAGGTTCCAAATTAATGTTTATGTGGCTAGAGAATAACAGCTACTATTGCAAATTAATTACTGCGTTGCCTGGCTGACATCTGCAGCAATGCCTTCACCACGCAAATTCAGTGGAGCTTAATAATGGATTTCTGAAACCAAATGGTTAGAGACCTGTTTCCCCAGGATGCCATTTAAATTAGCTGTTCACTTGAGATAGTTTTGAAAAAGGTTCATGGAGGTGATGAAGCAGAAAATAGAGAGGAAAAGTGCTGAATGACTATCTTTGGTTTGTGATTATTTATATTTTTTATTTTACTTTTGTTTTAAAGCAAGGTAGGAGGGTGGATTTGAGGGTAGACTTTATTCATGCACATTGGCAACCTTTATCTAAAATCTTTTTACGTGTTTGCATGTTGTACATTTAGTTGTGATTATACACAACCTAGTAACACTGTCATACATTTACTGGTGCTGCTCCTCAAAAGGCATCTCTTGCTTTAAAAATGCCATTGTCCCTTGCAGGGTATTTGATTTTGCATGCTGTGTAACTTCCTACTATTGTGCTGATCTAAAATGGCTGCAACAAAAGGTCTCTCAGGAGATCATTTTGGTTAGTAGTTCACAAAACAAGAGCAGAAGAGGAAAAATATTGACCTTTAGTAAAGTGTATTATTTTAAAAAGGGGGGTTTTATTGTACGAAAAGTGATTTAACATTTTTTGGCCCTTTTTTGGCATTTAGGAACAACATTTAAGTTCAAGAGTGACAGATTTAAGTTCAGAGGTCTAGACATATGAACAACTCTGGCAGTTGAGGCTGTAGAGGTGACTGAATTTCCTATGACACTTTCTTAGACTGTAAATGGAGCTTTGACTGGTGTTGGGACAGGGATTGTGTGCTCAGATTGGAAAATGTGGAATACTGACTGCATATATAGTACATTCCATTAGCTTCACACAACCCAGGTGGATACTGATACAGTACCTCCGCAGAAAAAGGTCACCGATAGTTTCCTGTGTTTGAGAAGTAAGGAATTAAACTCTACAACTTCAGCATTAAGATGCCTACTGTGTCACCTGAACTTACATCAAATAGTCACAGAAGTCCAGGGCAAAGGCCTTCAAAGAATAATAATATTCTACCCTGACAACAGTTTTCTGGCAAAGCTGATACAACACTTTTTGTATAGTTGCACTGACATGAGTGGTGCTGCTTGCCTGTCAAGAAGCTCCTCAGGATGGCCTCAACACCCATCATCTGAGTCTAGCCACACTTGGCTCATTATTTTTTCTACTGCCTGCGTATGTCTGGTGGATAAGGTTAATTAGTGAGAGGGCTGCTCCTAAGAAAGGTGATACAGGCAGCCCCTACTGTAATCTGCCTTGCCTTTGGAGATTCTATATTGAAGAAGGAGCCCCAGGGAAGAGTCTGGCAGAGGGATACCCCCAGGAAACAGTTTGACTGGCTGTGGTAATATGAAATTGAAACTAAAAAGTAGCTGTGAAAACTTCTGTTGCAATAAGTAAGTGGCAATAATTCCCATTGCTTTGAAAGGTACTTTAGCACAACTGGCTATTTTATAATAGTCAAATGTATTTACTGGTATTATCCTTCCTTCCAGGATGAAAAGAATCAAGTATTAACAACAAATATCTGGCTACAAATGGTAAGTTTTGAAACAAAGTATGTTTGTTTTTCCCCTTCAGTCTTAGAGTTTAATCTGGTGAGGGGTTTGAATTTTAGAAAACTTTCAGGTCTGTGAAAAAAATTAGTTGACTCCTTCTTTCATGTCAGATTTTCTTTCCTACCATTAGATACCACAGCAGAGAATTTTGTCCTCATTAACTCATGGCCAGTGTTGCTGGGCAGGAGTTAATTTTCAATCACTTTTTAATAAATGGAACAGATGATAGACTGTTTGAGAACTTTATGAGAGTACTTTGAAATTGTTTTCTCTGAAAGGTTACATCATGACTTAGAATTAACAAGGTGCTTCTTAGCATGCTAACTCCTGGGGAGTCCTAATGCATCTACAAACATTTCCACCATGAGTTTGTCTTAAGCTCTGCAAAGACAGGGTGACATGGAGTTTTCTCCATCTACAGCAGCATGGATGAGAATTTGCCATTAATTGAATTCTCGTCAGTATTACAGAAACTGAACTGTTTGGTTTAAGTAAAGGTTTACAGAAGATTTTTATTATTCCAGACAATCATGCTGCGTCTGCAGAAACTTCATACCTTTCAGTTTCTTTTACCAGCTCATTCAGTTTAAATGCATTATTTTTTTCTTTTACTGTAACATTTTTGGTAGAGCACCTCACTTGCACTGTGGTAGGCCCTAGGAAACAAATGAAAGGCTATCCTGATGACCTGTAAGGAATGCATGGCTATTCCATTTATACACAAAGAAAATCTGACATGGAAGAAGCAGTCAACTCACGCTTTTTTACAGGCCTGCTGTACAGCAAGATTAAAACTGTCAGATATAATATGCTTTTGGCTTTTAGCTACAATGACTATAGTTGCTATGATTTCTTACCAGGAAAAGAGACAACAATTCTTACTCAAGAGGCTATAATTTATTTTCCTTCTCTTTTATCTCACAGCATCCTTATCCTTTTTGAGATTGTCTTTTTTTTCCCCTAAGGAAATTGTTGATTATATTACACATTCTCTATTTCTTTTGATTTATTCACCTGAGCACATACCGTGTATAGAGCATGTTGAGACTGCAATGAGCAGCTCACTTGGTTACTACAAAAAAAGTAGCCACTTGTTATGGCCTGTGTACACATAAAAATAAAAGTGTTTGCGTATTAACTGTCTATTAATGGTGTTCTAGACAGATTCAAAGCATGCTTAAGGCTAACATATGTCATTTTATTATTCTAAATGATCTAAATAAGTTTTTCCCTGAAATGCCTCTCCACTGCATTTCTTGATATATATGTGTGTATAGTCAGCAATGTATCTTAAATATATTTTATGTAATCATCACCAAAATACTTAAATACAAAAAAATAACCTGGGAGAAAGGGGAATATAAATCTAGTATTTATACATGCAGACATTTCATCCAACCACTATCTGCATGGCAATACTGTTCAGCATCAAAAATCTAAAACTTGATCTAAGTTACAGCAGGAGCCTTGCCTGGTCACACAGATTGGTACTAACCCAAGCACCCTGAACTCTTTGGTATTTTAATCCAAATTAAAGGTGCTTCAGCTGCAGTAGCTCTAATGTTAAAGCAAAATGAAGCAGGTCACACCCTGCTGGATCGGTGAACACTTTGTACACAAGGCTAACAGAGCAACCGTAAAATCTGCTTAACATTATCTCTAATCCAGACTTGAATATTAAGTTTTCTATTGCCCTTGAACTGTCTTTACGTCACTCAGCATCACCCTGCGCTACAGTGTAGTGGCCATGGTAACTCCTAACGTAAGTTGGGATAGGAAATGATTGGATATGTTGACACCCAGGATGCATTCAGCTGGCAGTGAGCGCAGCCTGCCAGCCCCGGCCCTGCCACCGCGAGTGCGAGTGACCTGCTCTGGCAGCTTCTGAGAATGAGTCACCCAAAGCCACGAGAGCCATGGCTTTCAGTGCCTCAGACCCACACGGCTTATTTGCTTACTTCGCTGGCCTTGGGGAAAAACAGATGTGTCCTGGTGCCACAGGACTTCTACATTACACACAGATCAAGTGGTAAAAAAATACAGTGACATGTGTCTACCAGGAAGTTCATGTAAAACACTTCACTGGGAAAATGTATGTAAAACACTTGAAAAAGATGAGAAGCAGTTTTGATCAGCATACAGAAGCTGTATATAGATGACTGTGAGCAACACATATATCTTAACTAGAGAACTGTGAAAACAAAAACTATGAACAGAGCCAAATAATTGAAGATTTCTGTATGAAACTATTACCTGTAAAGTAAAAGGAAAAAGCAGTGCACGAGTTAGATCTTTTGTGCAGTTTTGCTACAAACTTACTGTCAAAAATGAATGAGATAAATATAGAAGTACAGGCCAAGAATAAGTAAACACTTCACAAAAGCTGCATGATGAATACTATTAGTTGTGTTGAATGCATCAAAAGGGTCATTTATGCTGTTGTAAAGGTACAAGAATGTATTTGAATACCTGCAGCATGAGGCTAACTGGGGCCTTACTTGGTGTATCAAACCAAAACTTGCCTGTGACAGTAATGCAAGGAATTACATAGACCAGTTTGATGTGAATACCCCATGAGAATGACCAATAACATTTACCTCCACAATACCCTCTGGCAATTTATCCTGACCTTAATGTCTATCAAACATTTTGACAAGGACCACTAGACTGAAGGGGTAAGTGTACTACATTTACTCACCCATTTAAAAGTTTACATTTAAGAAATTAACATTTGGCATTTCAACAGCCTGGTAAATCTGGACAAGTCTTCACTGTAAGTTACGTGGTGGCTACAGCCAAGTGAAGTTAATGTAAACACAATAATATGGAGATAGAGAGGAGCACATTATAATGAAGCATAGACGTTATAAGAGAAAATTTTGTAAATTCTGTAAAATGAATTGAACCACTTAGGAACCACCCTAGTATCATGGCAAGTCATTTGCATAGTAAGGACTGATGTACAACCTCAATTTCAGGAAAATACAGCAGCTCATGGTACTATTTCCCTGGAGGGCAGGAGGTAAGCAGCTTGCTGGGGCTGCCACAGTGCTCAGCTGGCTGCAGGCTGGGGCTGTGCTCTTGTTTATGGCTGTGCACCACCATATGTTTCAATGGCAGAGTGTGGGATTTAACAGTGCTGAGCTCAGATCAAAGCCCCGCTGGTGCTACTGTGCCAGCCTGCCTGTGCCAGCAGCCAGGGCTGGGCTGAAAGGAGCGCAGGCAGCCCCAGGGTGGCCACCTCCAGAGGGGGGAGGGCCAGCCCGGGAGGAAACTTGCAGGACCGAGCAATGCTACGGAGCAGCTGCCTCAGAGGTTGCCCAATGCCAGGCCCCAGGAGCTGCCAAGACCTTCTATGCTGGCATTAACCTTGTGGCATCACAGTCATCATCTGTCAGCAGTGAATGCTGGCTGCTCTACCCCATGGCTATTAGCAAGGTACTACAACCTGAGAATTTCCAACAACAGAAAACAAAGTTGTCTATGAAGATAAAGATAATGGAAGTTATTGTATGAATTATAAAAGCAGTTCAATCCCAAACTGGCACCTGAGACAGTGTGAACAATAAAACACAAGCACCCCAAATCTCTTGTAGGCTGTTATGTGCCCTGCAGCATGAATTGAAAATGAGGGGTTTATGAGTTCCATTGAGCTCTAGGTGGCCTAATTCACCCTTTCCAAACATCTTACTCCCTGAAGCTAAACAAGAGAACACCTATTGTTTCAGCCCATCCAGTCTCTAGAGAACTACAGTAAACCAGTGGATGAGATGACCTAACTTACTTTTTGTGTGTATGGCTTAGTACTGGACAGATCATTATCTACAGTGGAATGTGTCTGAATACCCGGGAGTGAAGAATGTCCGTTTCCCCGATGGACTGATTTGGAAGCCCGATATTCTTCTCTATAACAGGTAGACACATTTTTTTGTGTGTATGCATGTGTGGGGATAGAGAGAAGATCATAGAATTATAGAATTGCAAAATATCCCATGTTGGAAAGAGCTTGAAAGCTCAGCTGCTCCAAACTTTCATGGGAAAGGGAACCTACATGAGGTTTTCTAACACCCTGTCCAAACACAAAGATGAGGCAAGGCAAATGACATAATCATCTCATCAAAGTGCCTAGATTTAAAAATAATTTTCCAAAACTTTCTAGGTGTTTGGAATACTGGAAAATTACCAATCTCCTGTTCACAGAACAGAAGGACATATTTGTAAATACTTTGTGAATAACATTGTCCCTACTACCAATTCTAATTGAGTGGCTTTTATGAGATGGTGTTTAATGGTACGAATAGTGATAATTTTCTCCAAAATTTTTTGGTGTAAATGGTTACTGGTGAATTCACATCTGAGGTTTGCCTGCTTGTCAGGTTTTAGTTTGGGTTTCACTAGAGACAGGAGAGGTAATTGCCAGGAAGGATCTTCGCATTTTTCCGTGTCCAGTTTTGGTGTCGCTCTTTCCTCCTGCTACGAAAATAGCTGGGATATTTGCTGCTCTCTTCAAACTGTTCTGAATTGGGCCTATTTCAGGGACAGACAGATTGCCATCAATCCACTGCAGAACCTTTGGCTGACATTGAGAGATTCTTTGGCTGTACTGTTACATGGTAGTCTCCATTGTGGAATTTATTTAGTTCAAAATATAAAATGATGAGAGCTGCCTTCCTGTAACAACTTGCCTTTTGCTGCAGTTGTTTTGGGCTTGTGTGCTGTTGCCTAGGTACTGGAAAGAACTTATATCTGTTCTGTACATGTAGCACTGGCTCTTCCGTGGTAGCCAGGGTACATTGTTTTATTGCCCGTGCAGATGACATGAACCTTTTGTCTTCTTGATGGCGTTCTTTCCTCTGTTTCTGTGCCATGTGTCTACTAAGAACACACCCTGCGGTGTTTATCAGCCTGATCCTTCTTCCCACTTCAGGAGCTGCTTTTTGTTCCAACAAGAATAGCTGTTCCCAATATGTCAGCTGCAGTTTCGCTCCCGTTTGCCTTTTGGTGCCCACCTCTGTGTCCAATGTTGCAGTCACAGGTGCTGTTGAACTGTAATAATGGGATAACAGCAGGCAGTGGCAGCATTTGTCAGGCACTGGGGTACTTCTCTGCAAGGCCTGCATTGTGGCAGTGCTTCTCCCAGAGGTACAGCTAACACTGAGTGATCTGAGGTGAGCTCCAGTTCACCATACTCAGGGTAACTGCCTGGGAAGATTACTGCTCACTTCTGGTTTAAGCATAGCAAGCTGTCCACAAACCAGCCTAAAAAACTCTTTCAAATGCTCTGTACACAAAATGGAGCAGCCTGATACCTGAGACAGGTATTTTTGAAACATTAATCTTAATGTAGTTTTCAATGCAAATTTGTTTTCTTGAGGAGTTATCCCTAGCTACCTTGATTCTATAAGTGACAGTGTTCTTGGGAGAATCTGACAAATGACACCTTCATTTCCATTGTCCTGATGAATGACACACTGTGTATGCCATAAAATTGGTACTCTACAACAGCAGTTTAGTGGTTTCCAAAAAAATGAGTTATGACAATATTCTTCCTCATATAATATATCACATGCCTGAGAGAGACTTGCAATGTGCCTGACGATTTAGGCTTCAGTATTTCAGTATATCCAAAATGAAAGGGTAATATTTTAGAACTTAGTAATATTAATATATACATGCTAACTGTAGCTGGAGTGCTTTATGGAATGAGAAGGGTCACAATAACCTGAAAAACTGAAACCACAATTTTTCTGTTAATACAGGTTTTCAAATCTTTGGATTGTTAACTATGACTCAGTCATGAAATAATTATTCTACAGTTTCTCTGTTGCAAACACATATTTAATCCAAAAATCTTATGCAGAGTTTAGTCAGAGAGCACAGCTACTTAAAATAAATTCTTATTCCTGTATGAAATTACATTGGGAATATTACAATGTTCCCTTCTAGTGACATGCCATTTCGAGATAGATGCTTTCAATTTCTATGCTTCACTAGGGACATGCATCTGCAGTTACAGAGAAATTAATGAACTATAAATTCACTTTCCATTTTAATGAATGCATGTTTCACTATGTCTTGAGTCCTTACACATCTTGCTGCAGCCTAGTACAGAGAAATTGTGGCAGTTGTATTAAATTTTACAACCAGTCTATTGTGGGGAGAGCAGGGCCAGTTTATCTGTAGTTTTTCTGAGGAAAGAAAATCTTGGCCTTTGTACAGATTCCAGGATTGACTGTGTTAGTGTCATGTGGACTATCTTCCACTTTTAACTACACTTACTAAAAGTGCTCATTTCTGGTGGAATTATTTTCCAAATGGCCACAAAGTGTTCAGTACTTCATAGAATGACAAAAATTCTGGAAAGTACGTCTCATTTTAACAGTTGCATTTTCCACTTCTATGAACCTGAGGTTAGGTCCCAACAGGATTTTATCATCTAGGTACAGCTTTGTCATCTCAATATGCTGTAATCAATATCTGCTTTCAAATGGTTATACCCTGAAGAAGAATGGTAGCAGAAATGGTTTTCTGTCATTACATTTCTGTCCAGTCTCTTCAAGCACAGGCTTAGATACTTGGTGCATTCCAAATTGAAGCAGTGCATTTCAAAAAATGATTAGAAGCACAGCATAGAAAAAAACATGCTCCTTTTTCAGAAAAAAAGAATTTCATATTTGAACCTGAGTACCACTGGATATTCTTTTAAGAAAGTGCCTATGAAAGGCAAAGCCATGTGGCAATGAAATCAAGGTTCCTTGATCACTTCTGTTCGTGGGAAAATTTTATTTTTGCCAATTACAGCAGCAAGGTCTTAGAAGCAACTCCTTGGTGTTTAATTGCCCTCCACTCCAGAGGAAAAGAACAGAGCCTAGCCTAGGAGTCATTAATTTCCACTTTACAAGTAATTTGTGTGGCATGGATATTTTTACATCCTAAATTTGACTACTTATTTGAATTCCACCATGTAACCCTTATTAGTTCGAAGTCAAAGCAATTATTTGCCTAATACAGAAACTTGTTGGAGGACTTAAGGTCTGGTGTTCTAAGGAAATGAAAGTTATGCACCTGTGTGCATGCACACCGGTGTGAATGTGTGTGTGATCTTGCTGCCCTTCTCCCCAGCATCCTCTACCAAATTTGGCAGCGCACTCAGTAGAGATCTTTGCAGCACCAGTTTCTTACAAGTATCACAAAAACAGGCAGCCAAGATGTGGAAGGAGAAGAATTAGAGCTCCAGCTGGAAGAGGAGCTGCAACACAAACTGTGAGAATCCAGCCATGAGCTGTGAAGCTGAAGTGTTGGCCTGCACTGGTTCAATGGCCTTAGAACTGAACTGCCTTTTCCCCTCAGTGTGCTAGAATCAGGCATCATACATACACAATACTGAGACTCCTCTGCTTCTCTTCAAAGTTCAAATTAAATACTTGCAAGTATTTTCAGTACTTGTGAGCCTTCTGCTCACCACAGGAAAAAGTGCAACTCCAGATGGGCAAGTAAGTATTTAGATTAAGCTTTTTCTTGTCTGCATATTTCACAGACCAGCCCAGATTCTTCTTAAAATCTAAGTTCTTCAAATACATAAGGGGAAAATAAAATGCAAATAAAAAATGCAAATTAAAAATTTCTAAAATAACAATTGCTTTATTTTAACTTCTGAGATATAAAATTTGTATCAGAATAGATCAAATATTACTCTTTTCAAAAAGGAATATTTCCATAAGGGTCTTCCTGCTAAGAAACACCTTTTAATATACTTGATTTTCTGCTAGAGTTATGAATATTTCACTTTATGCCCATCTCAGATTTTTACTCTATTTTTTGATGATGTCTTAAAAGGTGATTAGAAAATTATGAAATACTAAACCACTAACAGGCAAAGAGACATCAGAGACTTGTCCTCTTCCAATCAATCTAGAGATGCACAGGTTTTCAAAGTCCAGATCGCTACAAGAATCCAGACTCTGAGGCTTGTGTGACTCCTCTGCCCTGCTCAGCACAGCTGGCTCTGCATTTGCCTCGTGTGCCAATCCACCCCACAAGGTGACAGGTTGGAGACTACAAACAGTACAACAATTACAGTAGCCTATGTCTCATTGTGTTTCCCATATAGAAATTCTTAAAATGTTCATGCCTGGTAAATTCCTGGGACATAGTGCCAGATATAGTTGAGATATTCCTTGGCAGTAGCTGCCAATTCACAATTTGGAGCACTCTCCAAATGACATTATGATTCTTCTCCAGAGACTTGTAAGGACAGCACCACTACACTGACACCTCAAATAGGGCTGCTTTTTTTTTTTTTTTGTTCTGAACCCAGTTTGTGGGTTCTGAGGTAGATAACGAAGGCTGGAACTGCATTAAAGAGTCTCATGTATGACATGCAGTAATAATGTTCACCCATGCAAAGAGGTAGGAAGGCACAGACACTGGAGTATCCATCTCCTCATATTTATTAGCTGCTGTTAACGTAGACAGCAAGAGAACAGATTTCCCTGTATAGTTGCCTGAGAAGTTTTTAAAAAGTGCTTACTTTCCAAATAGAAATCAATAGAGCCAAGGCACTATAATGAATCTAGCGGGCAGGTGAGCAGCAAGAATGAGGTGGCTCACCTTTACTTACAGTTCTTAATCAGAAGCAAACCCAGAAGTATCAGGCCAGTTACTCTGAGGCCACAGAAAACCGGTGACAGGGAAAAAGCTGTCAAGTTTTTGGGGTGACATAGTCCTTTAATGAGAAGAGATTTGTCTCAGACATTCTTCAGCCAGTCAAAGAGCAAATAACCCATTTTGTTTTTCCCCTGTTCTAGTGCTGATGAAAGATTTGATGCTACTTTTCACACTAATGTTTTAGTCAATTCTTCAGGACACTGCCAATACCTGCCACCAGGTAGGCTGTTTGCATGTCATAAATTTTGATAGATTACTTATGTATGTTGTGGTTTCAAATTTGCCATAAATTCTCTTGTATTTTATTTGTTTAGCTAGCACCATCTGATAGATGTAAGCCTAGATGCATTATGGTTACATGGTTAACACCTTTGCATGAAAACCGCCATACAAGATACGTACTTTATTACAATTATGTAAATTCTTCCATCATAATGCACAATTTCAGAAGTTTGGAAGTCCTTACTATAAAATGATGTTGTTTATTAAAGTCATGGTAATGCCATAATAAATTTTTATTTCATTTTTTTAGTGTTTCTTTTATTAATATGTAACTTTACAGTAAGATGCTTAGTAACATCTTGGATGCATTTCTATTTGAAATGATTCGCTGAGTGCTTCATCAAAACAATTTTTGGTCTGGATGTATAGCAGTGGAGCACTGTTTCTGCTCCCCAACTCAATTAGCATAATCACTAGAATTAACTCTTCCTAGTATAGGAATTTTGCAAACTACAGCAGTAGAGCTAATGCTTTCCAGACAAATTAGGTTTTCTGCCTAAGATCTCCAGCGGATTTCAGGGGTTTGCCTCTTCATTTAAGATGCTCTCTTGATTTAAGATATTCCATTTGATGGGGGATTTTCAATTGAATTCTGAAAGCTGCTGAAGGACAGGGTCTGACTCAACAAGTGAAAAATAAGAAGCTAGCTTTCCTGAGTAAATCGAGATAATATAAATCTAATAATACAGCAAATAATATTTCAGGATTTCTCACTTTAGTCAGTAAAAGAAATAGAAACAGATTACATATTCTGCTTCATTTCTTCCTGAAATACTGTATCTAGAAATCTGAGTTCTTCTCTAAATATTCTTCCACTATGTGCCAAAATGGAAGAGTGTCTTAAAAAATAGTTAATAACATTAGAACATTAATGGTACAGTTCTTTCCCTTTTCTCTGACTGACTTTTGCTCTTTACATGTCAAGACATGACTGAGATTAAACATGCTTTACAAGTGAAAAACAGAAGGCACAATGTAGAAAAAGGTCTGGTTACAAAATGTACATGAAATTATGTGGAACAAGCATTTAAATTAAGTGTTCTTGTTTAAAATCTCACCTAGGCATATTTAAAAGCTCATGCTACATAGATGTGCGCTGGTTTCCGTTTGATGTTCAGAAATGTAAACTGAAGTTTGGATCCTGGACTTATGGAGGCTGGTCATTGGACTTACAAATGCAAGAAGCAGATATATCTGGCTATATTTCAAATGGAGAGTGGGACTTAGTAGGTAAGCTCTTGATTCCTTATTTACACTGTGAACTTGCAGCCTTGTCTCCGCTGCTGAAGTGGATAGAATAACAATCGGGGAATGAAGACAGAAATTAAATTAATAAATGACCTAGCCAGTGGCATTTGAAACTCTTGAGAACAGACCTGAGATGCAAATCAACATTAAAAAAAAAAGACAAATTTGCTGCTTGAGTTCTGTAAGTATCTTTTATCTGATTTCCTTTATCATCTGAGAAAAGTGGGAATTAAGCTTAAAGAAGTAGTTTTACCTGTAGTAAAACTTGGAAAGCTACATTTATCCTTTAAAAAAATAAATGCTACATAATATACGGTTTATTCACATTAATTTCTGGTTTTCTTCCTCTTTTCTCCTACACAGGAGTTCCTGGGAAGAGAACTGAGAGCTTTTATGAATGTTGCAAAGAACCCTACCCAGATGTAACCTTCACAGTTACCATGAGACGTAGGACTCTCTATTACGGACTCAATCTCCTAATTCCTTGTGTCCTGATATCGGCACTTGCTTTGTTGGTTTTCCTGCTTCCAGCAGACTCGGGAGAAAAGATCTCACTAGGTAAAGTACTAATAGGATATTGTAAATATGACTAAACGAAAAGAAGTTGTCCTTTTAAAATTTCTTTTTAAACAGTCTTAGGCAGGAGGAATAGTTTGTGTGTCCTGTTCTGGCTCACAAGCTATTTTTAGTGTTTGATGCTGAACCAGCAGAGGCATAAACAATTCCTGAGTACCTTCCTTGAGAAGTAGGCTTTCATTTTTTGACATTTATTTGCTGAATCTCACATTCATTAGGTGAATCTTAAGTTTACAAATACATATTTGAGCAATTTAACACTGAATTCCTCTTCATACTTCCTTTTAATATTGAGTTGTATTAAGAGCCCATAGTGCCTTCTCAGAAAGATTGATTTGAATTGCTATTTTACTTTTTATAGTGAATTTTAACTTAAATACTGGTTTGTGAAACAAATCTGATTTTGAGTACTTGATCTTTAAGATGGAGTTTAAATATGTAAACAAACCTTTTGCCCCATACAAAATTCAAATGAACTGAGTTCTACTAAGTAAATATTGCTGTTTAAAGGTAGAAACAAAATTGACATTTCCAGAATATGGTTTAATTGAGTAATAGCCTTCCTAATCAAGTTGTACCTCACCATATTTTAAGATGAATTCTTTGTTCCTAAATCCTTTCCCACCTGACAATGACTTTTTATTGTTTAAGTCTAGTTCTGAGAAAAGAGTTAAGCCTTTTTCCAGAAAGATGGGAACTCATCACTGAGCAACAGAAGTCAAACTCCAAAACTCAGCAGTCAAGACTGCTTGGGCATAACCCCCTGCAGAACCCAACAGTAATATCAAAGGATACCAAAGTCTGTCCAAGGCAGCAAATCTGCTTTTGAGGAAATTTATGTATTACACCACCTGTAGCTTCCATGACAACTAATCAAGTGTCACATGCTCAAATACTCAAATTCACACCATGTTTCTAAAGCTAACAGAGTGCTTTGATTTGCCTCAGCTAATTAGCAAATGATGAAAAAAGCTGAACCGTTACAAGGATGTAAAAATATCCATGTCTGCACAAGCACTGGTACCGGTTTGGCAGCACTGCTGCCCTGAGCTTGAGGCAGTGCAAGGAAGGACAGGAGTAGCACCAATGTGCTGGAGCAAGGGTACAGTGGGATTGCATCTTGCAGAGAGCACTCCTTCAGATTCATTTTGTTTCTCTCCCTGCTGTAGTTACAAGCTACTGATATGATCTCATACTTTATTTTTCAGGTATAACAGTTTTATTGTCTCTCACTGTCTTCATGCTGCTTGTGGCTGAAATTATGCCAGCAACATCTGACTCTGTGCCCTTAATTGGTAAGCTTTTATTCACTTGGATTTTTTTAGCAAACAAGGTGCAGTGACTTTGCACAAAGGCCAGCAATTAAGGCAAATCACCAGTTGTACAATGGATGACTGCAATTGAATTAGAAATATATTGCCAGTTGATGAGAGGCTCTGATGGGTGCTCTCTGCTCTGAACGAAACAGAGAACCTACAGGTATTTGGGGAAAGCATAAGAGAGTCAATTTTCCGTGGAAGAATTTGTTGCAATTTTGACACAATTGTCCAGATTGTGTTCTGTATTCCTAATTCCAATTAGGAATACAGAGCTAAACTTAATTAAATCTTCCTACTGTAATTGTTCAAACAAAAAGAGAAACTTTTCAGAAGAAGTGCTAGCCAGTCTCTACAATAATACCTAAAGAAAATTAGAAGGCAGCCTGTGTCAAGTTTTCTTAGAAAAGGTAGGTGCTCAGTTCCACAAAACCAGCAGCTATAAGCTGGCTATCCCCTCAAAATAATGTCTGATCTGTCTGCTGTTGAGAAATGTTTTAAAAGTACCTAGAGCAGCACTACACTGGACAAAGAATTAAATGCTATGAATGCATATATAAACACCCCTTATTAAAGCTATATCAGCCAAAGTATGTTCCTGTAATCATCTCTCTATTTTGCAGCTCAGTATTTTGCCAGCACTATGATTATTGTTGGTCTTTCTGTTGTTGTCACTGTTATTGTTCTACAATACCATCATCATGATCCAGATGGAGGAAAAATGCCTAAATGGGTAAGGTTTGATTTTCCTTCACTATCCATTGCATAAATGTACAGCTCAGGGATGTGACAGAGTAGCCAGTGGCCCATGATTACTTCTTACTCTTAAAAACATATAAATCCTTCCCAGACATTCTGTTTGGAAAAGCAGTTTCACCAGAAATGAGGTGCCCAAATATGTTTCGTGTGGTTGGTTTTTTAGAAAATGTGTGTGTGCGAGAGAGAATGAACACACCTCCAGTAGCTTCTCATATCCTTCAGAACAGCCACATGCAACTCAGGATTTTTTAAAAACTTACATATATAAATGACGGTGATTTTCAAATAAGCTCCAGATGTTAGAAGTGAACCAGGTAGAACAAAAGAGTAAGGTGCTGATGGAGATGATAAATGCATGAAATGCACTACTCTCGAGGTGCAGCTGTGCAGCTGCTACGTACTTAGCTGCTGTCCATACAGAAACATCCGTAGCCTAAAAAGCATTTGTTAAAGATGGCTGGTAAAGTGGAACTTGCTCTGAAAATCCTCATCTTTATATCTCTGTTCAAGAGCAGCTGTAAAGTGCAAAGAACGAAAGTATTTTTTCTAAGCACATAAGACTTTTTAAAATAATGTCCTTCTATGAGGGGTGGTTTTTACAGAGAACATTATGCTGATACTAGATTACTACACGCCCAGCTCATGGCAGCATCAGGCATTTGTGAAGATGGAAAGACCTTTCTCCTTTTTCCTCCCTAGAACAATGAGTTATTATTATCCTTACTAGCTGGAAAGAATGTGCATACAGCAGTGCCCTGAGGACAAGAGATAATGAGATATTCCCTGGCCTGTTCTGGGGTGGTGACTTTAAAATAAATTTCAGAGAAGAGAATAAAAGGTAGATCTCTCCAGACGTGTGTTTGATGACCTAAAGGGGACAATATTTAGTACTGAGCCAAACATTCTCAGAAAACAGAGTACTTGAGGTTGAGGAGTGAGCTGTAGGGTTGAGAAGTTGAAGTCCAACAAACATTATTTGGACACTGGTGGATTTGGATCCAGTTAACAGAATATTGTCCATCTTGGTGAAGCTTGATAGGGTAAAAGAAGTAATAGGGCAAGATCTGTCTCTGGCCGGGATATTTGCATGGATATAATACCTACTCTGAGTAACAATCCACAGTCAGAATAAATGGACCAAATTTAATATTAATTATAGGGTAAGATTTACATACTATATGATAAAATAATATTTCATTAGAACTCTGAAAAAGAAATGCTGGAATGAACTCTTAAAATCTGATTTAAATAAATTACAGAAGCTTTCATTTGAAGCGGAACAGTCTCTGGCTTTCCTGCACTTTCTGTAAGGCTGGATTAAGGCAATGTGGAAAACAGTAAAATGATACACGCAGATTAAATCTGCAAAGTATTTTTTTTTAAATCAAAGTAATTGTTCCATATTTTCTCCATGTTATATCCAGATCTCCTTTCTAAAATCTGTCACCAAGTGTTGTGAACACAATATGAGAACAGAGCCATAACATTTTAAAGCTCGGTGGCCCAGTCCAGTCCAAAATCTGTTTCAGTGACCCTACCCAAACAGTAATGGCATGTGAATTTAATATTAGAGCACAAATAAGAGAAAAAGAATTGTAACTTTATTGACTACCATCCAAAGCAGTGCTATTAAGACTATTAAAAAGTAAGTCTTCTTCAGTAAGTTTGGTTTGGTTTTGTCTAACCCATGGTTTCTAGTAAAGGTGGAAAAGGCTGCCATGTCACTGTTCAAGTGTCAGGAAGAATTAACACTATGGACACTCCCATCAGAGGAGGGGGCAGTCCCAGTACTGATAGTCAGCCTGAGGCAATCAACATCACTGCTAGAATAAGAAAACAACCCCAGTGACTGGTAAATGAATCAGCTGGAAAACTCTGGCACCATTTTCTAGAACTCCGTGCAGGCTGAGCAGACACCGTGGACCAGTCACCCCAGCTGCCTGAATACCAGCAGCACCAAAGACTGGCTGTGTGAAGAGATGCTTATTCTCAAAAATTTTCTTTCAGACAAGAATCATCCTTCTGAACTGGTGTGCTTGGTTTCTGAGGATGAAAAGACCAGGGGAAGATAAAGTGCGTCCTGCCTGTCAACATAAACAGCGTCGCTGCAGCCTGTCCAGCGTGGAGATGAACACTGTGAGTGGACAGCAATCCAGTAATGGGAATATGCTGTACATTGGGTTCAGGGGGCTGGAAGGGGTTCACTGCACACCCACCACTGATTCAGGCGTGATCTGTGGGAGGATGACCTGCTCACCAACAGATGAAGAAAACCTGCTGCACAGTGGCCACCCCTCTGAAGGTGACCCAGACTTGGCTAAGATTTTGGAAGAGGTCAGGTACATTGCAAACCGATTCAGAGACCAGGATGAAGAGGAAGCCATTTGCAATGAATGGAAGTTTGCAGCCTCTGTGGTGGATCGGCTCTGCTTGATGGCCTTTTCAGTCTTCACAATCATTTGTACAATTGGTATTTTAATGTCAGCACCAAACTTTGTAGAGGCTGTGTCTAAAGATTTTGCTTAACTCCTAACTAAAACCTGCTTCTCTGAATGGTATGTAGCAAATAAGAATGTGGGGTCTTTTGATCGCTTGTTTTTAATGAGTATTGTGCTTCTCATTGTCTGCTTTCTTTTGCCCCCCTCTCTGGTCCTGAGTTCCTTTTGGAAGAGTGGCACCATTTCAGAAGGGAAGCCAAGAGTTTCTCTCTGGGCTCTGTCTGTGCAGCTCCTCTGAGCACCCTTTTGTGAAAAATGCCAAGCGGCTGCAATTCCCTTCAGAATAACAGGGTATTGCACCACCGTCTCTTAGACATGTTCGAACTGGCTGTTATAAAATAAGAGGTAGGCAGTGCCAGAAATGTTACTTCTTCCAGACTTGGTTATAAAGGACAGCACAGTCCATCCTAACTTTTTGAATGAGTGCTCACAAACACTTATGTTTAGGAGAGGATTAAATCCAAATGGCTGCTCAAACAAAGAAAAGGGAGAAATGTACGTAGCTCTTCAGCTCCTCACTCACACCCAGTCAATCTGTAACTCCTTCCATGCACTTTGCATACAACATATATGACTTTCAGAATTTTGAATTTGTCTGAGATGCTAGAAACCTGAAAGTTCAGAGGACACATCACATAACTTGTCCTTCCATATCTTTCTGGATTTGACCTAGAAATTTGGCTTGAATTCTTAAACAGGCTTCACAGTAATTATTGCAGTGTTGACTACTTCTTCTCCCCAGAAAGGCATTCTTTCAATTGATAACCATTTTATCTATCAAAAAGAAAAATGATTGATTTAAGATGCCTTCATCATCACTTGTTTAAAAAAACCCAACCCTCATGGCTTGTCTCTCTACTGTTAACTGGATTCCAGTGTGGAAAAAGTAACTCAGTGTCTTGTACAGGCTTAAGCATAAATGAAGAATCTAAAGCAAAAAAAGCCATTAAATCCTGAGATCAAGGTCTTCACTTAAAAATTAAGTGTTTGATCTGTTGTATGCTTAGCCTTTTATAGAACTGTTTCTGTTGAGCCACCGTAACATTGTCTTTACAAGGAAACTGCACCTTTTCTGCTCAGTTTATCATCAGATGAGTACTAATGAATAATAAAGCTTCCTGATTCTGATATAAACAATTAACTGTATAAATATATATTTATATATACACACTGCAGATACATCCAAGGAAAGGCCCTAAGTCTAGACAGACTTTTGGAAAGGCAAAATAGTAGTTCAGCACTTATATCTTATTTTTGATTCTGAAATTCTCTTGTCAATATATGCTTAGTTGTGATGTCTGATGTCTCAATGAAAAGGGCTGATCTGACAATACCAGGACCTGAAACTTTGTGTGTACAAAACAGCTGAGAATTAGTCCCTTGCTGGCACACCAGTATTCCTAACCAGTGCTGTAAATGGTAAAAGATGTGGGAGAGGATTAGTTTAGCATTGCCTGCTTCCTTTAGCCTACAAAATCCACATTTTTTAGCTGAGGTCATCAGAGACACAAACAGAGGCCTGTTGTTGTACCATGTTTTTACTGTGAAATAAACTCAAGGCCTCGGTTTATCTCTTAAGATTGATTAAAATAAAGCGGCTTAAATGCTTATCCTACCTAGGTAACAATCTCCGTCTCAGAGTCTGCTCCCTTGAAAGCAGGAGAATCAAATTTCATGTAAAGCAAGCCCAGAGTCACCCCAGGTACAATTCTTCAGCTTATTGAACACCTTATACAAGCACCTTTGTGCCTGAGATAGGGCAGAAGGAGTGAAAGGAAGGCAGGCTATTTCTCAGTTTGTGAATTCTGTTTTCCTGAAGGTGTATTCAGAATCTCATACTGCAAAGACATGAGCAAAACATTCAAAACCTTCTTGTAACTTCATCCTGAAACCATGTGTCAGAATTACTTGTGAAGAAGTTATGTTTTCAGGAACAACTATTAAGAATAAGCCAGTAATAATTCCTGCAAATAGTTTCTAGTTTATAGATTGCATATGAATGGGAAACTATGAGTGCAAACTCTGAAATGTGAGTTTTGTTCATTTGTGAATAACTGCACATATCACCTGGCATATGCTCCTCATCTGGGTAATCTTTCTAGGCTAGGCTTCCTGATAAGAATGTTGATTTGCCATTGGTATTTTTCCTTGCTGCAAGTATCCCTAAATAGCTATGTAGAGTGTTCCGTTTAGCCTTTGTAAAGTTTTGGGGTCCTCTTGGAGAATAGCTTTTCAAAGAAGAAATGAAGACTTTTGAGGACTACCTTGCACAATGGGACACAGCTATTGCAATCACAGTACATGATGCATGTGATATAGGAAGCATGACAGTCCCCCTTTTTCCACCCAAATCTGCTTAGAGTATCTGTAGAAATCATCTTTCTGAATACAGGAGGATGGAGAAAGCAAGTTACAATTTGACAGTAAACTTCATCTTCAGTGACAGACATGCCTACCTTTAAAAACTGGAGAGTTTGGCCTTACATGAAGTCCTGCCAGAGTCTGTCCCAGTGAGTTGGTAACACTGTCAGAGAGCTCCAGGTGCTGAGGAAGGGGCTGTGAGAAACCAGCATTCTGCCCATACTGCCTTTATCATTGGCAGGGTCAATGAAAATGTACCAAGGGGACAAGGGAACTCTCATTTCCCTACTGTTGACACAACCTGTAAAAGTTTGGTAATAAGTTTATTATACATTTTAAATATAAGAGTGACTCCTCCATTATGTTATTTGGCACCTTTGAGTTAAATTTTCCTGTAACTGAGCTGAGCAAAATCGGTATGGTTCTTGTCAACTTGTGTGTGTCTTAAATATATTTGTGTATGCGCTAAACAATATTTTGATCTAAATGCTGTGAAAAAAAATATTTATTTACAATTCTGGGCATAGAGATGGAAATTAAATACTCTATACAGTATGTGTATATAATATTAAAGACTACATATTGATGGTAAAGATCTGTTATAATCTTAAAGAGTCCAGAGAGAAAGAATAAGAAGTGGTTCACCACAACTAAGCTATGACTTGCCTGACAAATTCAAAAGCTCACTCCAGAGCTCAGGTGTCATGTACAGTACTATGTGTGAACAATGTATATTACTTTTTCTGTTTTTATATTGAATTGTATTGAATATTTAAAAGACTTTTTAATATTTTAAAAAAATTTATTTAAGTGTTAATGCCAAAAAGGTTCCAAACATAAAATTTTTAAAAGTTAGTTTTAAATACAGATAAATTATTTAAAAAGTATTTAAAATATTAAATTATTTTATATAGGAATTGATAATACTATGTAAGACTTTTTTTAAAGATTTTAAATTCTCTTTACATTCTCTAGCTGCAGGATGTAGTCTCAGTTCACCTATGACAATTCAACTCTTCACCTTCTTTAACAAGATAAGAAGGTAAACCAAAGCCCCAGAATTTCTTTCCTCTGTTTTACTATTTTTTACATTAAGAAACATTGCATAAAGGGCATTAGAAAGAGATGTTACATCTGTCAGGTACTGATTGTCATATAAGCAACTCAATACCTTTTCAGTCCAGTACAAATAAAAGATTTAGATCAAGAGACTTTTGATTCTTTTTCATTTTGCTAAGATGGAAACAAACTCAAGTGGTAGAAAACATGAATAGCCATTAAAGGAAGAAAGATGTCTTTGGATATATCAATCTGAGATGACAGAGTTCTTTGATAAGTAAATATACACTCATATCGTCCTGCCAACCAGTCCCACACCAAACATATATTATTTCAGTCTTACATAAGCGATCAAAGTTAACTGAGTAGGACTGAAATACCATGTAAATTTTGGACTGGCCTCAACGCCAGTATTAATTTATTTTTTGAAGTTTAACACAGAAGAGAGAAAAAGCAAATCCATACCAGCTGAATAAATTGTTGGTTTTGCCAGCTGCAAAGTTTGTTTGTTGGCTACTGTTGAAAAAATATCTAATCAGCAGAATATCAGATGAAACAAGATGTGTCAGTGTGGCGTTTTGCAAAGAGATGAGTTGTCCTGCCCACGTGCAGAAACAGCTTCCTATCCTTACAACACCCTGCTGAGCATGTGCCAGAAGCAAAAACTCAAGGGTTGCTGAACCCAAGCCTTTATTCTCTTCATGCTTCCCTAAGTAAGGAACAGCTGATGAAGACCAGTTTGGTCCAGGTCACAACAGGAGTCATCCAAGCCTGTAGCTGTTACTGAACCCAGGCTGGCCCTGGGGAAGAGCTGCTGTGGTCACCGTGTCAGATACTCAAGTGAGGCTTGTACTGGTGCTGTTCACTCTGCTCCACCCTTCTCCTCCAGAGCTGGGGAGCAGAACAATCTGTGTCCCACTTACTGCTAGACTCCAACTGGGCCAATAGGCTCAGTTTAACACACAGCAGGCAGGTTCCTGGCACCATCACACACACTCCATCTCGGAAGCCTCTGTGAGTGGGGATTAAAATCAGAGCACTGTGTGCTCCTGCTCTCGGGCATCTGGGTGGTTCAGATGCAGACTGAGAGCTGCTGGGGTTTAGGAGCTTATTCATGAGCAGACCCAATGCCATTGCCCTATGGGTGGCAATGCCCATCAGAGCACTGGGTCTTGTGGCTATAGAGATTAACAGTATCAGCCATCCAGTTTTAATCCTCAGTGTATCAGGATGTATTTTACTTCAAGAATACTGATTTCTTAGCCTAACCTCATCTTAAAAAAGCAGTTAATCTTAAAAGGCTGTGAACAGAATCTGCATTTACAACAAATTTAAGCCAGTAATCAAACAGGACCTCAACAACGCTACAACCACAAATGAAAGCCTTCTACTGTTATCGTTTTTTTTTAAACATTGCTTCTGCTGCTTAAGAGAAAACCTTAGCATTTATGTAACCTTGATTTATGCTATTAAGCAATTTGCAGATGATGGCATAGAGAGTGAATAAACAACAATCTCTCACACCCCAGTGAACACATTCAAAACTGCAATTTTTTCAAAGAATATGAAAGTATTCTGAAGTAGTCTGAAATTTAGCATCACTGTAAAGATATCACTAGTAAATCACTGGGCTTTCAGAGCTGCAGCAACTTGTCCCTGTAATGATGCTATACAGGAATAACAGTTTAAACTCCAAAATAATTTGAGCTATCTAATTATTTTTACTTTTAAAAACCCACAACAAAACCAAAAACCAGCAGAAATTTAACAACTGCAACATGATATAATGCTACTCTGGAAAATGTGTACATGAGAATAACATCTACAGAGGATTTCCTCTCAGCTAAACAATTAAGGATATAACCCATTGCCTCAGTGCCTATATAAGGCAGAGAAATCTTTCTACTGAGTCTGAAATTCTGGGATCAAGACCATATTCAATCCAACAAAACTCACAGTTATCATTTATGTATTATTCTGGTTCATGGTAGGTATGCAAATGAATAAGCCAAATATTAAATATTTGTATTAAGTTTGTTTTAGGCTACAGAAAAAAAAAAATCTGCATCCCAGAGCAAGATATATGCACAAAATCCCTGAGACAATATTATGTTATCTCTCAGTGTACATGTATTACATACAGCTGTGAAATATTTCAATAGTAACTTTTGTTCCTATAAAAGAATTCCAGCTTGAGATTGCTTTTTGCTAGCACAGCACATTCACTGCTCCCTGTCCTTCTTCCAAATTCTGGCCACATGAAACCTAATCAGCAGATTATTTTGATCAGAAGAAACGTTACAGGACCGACATTCAGAAATCCTGGGTAAGTTTAACCCTTGACTTAAATTTTCTGACTTGTCATCAGAAAATTTGACATTATTGTGCCGAGTTGTGCCCCAGAAGGAAGATGCTTCAACGGGAAGTTCGTGCCAGCCCTGCAGTGCACAGATGCCCGGGCAGTGGAGGAGGCCTTCCCAGATGGCAGCAGTGCAGTGCCAGGGCAAAGCCGGCTCCCCCGCCCCTCCGTGGGGCACGGAAAGTGAGTCCTGCTGGTTCTTCTGACTAAGCTCTGTGCCAGGATACAATGAGTATATGCTGTCTTTACTGGTCAGTGCTTAGGTCAGCTAGCAAGATTTTATTTCTTTTGATGAGGTAACAATGTAAAATACTTGGGAATTACAGGTTGTAATGCACAGCCCAATTGGTCTTTTCCTAACACCATCAGAAACTGTCTTAAACTGGATTAAGCTGAAACCAGGTTAACGATAGGGACAGTGGTTGTAGTTCTCCCTTTGCTAGCCACTTAAAAAACCTATAGAAGTCAATCTGCTGCACCCTTCTCTGCAGTCAAGGTCAACATTCATTATCCTGTTTGCAGTTAACAAAGTGGTAACATTGCTTAGTGATACTTTACACTTTTACACTGTCCATATTGTTTATAATTGAAAGGATCTTGCAGTGAAGAGATTAGAAACAAGGACATGAAGTCAAAGTATTGTACCTTTTAAAATAAGCTGTGAAAGATAAAAAGGGCGTGTGAAGGACTGGCAGAGGGTGAGTGGAGGCAGCTTTGATATTATCATCAACAGAGAGCTGTGACATGTCATCAGCACCACTCCTGCACCCCAAAGCCCAGAAAGCCACCAAAGTCTCTCTGACCACCAGGAGCTGAGAAACAGCCTGTGCTGTTTGTGCCAGGTGGGGCTGAGAGGGGGCAGGTCCCCACTGACTGGGGACAGACCAGTCACAGAGAGCCAGGCTTCAGTCTGGGTCCTTAACATACCTCTGCCTCATTTGTGACAACTGCACTTCATGTGATGACACACACAGACACAGGTCTAGAGCTGCTTGAAGCACCTTCATCCCTTTTATCTAACTCAGAGAACTCCTCACTGTCCTCCCCCTATTCCTACATACACATATAAAGTCTTGCTCCTTCAGGGAAACAGGGTTGATACCAAACATATTCAAAGACTTAAATAAACGTTTGCAAAATATTCTGAAAAATCTATGCAGAGGAAATCTCTGTGTTAGCTCAAAACCAGCATGGTTTCTGTTGCTAAAAATATGCTGGAATTCCTAGTTTTCCAGTAGGTTTCAGTTGCAGTAATATGCCAGGATTTTTATTATGCCAGCTGATAATGGAATGGGGGTAGCAACCTTCTTGCTGAAATTTCGAAGCAATCTGTGTGGGTCGAATGAGGTATAAGTGAAAACTCCTACGGCCAGCACAGCTTTTAGCCGAGCACTCTACAGCCTGTCTTTTAAAAAAGCTCACTGTTCTTTTGCAATCATTTAATGGATTGCTCCCTGCACCTAGCAGAAGCCAACCCATAATGAATGGCACTGCTGATATCTAGTGTCCAACCTCAGTTCTGATAGACTGGATTCATGCCCATTTATTTTCTCATGCACTTTTCCTAGTGCACTAGAAAATGTCCTGTCTACTTGGAGCAATAAAACTGGCACAGTGCAAATTCTGAGATTTGTGTCTCCAGACACTGGTTTTATCATTTTAACAGTAATCCTATATCAGTGTAAATGACAGGAGATTTAGCCCAATATTATATACAAAACACATCTTCATTTTGCAGCTTCTGCAAATTCAAACCCTTCTGTGCCTAGCTCCAAAGACCCAAAGAAGAGTGATATCATCTTTGCACAGCAGGCAGAGTAATAATGGCAACAGAAAAATGTTTTCTCCCGGATAAACAATGCCAGAACTCTTTGCATAAAACCAGTATTTGTCACCTCTGATACATAAACCTTATTTAGACCATTTGGGCTCAGAAATAGCTTCACTTATTTACCAATTCTTTGACATTTCAGAGATGGATCTTTTCATGTCTCAATTTTGTCATTAGTATGCAGTGTGTTTGGTCAAAGAGTTTTCGTTACTGACAATTTTCATACAGGGCCTTCTCTGCCAGTAAGGGTGGTAAATGTTTTCTCTTGAACAGAGTTAGTATGGAAACTTCAGTAGTCCTTCGTAGTACCATGAACTGTATAATTGATTTGGAAAAATAATCTGGATTGGGAAGCACAATGAGGTTATAAGTACTCCTGTACTTTTCTCAGACAGCAGCAGCATTGATTTTCCCATTCATCTGACAAAAATAAAACACTTCAACAAACTCACTCCTTCTTCATTTACCTGACACACACACGTATGGTCCAAGCTTTGCTTAACTGTGGTAGCAGGAGTGAATGCCACAGACTGTGTAGCCCAAAGTGTAATTATTTTTACAGGATTTTTTTAGGTTTAAACTGTCCTTTAGCCTAAATGCTGAAATCACAGAGTAGCTAGAACCCAACATATGTGAGAGCAGACCAAAGCTAGAAAAATACATGTACTTTAAGAAGCTAGTGAAGTAAGATGTATTTTTCAACACCAAAGTAGTTCAAAGGAAACTGTAAGGCAGAAAATATTCAGTTCCCACACTGCAGAGGACTCGATTTGCTATTCTGTGACAGAGCAGAGCACGAGCTCTTGCTGAGTCAGAAAGCTGCCGAAGCTGTGAGTGTGCAAGTGCTGGTCTGTGTGCAGGCACAGCGAGTCGTGCTGCCACTTGCTACGAGCCAATAACCCACAAGGAGCAAGAAAAGATGCAGCAGGACTTCAGGGGAAGCAAAACTCTGCGGGGGGGACAGCCTGCCCTTAGAGAGACGGCAGGACCAGTGCATTGTACAATGTTTGGAATTCTCAAGTACTATATCCATGTAAGTTTTAAATGGTTTCTAGAAATAGTTCAGAATACCATGAAGACCACAAGTTTAACAAAACCAATGTCCAGATGTGGGTGAAATTTTCAAGAGCACATGGCAGATTTCTAGATCTCAGTACTTTTGCATGAGTTTGTCTAAGTAGGAAGGAGAAGGGAAAAAAGTTAATGGAATACAGTAAGGATCGGAAAATTAGAGTCTTCAGAAGCAGATATGCAACCTCCTGAAAAATTATATCTGCAAAAATGTTCAGCCAACAACCTCAATGATAACAGTTTGCTGAAGAGTTACAATTGAGCTTGTGAGTAGGATGACAGGATTGCCCCATGAAAACCAGCACAACGTTTTTGGGAAAAAAATCCCTGGAATTATCAGGAGGTCTTTTGGGGTTTTATTTGCTATATTTGTTTAAATTATTGCCCATATGACTGTGCCTAATACTGATTAAATAATTACTTCTTATTTTACTGAAAAGCTTGTCTAAGTTGCAAGGCAAACTGACAGAACGCTGATTCTGCAGAGGCAACAAGGCAGTACCAAGGAAGATGTCTGCCCTGAAGGATGTGCTCGGGGACGTGCACTACAAACCTGAGTAGTACTTGCTATCAGTTTGCAAACAGTTCTTTTCAGTGCTTGTGTTTGGGGAAGCAATTCATCCTGTCCCTCTTTGCAGTCCTGCAGTGAGCACAGACAAGCTCTTTTTGATGATAGCAATTCATCCTCTAACCTGGTGTACCTCTTCTTCTCCTTTGCCTTCACTGTAATTGCTAGACTGATATGGCCTAACATGACTTGTATTTACACACAGATTCACAGAAAACCTGCAGATGGTTCCCGGTGGTGTTTATTAGCTCCTCAATACTCCCTGTGTGACTCAGTGGCATCTATATTTAAAAGGGCAGCTGCTGGGCTATCAGACCTCCTACTTAATCTCTGGGAAAAGACTTTTAATCTCTGATGAGAATATCCTAATAAAATATAGTAGGTGTACTGATAAAAACTGAGTGTCTATACCATCATACAAAAGAAAGGGACTGAGTCTGACTTCATCTAAAGCTCTCATAACTCTCAGCACATTGTTTACAGGCAGAGCAAGTGAGTAGGAGTGCTCCTGCTTCCAGAGAAGAGCTATAGTATAATAAATTTAGCAGAGACCAATTACTGACTAGCTTCCAGATACTACTGCATTATAAATAGCTGACTTTATGATACTAATTTATTACTTTATTGGTGTACGCCTGAATAGAAATATACTCGTTTACGAAAATGTTGGGGAAACCAGCTGATTTCACCAGGAAAGGATGCAAGTTGGGGGTATTTTGAAATACCTCAGCATAAAAATACAGACTGTGCATTAAAAAAAGAGATGGGATTGTACCATTTCCATGTGGAATGCCATAGACTGCACGCAAAAGAAACATCACGAGGGTGGAACAATATGGCACAAGTACAGTGTTATTAACCTGAAAATGTCTGTGGCCTATGCATGTGAAATATTAGCATCAAGAAGACACTTAAAACATATAGAATAGGGGTTTTTTGTCAAAATATGGATTATTTATAGCACAGAACAAGTTGGTATTATAGACATACAAATATAATTTGGGCAGTAACAATTACTTTTCTACTGTGTAAAATTCTGCCTGTACCTACAGCTGCATTCTCCATTTTTATGCTTCCCAGCTGCCAGCAGTCCTTGCTGGAGTGCCACATCTGTGAAGCACTCCCAGTGCTGATGCATCTGAAATGGCCGAGTCAGCTCTCAGCTCTCACAAAAGGATTGCACAGCCAAACACGCAGCACATAACACAACATGCCTGGAGCTGCAGTTACCAAGGAGTGCTGAAGTTATCAAGGAAGTTAGAAGAAAGGCTTGGAAAGTACATGAATTTCAAACTAAATGACACACTAAACACTACAGTATGACCCAATCTGCTTTCAGAGTTATCTTTTGCTTTATTTTATCATTGCAGCAATTTTCTTATGACTTGTCCGAGTTACACCTAGCCTTGTGCCTTCCAAGAAAGCATCAGGGTCCCCTACTAAAAAGAATGGTGAAAATTCAACTATAAAAGAGCTGTGGAGCAGGATTAAAATGCTATTGTAGATCTTTAATAACCACAGGACCTCAAACATTAACACTGAGAGACACCACCAGGTAGGAGAGACAATCTTCCTGCAGGAGTTGTCAAGCTTATTACAAAACGCCTTGACCCCAGCCAACCCTCTCTCCCTCCCTCTCCTCCCACTCCAGTAATTATCTCAAATCAACAAGACAGTGAATTTAGCTTGTAAAGTTAACAGGTCTCCAAAAAAGCCACTATTAGTCTGTCTAACAGCCCTTCAGTTTGCTTCATTGCTGTCTTAATGACAGTTTCCTGTTCTGGCAGTTAAAGAGTTGGTTAAACAGTACCTATGTGACCTGGCAAATGAAAATCTATAATTGTTACATTTTCCTCAGGTAAGAAAAATAAAGTAAACATTTCTGAGACACAAATCTATTAATATAATTCTGCAGTTTAAAAAAGCAGTTTACATGATCCTGAAAAAGCTTTATATGTTCTGCAAACTTCTAACATACTCCTCGTGTATCCATGTGTGTAGTATTTACTGCATAGTAATATCTGGATTTTATAACCAGTGAAATGTGAAATTCCTCAGATGTAAAACTCTTCCCCTTCCAAAATTTGTCTTTTCAAGTTCAAATTTATCAGTTTGTAAGCACCCGATGCTTGCATTTTATCACAAATTCCCATCCTCAGGGTCCTTTAAATAATTCAGGATTTATTCCAAAACTCAGTGAAAACCCAGTATCCATCTATGGACTTAACTCCTTTAGGTTTTCTGAAAACTTCTGCTTCTGGAGCCTTCCAGGCAATTGGAAAAGAAGGGAAATATAGTTATATCAAAACCATCAGTTTAAAACTGCCTTGACAAGAAAGTCTTAAGCCTGGAGGTGGTCTGTCCTGAGGAACAGAAAAAGGAAGGCAGTGATTCAGGTTTTTAATTTCTTTAAAACCATTATTATTTTGGGCATGAGGAAATAAATTAAAACATGTGTTCACATCTTTGAAGAACCACTATTACACACTGCTCTGTAAATTTGTAAATACAATTGTAAAAATGCATCCAATTCCCTTTATAGCTTATATAGTGACTGGCTATAGCTCTATACATATGCATTTTTCCATTAAAAAGCATCATTTTATCAAATTTTGAGTATCACAGTATCATCACAGGAACTTTCAAGATGAAATAATTACTTTCTTTTAAACCCATGATTAGTACTGCAAGAAGTATAAAAGTAGTATTATCTTGAGACTTTCTCTGAAATTTATTTTTTAGCAAATGTTCTCTAAATCCACTATGAAGCTTGTACTGCTAACCTCATTCTGTCTTCCAAAAGGGTATTTTCCCTGGAAAATTGCATAATCCTAAATAACAGATGAAAAAAGCAAAGCAAGGAAAAATCTTTGGAGGGATTCAGTTCTTAAACTATTCTAATTAAAAATTTTGCAAGCAGCTTAAACAAAATGTACAGTGACTTTCAACTTACAGACTCACTTTGGAGAAGGACGTTAATTCCAAGATGAGAAATGGTAAAAGGATTAAAGGGCAGAAGGCAGAATTTTAACTGCAATAGGGTTATAAAATTGACTATAGGCTTGAGATTACACTTCCTAAAGCCATTAATGCTGAAGACTCCCACTGAGTCTAATGGAGGTTGGATCCATCTCTTCGTAAAAAAAGGCAACTTCCTACACAACTTCATTCTGAGTAAGTGCAAAGGTTCAAACCACTGCAGCCATCTGAAAAAAGGCAAAAGTTGGCTCATAATGTCTGTCCCTGCAGCAGCCTGTGGAGAACATGAACAAGAAAGCACATGGTGGCCTGATCAGATTTTTAAGTTTGGTGGGTGGGCAGAAAACCCATTAATTCTCTGGCACACGTACTGTGGAGAGCCTGCAAACAACCAAACCCAGGCCTAAAGCCTTCCGCTGCCACCCTCCTGTTGGGCACGCGGCAGATCTTGGGCGTTCTCTTCCCTCTCCCCAGTACTTCTCTCTCTGCCATTCTTTCAAGCAGAGTTTGTAATCCTAAAACCTTCCTGGAAGGTCCTACCAAGGACTACCATACTGAGAATTGATTTCTACACTAAGGGACTGGAAGAAGGAAACTTGAGCAAAAGAGAGAATAGCAAAGAACACAGAGGGGAGTGACATCCTACTGAAGCCCTGGGATGTGAATTCTGCAGATCTACAGAAATCTTAATCAGGCTGAATATATACTACTGAATGAAGTGAAAGGGTCTGTGTAGTAACTTCACTAATATATCTGTATCTATCATGCCTTCAGGAAAATAACCTTTGAATATGTGTTCAAGGTGACATTTAATAGTATATTAAAAACAGACAAAACCACCACGGTTATAACTAATCATGAGAACAATTACAAAGACATCAGTCTCCTAATCTACTTGGTTTTACACTATTCTCAACTAATCTAAAGCTCATATAGTATTTATCATATATAATAAATTAATCACCATCTGCAGATACAGATTTTCATCATTAGGGAAATACAAATTAATGATAATGTAATATCACCCTAATTTTATAGTTATTCCATAACTCCTGGAAGCTTGGGGAGATTAACTATTTATGAAAGAATTATATGAAGGTGTACACCCATTCATGATATGTGGGGTTTTTTGTTTTTGTCAGAGAGCTTCATATGAAGACATTTCCTTGGGCAGAAATGGATAAGGAACCTGTGCCTGCTGCTTTCCTCCTGCTCTATTTACTGGCTGGGAGATCTGAACACATAAATGGAACATGGGAAAACAGCCAGCTGGAGACTTGGCACCACTGTGTGCTATTGGCTCACACTGGTTTTCTCCTTCTTATACCAGCAATGTGGACAGTTCATGAAGAGCCAGTCTCCACACAAAGGAAGAAAAGACCTTTTTGGATCCTAAATATAGACTATGTTAATGACACTCTCGATTTAGTACACGTATTAAAGATATTGAAAAGACTGAGAAAAAATACTAAGAATAATAAATTACACCATCCTTTTGTTTGAATCAACAGAGCAACATCAGGGATAATCAAAAAGACACCACAGTAAGAGGATCTCCTCCCATCTTTGTATGCCTGTTGACCATGGAAAACATCTTACAGCTCCCAAGTTTCAGATCCAGTCTGTCTGTATCTACCTTGAGCAGAAGCAAAATAAGTCATTGCTTTCAAGTTCCTACTCATCCATGGATGATGGAATCCTATTAGGAAGTCTGTTTTGAGAACACAGAGGGCAGGGTGAAGGCAGGCTGTCTATGGAGATACACTGAGGTGCAATCTCCTACGTGTTGATGTGCTGTGCTGCAGTTATTTGTAAACCTCACACACTCTCTGAACATTTTTTCCACTGCAAGTGCTTCTTTCCTAAAGGACTGACATATCAGCACTACAGCAGCAACCAAGCATCACAAGTGATTCAAGAGTTAACTGGGTATTTAACTTTGCATCTCAGTGCCTCACTACAACACCACATTTTGCACTTGGGACTTTCTTTTTCACAGACCACTGCTATAGAGCTGCGTTACTGATATTTTTTAATCTACTTGCTACCTTTTTGAAAATCTCAAGTGCCTGCGGTAAAAAATCAGAGCAATCTCTTGCACGACTGCTTCTTCCTGTGGAAAAGTAAAACTTGCACTTTATAGCCATGGAATAATTTTCAGGAAAGGATTCTTCTCAGGTACTTAAATATTTAACTCTAGCTCCTCTGTCCATCAGTTGTTTAATAACCGGCAATTTTCTCGTCATTTAGAAGATAAAGGTATGGCTGAAATGTATGGACTTTTTATCATTACAAACAAGTTTGCTGGCACTTTCCTTTTCAAGACAGATAAAAGAATTATATTTAGGAAGACTTGGGTTTGTTTTTTTCTTAATTTATTTTTTTTTAAATACACATGATTCATATCAAGTATGCTAAAACCACCACTCAGGACTATAGCAGCAGTACCAGAGTAAAAGGCTCCAAGACACAGCATTTAAGGCTATAAATCTCACCCAACCATGCAGCCTTACCCTCTGTATGTCACAGCCCATTAACACTTTTACTGCCTTTTTTTTCTTTCTCTTTTCCCCAAATGGAGCTTCTGATATTCTAAGGCTGAAATTTTGGTTTCAGCGGCTCAGGTTAGAATGCATTTTGTTTTTTGCATTGTTGTAAACCAATTTTTCTATCAGCTTAAAAGAATTAGGTGCTTCTCTGCTACTGAAGGTCAACGAATTTTTGATGTCTGGCTTACTTGAACACACTATTCACAGTGCAGAATAATAAAGGCTCTGTTCTTGTTTGGATCATCTTCTTCAAGCTTGAGTGCAAGTTTCCTTGAAGGAAGGTCTGTCAGGACACAGCACTGCAGACTGGGTTAATTCAAGCACTGGGAGTGAGCTCCCATCCATCACAAGTGCCAGCTGGATTATCAACCTGTTTACTCAATGGCTATCAACACTCCCTGTAGTAACCACTCCTCCCTCAGCCCCACTGCTGTGTGCACAAGAACATACCAGAGAGAATCTCCTTCCAGAACAGACTGAGCTCATTAGAACATACTGATGACTCCAATTAAATTCTTATTTCTGCCCCTAAATCCTGCACTGCACTTACTTTTCCAGATAAAGATCCCCATTCACTAACCAGAAATACTTCAATAGCTAAAACAATTACATTGACCTTCAGAATTAGTTTTTGAGAAACTCAGTAAGGAATGAGAAATGGATTTAAATCAAGACTAGTTTATTGCAACAGAAGGCAAATGCCAAACTGTTGGTGTTCCTGCCTCCCTAATATCCCTTGTGAGAGACAGGGGGGAGAAAAACAACCCACTGGACCTGTCTTCCCTGTAATGAACCACCTGTTTTAGATCAGCAGAGTAAGGTTTCATCTGCTGTAGGGGTGATTATGAAAAAACAGAAAAATAAAATTTGACAAATTAGATCTCATGGTTCAGAAGGTAAAAATCACCAAAGAAATCAATAAAAGAATGCCCCTACAATGCTATTCCCACTCACAGCATCAGGCTGTCATTTACTTCTTTTGGGTAATATTGAAATTGATTGGAACAGAGTGTAGGATGCACTCATGAGAATAAAATATTTGTAAACAGAAGATTTTTATTTCATTAGAGAGCTGCTAGACCTGGAACACTGGACAGATTCCAATCTATGTAATTACATTCCGTCTATCTAAATTCTCTCTGCAGCCTTAATTGGAAATGATGTTTTTCTTCATTTCCTCTCCTGCATTATGGTTCCACCACAGAAGTGTCTGCACTTGAACAAAATTACTTTTTATGGTCAGCATAAAGGACAACTTGGATGCAAGGATAGAAAAGAGTTGCTACAAGTGTAAAAGTGACAGAAAACTTTTCAAGAGGTCCTTACAGACTCCTCTCTGATGAGGAAAACCTGGAAGAAGTGTGCTTCTCTCACTGTGTCTGAAACCAGATAAGATTCTCCTCATTTTCTAAATCAATCATCGAGTATCTCCAAAAATCTTACTCCTTCTCTTGTTGAGTGCTAAAGCAACTACAGTAGCCTCCCACACTAATAATGGAGAACTAACACTTACTTTGTTCTTAATGATCTCTATATTGTGTGTGATGATTAATTGCATTAAAGTTTAAAATTGCATACAAATCCTAACTAATCTCATTCTTAATAAGTAATGTATGACTTCCTAAAGATTTATATTTAGGTAAAACTAGCAATAAAATAATCTTACAGGGAATTAGCTAAGTATCTTTCCCTTCTCAGGCCCTTCAATCTGAAGCAGATGCCCAGGCACACATTTAATTTTCAGAAGTCTCGCAAGGAGACTGCAGAGCGTTCCCACTCACCAGTACTACAGATTTTCAGTAACATTTTTTCCCTATTTTAAAAGAAAATATGGAAAAGAAAAGTGAGAGGTCCATTTCCTGGTGAGAGGTCACAGGAATATATTTACATATGTAATCCTTGAGGTGCCAGACTCCTCCTAAGACAAAAGCTCAGAAAGAAAAATTGCTCAACAGTTGCTGTAACAATGTGTATCTCTTTACAGCACTCAGTGGTGTCAGTTATAAACAATTCACTCATTTAATACAAAGCTGCCAACAGAAAAGCAACAGATTTTCCACAAATCATGGGGCTGAATGTTTTGACTGTCTTATGCTATTGATCTCCTTGTGTATATGAACATAAATAAAACGACATATGAATATACAAAAACTTGTCATCGTTAAATAGTCATATAAACCAGGATACATGGAACTGAAATGTTAAGCAGAAGCATAGGAGTCTTATAATTTGTCTGATTTAACCTTCATGCTACAATGTAATTAAAAAGAAAAAAGATTGAAGCTTTCTTCACTTAGCATTCAAATATCTTCATAAAACAGTATGATACATTTTCATCCTTTAATTATGCTAAAGAGCTGACGCATGAGCAAGGTCTGGCATTTCATCTTCCAAGGGCACTTCAATCTTACATGATTCTCACTGAGACTATACAGACAACATGAGTACAAGGACTTTTCTGTTTACAGACAGAAAGAACTTGATCTGACTACAGGGTACTGAAAAATCTTTCCCTAGTTACACTAATCAATGGAAGAAAGAAAACAAAACCAAAAGAAAATATAAAAGAAAAATAAGGAAAAGCAGTAAAGAATGAAAGAGGAAAAAAGCCATTTTACACTCCAGTTTCACATTGATTTGTTGCCTTTAAAAAACAAAAAAATAAAATGGAAGAGGTTCAGCAAATGCAGATATTCAAGAATAACTTGATCACATATTAAACTCAAAATCTCAAAATTTTCTTGACTGATTCATGACCATATGTATTACAATATATTCCCAATTCTCTGCAAACATGTCAGAAAAAAAGGCTAAAGATGAAACTGTAAATATCAATGTTTAATTTGGTTGTTTTTCAGCACCCCAGGATGGTAATGCCTCACAAACATGAATGCCTTCATCCTCAAAACATCCCCTAATGTTCTCACAACTCATAATCACATCACTACACTCCTGGGAATTTCACGGTATCATCAAAGCACGATTAAGGGCAAACAATCTGTGAATAATTCCTCACTCAAAAAGCCTGCCATCAGCCATTACCACTACGGGATCAGAAGCAAGGTGGATGATCCTTCTTTTTTGCCAGAATTCATGAGGATGAAGCTGGCCTTAATCGATGATTAACACCTCTCTTTGGACTCGTGGGAAAAGACAGCAAACATGCCATAAGTTTCTCTTCAGTCTATTTGGCTAGAAAGAATATGACTAGGACACAGGGACCCAAGTAAGAAATTTGCAGTAAGTTAATACAGGGGAGAAAGAAAAGCCTAAGGATATCCAGGATCCAGGGAAGAGAGCAGGAAACAGCAGGGTGCAGACAGCAGCTCCTTGTCCTAATCTAACAGGACTGATGAGCCAGATGGCTACTGTAAATAAAGTACCAAAGAACTTTAAGAGAGAATGAAAATCCATTGCAGCTGGAATCGGGTTTACAGAAAAGTAGCATGGAGACCAAAGGGACAGTGGAAGGTGTTGTACTCCTGAGGAGAACAATGACCTTTGTTGAAGTGAGCTCTTCAGCACCTCAACACAGCTTTTTCTATTTTCAGTCTCCTCCAAAAATTTCAACTCTTTGGCATTCATTCTGCGGGGGGAGTGGCCTCCTACTTACCCTACTAAATTTAAAAAGCTCATTAAGAATAAATAACACAAAGCACCAGAAAATATATGCTACATTTTAAATTGACAGTGAAGGGTATAAACATCAGACTTAAATTATGCAGCACAGTGAACAAATCCAGATCAGTGCTGGCTTCGGTGGCTGCAATACTAATGTACTGCTGCTTTAGACAGAGCCACTGCAAGTGCTTCAAGAGTCCCACAGCTGCTGGCAGTTACATGCTCAGAACAGCTACATTTCACAAAATACAAACCCAGTACATCCAAAGAGGAGGGTACTTACTCCTAGGGTGGAATCCCATAAGGGAAGAGAGAGCAGTGATAGAAGGGATTTCTCTTGCTTTCAAACACCAAGTGGCTGTTTACTTTACAGTCTTCAGAGGATGCCAGAAGTCAGTGTTTTTATGGAGACCTCCAAATCATTCTGAATTACATTAAAAGGCTTGTAACTATCATTAACCGTAACATCAGTCCTTTTACTCAAAGCCCCTCACAGCTCGCTGAAGATTCAGCCCTCCATAATTTTCATGTTTTCCTATCTTATCTTTAATCTATCACTATCAAAAGTACAAGATAAAAATTAATCCAATCCTACATTTACAATACAGTTTCATCAGAATAAGCAGCTGAAGTTCAAGTAGAAATTACAATTATGTAATCTGTACTTACTATTTCTGCCCTTAATCAGCAGTATTCTGAGACCCAAGGTCAGTGTAACTACACTGACAATTAATAAAACTAGAAGGGGTTACAACATCCAAGAGAGTTAATTCTGATTCCAGACATCCTGGCTCTCAGCTGTGTAGCTGGGCAGCCTTGCAGCACCAGCTCAGGTGCAGCCCATTTTACTCACAGGGTGTGATGGGCTCACTGTGGGTGTAGAGCTGCTCATGCTGAAACAGTGCAAACTCTCCACCTTCCTCTATCAGTGAGAGACTGTAGCAACTTTTCAAACAGTTCCACCCTACCCACCCCAAAAGAAGCTCAAAATAAGCACTAGCCATGATTAAAAAAATCCATATGGCACTCCAGAAGGAAACACCTCTAAAACCTGTTCTCCAGTGCTACCAGTGGCTTGCTAAGTGGTTTTGGATGCATTACTGCAGGCCCTAGGTGTTCCCAGCCTTTGTCTTGTGGTTCCACCACACATACTGCACTGCAAGTATTGTGTTTTAATATGAGCTTCCTCAGACACCACATTTCACTAGGACCAGCATGACTAGGTGCTGTCTTCATACAACTAAAATCAGGAAGAATACAACACACTGGAAGTTGCATGCTTTTACCGGGGCTTTAAAGGCATATTTCTGTCTAATATTCCATCAAGCCACCTGAGTGAGCTGACATTTAATTAGTTCTGCCTCTGGTTTGGTAACTCTTACAGATGCAAATATTATTTCAAGGAATACTTGGAAATAGATGGGTTAATGCACAATGTCAATACTTGGAACATTTGAGTCATAGAGCTCTTTGATCTTACATTCTGTTTGCTATTGAAAAAGCAACCATCTCACCCTACGCAAGATAAAAAATGAAACAGAATTTGACATCATGTTAGGAAGATTCAATTCGTTAGTATCAGAACTGGAAGCCATGATCTACAAAGCTGCAAATGGAGAAACTCACTTTAAAGGTTCTTCATTTGCAACAGATTTCAAGCTGCCAAGCTCTCCAAGACAGCATCCTGCTTATTAGAACCTAAACTGGAGATGTAGATCCAAGGTTATTACGTTCTTCCAATGTCCCGAACTCACCAAATATTAAACATTACAGAAAACAACACAAGCCACTGCTGTAATAAATGACCAGACTATACCACTTTGATCAGCATGGGGTCCCATGTAATTATCAAGGAGCTTAAACTTGTTTGCTAGATTACCTTAATATAAAACACAACTTCTCAGCTGCATTGTCTCTGAAACACTGTAGTGCCACATTTTTTTCCCCCCAGAATTAATTTATCAATTCCCAAATGCTGTATTTAGAAGAGAGAAGGATAATTAACACTGCTGCTTACACAGCCTGTTAAGTCTCTGCATCCTCTTTTCTCTGTGCACTGAGGATCAGAGGCCCCTCTCCTCTCAGGTAACAAGGCTACAGAAGGGTCCATTCTGTCCTGATCAGCAGAGCACAGGCTCAGAAGGACAGCAGGAACATCTGAGCCATGGGACTGCTGGCTGGCTTCTGATTGCAGGGTCACTGCTCCCTGGGAGGGTGGGAAAGGCAGACAGAACTTTGTATTTAGCTCTAACAGCTACTCTTACTCTAAATAATTTTATTTCAAACACTGAAAAGTTGTTCTGGTGTTTAATGAGGTGCAAAGGAATTGGGATATCTCATTTAATAAATAAAAAAACTTTCAAAGCATACCTATGTTTAGAGATTTGACAGAAAACATTTTGACTCTGTATTTACAGTTCTCTGATTGTTGTCAACGACTACGTGTCATTAATAAGACAATAAATCCCTTTGATCCTGATTTGACTTAAACCATGTAAATTGAAGTTCCTCTCCTGTGATAAGCATCTATACACCATCAATCTCTGAGTAACACAGAAGCATTTATCAATTACTACTATATAAAAAGTATTTTAGGTCTTTTTATATTGTTTTAGTCTGTATCTATAGCATTCTCATGTAAAGTGCATTTATTTACAAATTCATAGAGCTAGTTCAGATTATTCTTTCTGAATTAAAGTTCAGATCCATTTTCACCATTACAGAATTCATACATTTACCTACTATTGAATATAAAATTTGATTCTATCCCAGATGAACCCGGGACAGACTTGTATAATATTTCAAAATGCCAACAGAGAAGACATATTCCTTGCTATTACTTTGAAAACCAAGTACCTAATCTGCATTTCTGCCAGATAATTCTAAAACTGGCTCTTTGTGAACAGCAGATAATTCTTAATTAACTCCCAATACTACATAAAGCTGAATTCTTCACTGTTTGTGCATTTCTAAATAGGTCTGCATTCTGGCCTCAGAAACAAGAAGCGTGAACAGAAAACTGGTATCAGCTCCTTAAAGAGCAGAACAAGCTACTTAATACTCTGGTGCTCCTGCAGTTTGATCTAATACTCAGTGAACTGTAGGAATGACAAAATATTAATTATGGACATATTTTGCTTCATTATTTATGCTTCATCCAAAAGTTAATGTTTAAGAAACAAACCCCTCATGCTTAATTCTCTGTCAACTTTTTGCTAATTATCACAGCAGGAGGAGTGCCCATTTAAACCAACTCAGCTGACTCCTACTGTTTGCAGCCTCTCAAACACGTGTTCTGTTTGTAAGCTGTAGTTAAAGCAGGCATAAAGGTCATGTTTGCATCAATTTAGACTTCTAACACCAAATTATTTTATTAATTTTTATTTGGATGACATGCTGTCTCTCATCTGGATTTGACTTCATTATAAATGAAGACTGCACCTTCTCTCCATAGAGAACTCATTCCAACATCCTTCCCTGTGGAAGTATCTAACCAGAGTATCCTGTTCTGTATGGAATAGATGAGTCCATAGGCACATACTTAGGGAGAGGCCTGCTGGTCACCAGCCAGTGCAGTTGCTCACAGTTGCAAGGGAATGCTGACCTTCTCCAGGGAAAGCTCAATACGAGGGCTGACTCCAAGTAGCACCAAGCACCAAGCTACTGGAAAGATCCTGTGGAGGAGTCTCTCTCCTGTTTCTATAGGAGGCCATGGAGATCAGCCTCACAACTCCAGTGAGTAAAGTATCTTCAATCTGTTCCTGGTTTTACACATTGCTCCATCTGTAAACTGCTTACACCTGAGCACAAGGGCTCTGTGCACTGCTGGAACCATCCATCAAGTGAATATACTTATTGATTTAGACCATAAGGATATAAATCTGACTGGAAATAGAGACAAGTATTCATATAGACACCAGTGGCATGGATATAATCCTTTTCCTAGCAATCTTTAAGGTACTTTACCAAACTTTCCCCCTCTATTTTAAGAGCCAAAGTAATAGGCTATAATTTTAGAGATGAACAACAAGGGCACACACTATGGCATAATTCACCCCATATTAACTCCTTTCTTTAGGGAACAAGAAAGCATCAAAGTGGTGACCTAGAGATATACCAGGAACATGACCAGCACCACATCATATCAGCACAACTCCAGTACCTCTCAATTGGTTACTGGCTCGCAGCTGAAACATTCATGGTTTTGTTCCCCCACTATTGTAAAATGTAATAAACCAGGATTTTGTTTCTTTTCTTCCCTCCTATAAATATTATCTCTACTTTTGGAATCAAACAATTGATCTAATAATATCTTTGCAGGGACATTATGTGAAAAAGTGTGTTTGATTCACAAAGTATTTGATTCACAAGCTATTTGAAAAGACAAATAAGGAGCCAAAGTTTAAATTTTTTTCCCTTTCAGTCAAGTTAAAAAATTTTTTCCTATAACTTTGAATAGTACAGTGACCTCTTTATGTTAAACTGCTTGCAACTAGTTGGCAGAGACCTGTCGAAATAATGCACTTGGTTACTAAAGTATACTGGTTGACTGCAATGGCTACATATAACACAAGGACAATCAGTTCCAGAAGTGGCCGTGCTGCCTCTGCATCCTTTCCAAAGAAGTGGCAGAAAGAATTCTTGGCTAATGTTTTCAAGAAACTTCCCAACTAAGATGGGCTATCTCAGAGCCCAAGACAAAGTTTGTGAAGTCTTTTCCTGAAGTTCAGCAAGTAACAGAGTTAAACAGAAACCCCACACTGCTTTTTCCAGAGAGCATCTAGCTGCGAAGACAGAGATGAAGATTAAAACAGAAAAAATCCCTTCTAAGCAATTAAGCACAAAGAAACGCCATGTTATTGTCAGCCCTGTGAATGGCAATTTTTCAATATCATCAAACTGTTTTGCAACTATTCCTGTTGAAGACTATGAACTAAATCTTTGGCTGATATTGATGCATACATGAGCATAATTTATAAATTTCTCCTGAAAATATTGGCGAATTCCATCAGCTGTTTAAGAAACATACTCTGGGGCTTTAATTTTACACTTTGACAGTAAAGAACAAATTTGTGCATCCACATGTATATGTGAGTATATACATTTATGCATGCATGCATATATATACACTATAAAAACACACATATATAAAATAATATATACAAAAACATACACTGGACATTACCTTTAATGGTCCTTTTCTCTCTGTCTGCATCTAAATATATTTCTTTTAAAGCTTCTATCCAAGACTCTTACTGTAAGCATTCATCTTATGAAAGAAACTACAGACTTGCAAGGTATATTAATATTGATAGGCCCCTCAAGCTGCTGTTCTTTGTAAGCAACCAGCACAAACAGGCACACACAGACCATCTCATCATTATGCTACAGATGTGCATTAGGGGAACACAAGAAAAGTCAAAAGCAGTATTTTCTTTTCCTACCACATGAATTATCAGCGTGTCCCAGTATTCTGGAAATTTATGCTAACCCCAGGATGCACCAAATAATCTTCATCTGCCCTAGTTAATAATTTGCAACTCTGAACGCATCAGCACCATGACTAGCAGCATTATTATTAACTATGCAGGGAGAAAAAATGATTACCATGCATTTATTTCAATTCAGTGCTTTTGTTTATATTCAAATCTTTCCATTTGAGCACAAGAAAACCACTTTCTAAACTCTGTGCCTTGGTAGGTAGTACAACTGACGTGGGCAAAGACCAGCTTCTCTCCTCATATACACACAGGAAAAACCTCACTTATTTTTCCCCTATTCTTCCTAACAGAATATTCCTATTAATATGCCACATAAACACAGACTCAGGCAAATTTCCCTTTTGGAGTTACATCTGTTCAGTGTTGCCTTGCACATCTCTTGTGCTTGGTTTGAAACAAACTGAACTTCAGCCCACCTGGCCTGGAAAAACCAATGGAAGCTGCTGGGTTTTGCTCTGGATGGTTACCACAGAGACAAGATTCCCAACAAAAGACACAGCATTTAGTGGCTGTAAAAATGCCTGTTGCTGCTGAAGCATAGGACAAGATCCACATCTGCATTTTTTGTTGTCACTATAGCCAATGTCTAGAGATGATGCTGCAGGTGGTATGGCTTGGCTCCACTTCCCTAGTTCAGTCACAGAAATTCCACTGTGGCTTAAAATTATCCAGTCTTCAAGCATGGAATTTATGGAAACAAGGATTTTAGCCCCAACAGTCTCCCCATCAGTAGAACATATGAGCTGTGTCATGAGATCTTTCTTAATCTGTCTTGGTGAGGTGTTTGGAACTGTGCTCACAGCTCAGGATTACAGAGCACAAAGGCTCCCTTTGGAGGGCAGGGCTGCAGGCACCGAGGCTTGAAAAGGGGAAAACCAAATGCAATTGCTACATCACAAATAGTCTGGTATCAAATAGAAGCTCTCAGTCCAGGGCTACCCTCACAAAACCGGGCCACCCTACTCATGTCATCTGTGCGTAGTCCATCTTGGTCCTTACAGAAAGTCTGTCACTGGTTTCTTTCCTTCTTAGCCCGAGCAGAAGCGGAAGGAAAAGCTCTGGAGACAACTCCCTTCATGTGTGAGACATGAACACTCTACAGGATTTGGCAACATTTTCACGTGTGGTATCATTCACTTTTTCTAGGGAGTTTCACTAAGTAAAATCAGCTTCAAACACTCCACAGATATTTGCTTGCTGTAAAAAGCTCCCAGTCACCCACATTTCATCCTATTCTCTGCTGTTACTCTGGATGCATAATCATAAAGCACATGCCCCCAATGTATGTTCCATTTCACCCTCTGCAGAATATGGTTATAAAGGTTATATAAACATGGTTATATGTGGTTAAATATGGTTATATAAATAGGTTACAATTATCCATTATAAATCAACAGACAGTACTGCACAGTGGAAAAACATATTAAACTATCACAGTAGATGCATACTTACTTTACACTTGAATAATTACTACCATTTAAGCCATGAATAACATAAGCAGAAGTTGTTAAGTGAAAGCTGGAAACTGGTTTTACAACTCAGTGGGAAACTGAATACCATTTGAGGCAAACAAAAGAGGACCATTGTGTCTTGCAGACAATAAATAAAAATTCAGGAAAAACGACACTGATAATAAAATCTATGTGATTGCCATAGTCTGATGCATCTAAAACTGACACCATGCAAGCAGGTTAAAAAAAAAAAAAAAGTACAAGTCTTTCATTGCCTATTCCATCAGCATCATCACTCAAAGCCTCATTTATTGGGAGTTAGGAACAAAGTAAGTCAAAGAAAGCAATAAGCTATGAGATATTTATTAAGGCTGCATCATAAAAGTGACAGAAGCGATAAACTAAAGCAAGATTTTACTTTTTTTTCAAGCTATACTAATAATTATTTCAAGCTATTTCTTTTTTTGGAATGAACAGTCTACAAAGGAAATTTCAGACACTGGCAAAGTGAGACTGGGAAACAGAGAGTCTTGTTTGTTTACCAAGACAAAATATAAATCACCTTCAACTACTATCAAAATGGAATTAGCAATAAAAAATGCATAGTTGCAAGAGCACAGTCATGTTAATTATTAATCCAATAAGCACTAACTGATCACTACTTCGGAAAGCTGGTTCATTGCTAAAGCTCACTCAGATCCACTTTTAGCTGGAGCAGGTCAGACAGGGCTCGTTTGAGCAGCTGAACTGACAGATCTGATGAGTGGCAAATATCTGGGAGAGAGAGAAGTGGGGACAAACACTGCAGTCAGAAGTGAATTTATGGACTAGTTGTGAATGAAATGAAACAGAGAAAATAGAACATTTTTAGCATTTTAAGATAAAATTTTACCATGACAAAAAAGGACACTGATTTTCCAGTGGTGCTTACTGCTGCATTGACACCCATAAACAGAGTGCTCATTAAAAACAAAACCTTAACTGTTTAGGATCTAGGAATCAGGTAACACTGAAATGGGGAACATGGCCCTACAAGTTACTGAGCATTCATGGAGCGCAAAGAATTTCCAGAGTAGCTAGATGCAAAGAGCATTACCCTCAAGGAGTCCTGATAACATTTAGATACAGACTAAGCCTTAAATTTGCATTTCTTTGTGTGTATTAGATGATATTACCGGCAGAATATAGCCTAATTGCATTATACTGCATTTTAATTAAAGACAAACAAATGCAAATTTTCAATGAAATTAATAATTATTTAATAATTACTATTCATCAGGAAAATTTACTATTCTATTTTGCTTGTTATCTGAAAAGTATTAAAAATGAAAAGCTATGAAGCCTTGCAGGGTAGAAACACCACAACTGCATTTTTAACTAATTCCGAGTTCTCATTCCTTAGCTCACTCAAAGAAATTCAAACACTGCTTTTATGGCTTAATAAACTATGTATTTTTCTAATTTAGAGGGTTTAATACCAATTTATTATTTAGATCCCAAGTTCCTTTGCAACATATTCATCTTAAATGAAGGATCTCCGGAGTACAGGACCATCATGGAAATACTTCCATGGCATCATCAACAAAGGACAGTCATCAGTGAGCAAAGACCACATGCCGAACTCCAATGTGTTCAGTTCTCTGCAAATTTATCACTAAGAAAAAGTGGAATTCAGATCAGCTATATATTGAAAGGGATACTTCTTGTAAAAAAGAAAACAGAAAATCACTCTTTTTAAATACAAGGAAGAAGCATGTAGTCTGTAATAACTCTGTAAATAGATCCCTTTCTGAGTGAGCAAGCACATCATGCATATTTTTGAGTATTTTCAAGAGGATGTAGCACACTAAATTAAATAGGAAGATGCCATGTAATCAGTAAATGAACATGCAAGACTAATTATTACAGAGGATATACATGAAGAGGATAATTAGCAATGTCAGCGATTCCCAGCACAGCTAAACCACTTGTTTATTCAAAATTTTTTAAATTGTATGCTCAGTAATGAAATTTAAAACGAAACCACTTCCTTATTTACATTGCCCCTGGATTCCAGTGAGGAGATGTTGTGTGTGAAGGTGAAATGTGGCCTTCAACGCACATCCTGACAGCAAGGAAATCCCCTGAGGATGAAATAGATGGTTCTGTCCTGCACCTCTGGACTTTCTCAGTATTAGTGAACAGTTAATGAATTTTTTTCGTACTTTAGAAAGAAAATACACGACAAAATAAAAAAGAGAAAAAATCAGCATGCAATTTTGAGCTTTCTAATCTTTCCTATAATTCACTTAGAAGACAGGAGCACGTCTTTGGTACACGTCACAGTCGGAACAGAGTGGAGCAGACACAATGGCCCATCGGTGACACAGGTTCTGATTCTGTTGTGGTAGTTACGGCAACAGCTTTGTGATTAGGAAGTCTCTTTTTCACTTGCATAAATCCTCTTCTATGCTTGATTTAGTGCTTCAGTGATATTTATAACTTCTCCCTTCCCTGTTTGTCTGAGGCTGCAGTTGGATATACAGTCCATTCTCAGCGATGCACAGTTTAGGATGGGCAAAGGACCAGAACTCATCCTTCCTTTGCTTCCCTCCCTGCTCCCAGTCACACAAGGGAAGCCACTTGCATCAGGCTCTGTTCTGCTTTCTGATGTTTAAAGCAGCCCACACCTACTCTCTACAGAACACTGCTTAGAGGCTTTTCAAATTTGAACTTACTGAAGATATAAGCCTAATTTACATACAATTTGTACTATACTGAATTTCTCTCCCATTCTTATCTCCCATTACCTTGGATAACTCAGAGATGACTAAGTAGTTCTACTGACAAGTGTATTAAATGTTTTGAACTCTTGCTATAAATAGGGCTCATTTCCACTGTGAAAACAAAAAGGCTGAAATGCCTTTTGTAATGCTTTTCGTTTGATGCGTAGCACTTTTCTTGAACAATCTTCCCCATCTACAATCCCCAACAAATAGATAAGTCACAAGAGAAAGCTGGTATTTAGATTTAACACGTTTCCTAATAATCCACTACATATTATGGGCATAGTTTAGAAAGAAGCATATAATTATTCAGCCGGGAAATGTGTTGTACTATGGATATATGGAAAATTCCAAATAGCAAGGATTAACTTGATGGTGTGAACAAAGGCATGACACCTCAAATATTATACTCCATATTTTTCATACCGTGTGTCCTGTCAAGGAAAAGACATAACTTATGCTCCTTTTACAATTTATACCAAGGTATCATCATTAAAGAGTGAAAGAGAAGTAATTAGATTCTCATACAACCCTAAAAGTTTCAAGATACTTGAGGACACAGGGTTGCATTAGGGCCATAGCTGCCATCTATCATTAGCTAAGGCCCTCTGGATACAAATGCATGAAAGGGTAGGAAGTGAAACTCAAAATCATTGGGGTAACTCATTGGCGAGTTTGTAGTCCATGCTGTTTCTTCCTGTTGCTACTGCTTTTACTAACACTGTAAAGCACTTGAGGTTATCAGAAAGGAATACAAAGTTACTACTAAACAAAGTCTGATAAACAGATTTTTAGAAAGTTAAATCATAACACCTAGTCTTGAGTAAAGTGTACTTGAGAGACCAAATGGATAAAGGTTTTGTCTGTGCTGGTTATTTTAAGCAAGAATAGCATGAAGATGTACAGATAAACCTACCTGTCTTCAAGAAGCAAGTTAGATATCAAAAATACTTTAACTAAAAATAATGCTGAGAGTACTTGGTCCATTTAGGAGTCCAAAAAAAGCTACTTCTGAAATATTACTCATCTCACAGCATAATGAGCAATACAACATTATGGGACAAATGTAATGACCAAAATTTTTCTTACATTTCATGCAGAGTCAATACCACCATGTTTCTACTGCTCAGATTAATCAGGCCTTTATCATTTTATTAAAAAAAACAATGCTTGCCCTTACACTCAAGGTAAGGGCAACAAGGCAACAAGTTCAGATCCTTGTTTTGGAAATCAAACACATGCAAATAAAAGTGGCAGCAAATTCTTTATGTTCATTGGTAGTCCACTACCCCTAGTGGGTAAATAGCGATGCTCTTGATCATACTGACTCAGTCCATACAACATCCAGCTCCCAACCTGATAATCAGGGATCGACTCTCAATCAGAATAAATCTGTCACACTCATTTCAACTTACACCAAGACTATTGTGACAGTAAATGAACGATATTTATACAGCAGCAATAACCAATGTAACAGCAATAGTTATACACAGGACAACATACATAAGAACAATCATACACCCAGACACCTGCAGCTACAGAATATTAAATATACCTTCCCAAATTACTGAGGGTGCAGTGGTGGTGGAAATAAAATAGAAGGAGAAGCCTTACACCTACCTTCATCTTTGCTGGGACATGGATTATTATGCTCCCGAAGAACTGGCCCATGTTACAACGTTCTGGGAAGAGGTGGTGTTCTTGTGAGCTCAGGTGATCTGGAATATTAATAAAACAGCTTGAGGTGAGATTTTTCTGCGCCAAATTTCAAACTGCTGAATTATTCTCTGCATGTAACATCCAGCTTTGAAGATATTGGCACTTTAGTCAGTGCCTCTTTAAATTTGCCATGTTTTTGAAGTAAAAAAATGGTTTTGTCAATAACACCACACCAATATAAAAAATGTTAGTTGTTGTTGTTTTTTAAATCTGTGTAATGTTAGAATAAGTGTATTCTTCTGAAACAACTGTTGGCTTACGGAGTATTCAAACAGCTTTTCCTGCAGTTTAATTGCATTACATTGTCAAAGAAAACTTAATTGTACAGGCTGGATGTTTTTCAGTATTAAAAGGAATCAATTCTCTGTTCTAATGCAAATGACTGGTATGCCTGTTTATCATTTACACAGCTATAAGGTAACAAATATTATGTGTACAGTGTGACTTTGGTTATCTACGGACAGTAATTGTACCCAGGAAAGGTATTTTGAGACTAGGAATCCACAGAAGCACCAAAAGGAGTGAATAATGCATTTCAAATAGATATATTTGACACAAAGGAATGAGCTGGTTCTGTCTGTCACAGGTAAGAGGAATATGGACTTCTGAATTAGTAACTTAATTTTTTATCTTTTATTTTATTGAAATTGCAATCAGCATATCACATCTCAAAGTCCTTCATTCCTTCTCAGCTCTGAAGCATAATTTAAGCACAAAATGTAGAACAAAATAGTAATAACAGACTACTAAAATGATCATGATACGTATAATAAATATAAGCCCAGAAAGATCTTAGTATTGCGAACATAAACACAGTACACAGGTCATGGGGCCTGTAGAGTTCATTCTAAGGAAAAGAATGACAATAGATGATACAGGAAGGTGTCTCAAGGTTTCTCCTTGTGAGTTAGACTTAGTGAAGTAATCCCTGACAACACTGACATTACACCAGGTGTTCAAGTGTATTTGCTTTGCATGCTCAAGGCTGGAGAGTAATCTCTAATGCTGGCTTTCCTTCACATTACAGTGTTCAATTGGACAACAGCACTTAACTCTGCAGCTGGATTTTAAATCACACTACTGAAATCAGAAAGGGAGAGTTCACATGCAAGTGTTACTACATCAGTACTGAAATTTATGACAGCAAAGATACAATGGGTTTTGCTACCAACCACATGATATTCACTGTGCAGACCGTAGTGTTAAAGATATTTAATCACTTATTCTACCTTTTTGCATCCAGTAACAATTCAGAAACTTTCCATCTCCCTAATTTTCTGGGTTTTGTTTTACAAAGTGTTGAAAGAAATTTTTAAATGCAAAAACTATTACAACTAATTGGGCTAATGTGCGAGAAGCAAAAGCTTCAACTTTCAATCAACCCAAGCCAATAAAACCTATAATCATAGATTCTAGGAAAAGCAGCTCAGTATATTTTATTACAGAAAGGATGTACCAAGTCCTCAGAACTCTATTTCCTTTTTTAAAATAAGGAAACACAACAGAGGCCTGGTGGGCTGAGTAGTGCAAACCACTGAACATTTAAAGGAAACCAGATAAGCTGTAAACAAACAAGCAGATGCTCTTAGCATAGCTCGGCAAGACTGCCCAACTTGCATGAACTAGAAAGCCACTGTTGAAATACAATTAATTTTTTCCACTATAAATAAGACATAAGGAACCTTCTTTATATCAAAAAATTAATGAAAACATCAGCATAATTGACTTAACTCCTGTTGAAGGAAGACCTTTGATTGATTTAAACAACAGATCACATCTGTAAAGATCTGGAAAAGATTTCAAATTTGATTTATAAAATCGTTTTAACAATTATGTTAATGTCTTTCTTCACTGTCTCAGCAATATTAACAATGTCACAAATTGAAAAAAGTAACTTTATATCTATATTTCAAGGTGAATGGCACTTAGACAGAGTTTGTGCAAACATCAGGCAGTTTTAAGCAAGCCCCGTATCTCTGTTAATGAGACTACAAAGGAGACAGCACCATTAGATCTTGTACCCACACAGTCTGCTGTCAGTACAGTGGGAGTGACCTTGAAAATCATCAGCACTCACCAGAACAGCAGAGACAGCCCCTGCTGCAAAACTACAGTCGAGGTATAAACAAATCAGTATAAAAGACTCTATTTCTACAGAAGTAAAGGAATCTGGGGGTTGAGGCTCTGGGTTACCTCTGCAGTGAAAGCAGTCTGCATATGAGTAGAGATGTGCTGCACAAAGAAGCTTTACTTATGCTTTTACTTCACTGGTAGCAGTTGTAATTTGCAACTGTTGTTAACTGGGGGAAGAATACAAGGAAGAGAGGTGATCTCTTATCAGAAGACAATTTTGATCATGTAACCAGCTTACATAACACTGCAGCAAGTGCCTGGGAAGCCCTGGAGAAAGACTGATTAATGATACCACGATAATCCTAAAAGAACAAATACTGACATGATTCATACTGAAAGACCTATTGATTGCACAGAATGCAAATCAATAAATACAAGCCAGAGGTGAAGGGAATAAAATTAGATTCTAAAAATCTAGAATAGAATTGTATGAAATAGGAATAGCTGGAGGTTTGCTGTAATTGATTCTCAAGTTGACACAACTGCCAGGGAGGTGTCTTTTTTTTCCAAAGAGTAACTTGAAGGTTGTGTAAGTCCTCTTTCTGTAGCATCACAGTCCATGTATTGCTACTCTTATTATTAGGAGCTCTGTGAACGGTAGTGAAGATTTTTCTGTAGGAAAGACCACATAACTTAAGTGAGACCTTAGCACACCAAAAAGGCTCAGCTTAAACTGGTAAGTACTACATCAAGAATCAGGGACCTGAAATTTAAGTTCTCTTGACATATCAATTACCCTGATTTCACTTTTAGAACATTTATCAGACACTAATATCCAATAAGATCTCTTTGCTAGAAAAAGGCCTAGATGGCCACGTGTTCTTTGTCAAATACCATAACAAGGGCGTTAATAAACATTATTTACTTCAAAAAATTTTATAAAGCAATGCATTATCCAGGCAGCTTGTTGACAGAGAGAAGGCAGAGAACATTAAAGGATCTGAATAGCAAAGCCAACAAAAATTTGTACAGTAATAAAAAAAGCCGGTAAAATAATGACTTCATGTGACACAGAGATGAAAAGAAATCTTGTCATCTCAAACATCTCTGAAAAATGCAAAACATTCTGCCATTTTCCAGAGCAGACAGAAGTTTGTATCAGTTTCTAAAGCAATTTATGAATTGTGGCATAAATTGCATGTGAAGTGCAAGCTGGTTATAAGACTTACAAGAGTAAAATGCTAATAGAAAATATAGCTCATTTGTTCCACTAACCATGCAAGTATATGACAAATTATAATATTTACTACGTCTCCTAGCATAAGCACATAGAACACTAATTGATGTGTACAGTTTGTGGAGATTTATTAAGAGAATTCTGAGTGGTTTGACAGGGTATATGAATTAGTTTGCAGTTTTATACTTCCTTCACCTTCTCATGGCTTTTTTGTTGCCCAGATTAATTTTGTTTCATTTGTAAATACATCTCATGAATGCTTTATACTGAACTGATACACCAGAATTGCTTTACTGACTTATGGCGCCACTTCAATAACTGCTACATTCTGTTGATGATCTCAGAGTTCACATTCACTCTACCTTAATACAGAGTATATTTTACCAATAGATAAAACAAACATGCTTGATATAGATCATTTGAAAGGATACTTTTGGAATATAAAGTATGTCTCTTTCAAAACACTGTTACCCTGTTCTTAATTATATTTGTTCTGTTATATTAATTTCCAGATTAGCTGTTGAAAAAAAATAGTCTGTTCCAATGACAAGCTTTTGGACAATACCTGAAACTAGAACTCCAGCTGAGTCAAAGACATAGGGGAAGACATTGTGATGCGTGTATTTATGGTGATACAACGTGGGAAATCCAGTTGGTCACAGAACTGATTCCTTTCACACTGCACAGCATTAGAAGGGAATGCCTCATGTTGTCTAATAAGCCCCTGAACCTTAGCCTGAACATTTAGGCAAAATCTGGACAAGGTATTATGCCTCATCACAACTGAATGCAAGTTCTTTTGTGCTTATACAAATTTAAATATACAATTTTAAAAAGGAGCAGTAATCTATACTCTCAGAGCTGTCCATGTTCAGACATTCAACAGAGCAATTTCTGTCAAGTGCAGTTGTGGCAAGATTCATCCTTTTGCTTTCTGAATCCAAAGACAGGGGATAGAATAATCTTACATTGCATATTAAAATCTTTGCATTATCAGGTAATGACTGGAAAATGACAATTTAAAGTCACAAGAAGGTTGACAAGAAAAAATGTGGTTTTCAGAATTGGAGAAGTAGTTCTCTATTTTTAAAGACAGATGAGAGGCTATATCAAAGAGACAGCTGGCAATCCTTAAGTCCAGTGTGCTTATGCTTGTACCAATAAATAGATCCAAGGGTAGGAGATACGGCGCAGCCCCGTGTGCTCAGAGCCTTCAGGATGGTGTGGTGAAATTCATTAAACAATACAAGGACAAGACTGCCCTGGGTGATGAATTGGAAAGAACAAGAGAAGATAATGAGCTGCTTTTGCTTGTTTCAGCAAAGCCATATTGATGTGTCCAAGCAAAATCAATGGAAGAGTGACTGGATGTTCTTGTCAGCAAAAGTCAAATATCTACCTGTTGGGGTAAAATGATTTCAATTAAATAATACATAAAACCCACTTAATTCGACATACTTCCTTTTATCCTTCACCAGTGCTAATGAACAATGATTTTCAGGAAAACTACTGTCTTTCCTCCACTGCTGCCACACTTATAACCTAACCTATGTTTCACTTATTTACACATATTAATTTGTTATCTGTAAGCTTAAGGATTCAGAAATAGAATTCTGGTGAAAACAGATTATTTAGTGCAAGGGAAGTGTACTTCTATAAATTCATAGTTCTAGGAAATTTTAATTTTCAAGAAAAATCATCTGTCTAAAAAAGTAACCATCACTGATTTCAACACATCTCCAAAATACATTTCAGAAAATATACTTTAAAACATTATTAACAGCTTACAAAAGGGTACTTGACAGTATATCAAAGGGAAAGATTACAATATTTTTAACTGGTCTGTGTACAGGACAAGGAAAGTTAATAAAAAAGAGATCCGATACCACATTTGTGGCACGCAGTTATGATTGAGAACATTGTTTCACTCACAAGGGTTCTGTACCTGAAGGAAAACAGGATGGCTAGCTTGCAGAAATGTTGATTATATAAGAAATACCCAGCCAAAATGTGCAGACAGTTGTTTTGATTTTAATAATCCACATGGCCGCTAACTCCTGTTCCATTTTTTTCATCTGAGGGTTTCAGTCGCCAGCATGAAACAGCGACTCAGCAGTGTTTGCCTTCCTTCTCTTAAGAAAAGTGTGCTCTTGATGTGCAGAGCCCTAAGCTCCAGAGATAAGGGACGGGGGTCAACACTGGGCATGAAGAGTGCAGCACTCAGTATGAGAAAGCGCAGTTAGAAACCCAGTAGCCCATAAAAGACTCAAGATAACTGAACAAATGCCCTACTGCCTGTTCTGGATCCAGAAGAGAGATTCATTTGGGGTCAAGACTTCCTCTCCTTCTGCCTCGGGGAAGGTGTGCCCTACTGTGAGAAATCATTTCAGGGTTGACTAATGGACTAAATCAGGGAAATCCCCTGTGGTAACTCTCCCATAGTAACATGAGGGTACAGTTACCCTCAATCAATAGGTACTCACAGCTGTGACAGATTTTTTTTCTTTTTAAAATTAAATCCTAGTTTTTGCACTATAGTTAACCAGGTGTGTTACTAAGAAAGATGTCTCTGAAGGGGCAGCTGTATCAATCCAGGCAGATGCACACTTCAAGAGGCAGCAAAACAAAACAAAAAGGAAAAAAACCCGAGCCTGTGGAAAAGCTGAAGTCACTCACTGTTAAGAGCACAACTTCCATTCGTTAAGGTGGTCTCCTGCATTTCTTATAGATGCAGTATTTCCAATGTACCCTTCCTAATGAATCATTCCTAATCAATCTGTATTTTGCTTGTGAAAATACCGTGGTTCAAGTTGGCTAAGCGCCAAGCTCCACAAAATAGACCGAGAACAAGAAAAACTGCTCACTCTTCAATCAAATCACACATGCACCAATTTCATAAGAATTTCTCTCTCATTCAGAATTCCACCAGACCCTTCAAACTTTATTCTGAATGAGTCACTGCTCATTCTGTTACACAGAGGTGCCCTGAAGCCTTTTCATGCCTTCCAGACTATGTAGGCATCTTCTGCTGCTCTTAGCAAATGCTCTGTGACTGCATTTCTAGTCTTTTGAAAACTTCCAGCTCTATTTTTGAGTGACTGGTACCTGGTTCTTTTGCACAGCTCCATAATCCAGTATAGCAGAAACTTTGCTGGTCTTGCATTTCTTTATTCCCACTGGCAAGCCTGCACATCAGGATGAATTCCGCACTTATGCCTGAGTGCTAACTTGACAAACACTGGCACAAACACATCTGGTAATGATGGAGGAAGACAGGCGACATTTAATCCATCATTCATATCCCTCCTTCAATGAGGTGACACATAAAACTCATTAATTAGGCAGAAGGGTTCCAATTCATTCAGCCAAATTTTGCTCTAAGACACGAAAGGGCAAAATCGCATTTTGAATGATGAATTTAAACATTCTAAAGCCAGTTAGTGCTCAACTGTGCATGCAGATTGCATACACATGAAATATGAAACTAATCCCTGGGAAGACACTGTGCTACACGTGGAACACAAGTCCCAACACTGTGCCAGTTTTACCACAGTGCCTGTACAGCGTTACGGAATGCTACAGACCACTCTGCTGAAGTTCCTTTACTCCCAGTCAAAAGGAATACACAGAGCAGTTGGAAACAACAGGGCACAGCAGCACAGAACACTCTAAGTCTTTCTATTTCTGTTTTATCACCCAATGATCATATTACATAACAAGAGATTATTCCAACAGAAGATTTGATAGACATAAAATGCTACTGTAATTGCTGATGCTTTAAAACATTTCAGATGACTGTTTCATACTTAAATTTCAAAGCAGTGAATGTAAAACCAGGTAAGAGGAAGGACTTTTTTCCTTCCATCAGCTTTTATAAAGAAGAGTCAGATTGAATTTGAAGGTTCTTGTGTTTTCACAGCACATAAATCCTATTAAATTTTGATAGTGCAACTTTGTAGGACGTAAGGACTGTAAGACGGCAATTTATAGCTGCATATTAGAAATCTCTGCTTCACAACAGAAGTCTATTTTGGTACAAAACTGCAAAGTAATTTATTAATGTTTTCAACAGATACTGAAATTACACATTTGAATTCTAAATCCTTTAGTACCCAAATGCTTCAGAAATGGCAGTTATGGGACTCTGTAATTGCTTGAGGTACAACAGCCTATTTCTTCTGCAGAGTTTTGAGTCTGAAGAGATTTTTCCACAAAAAGAAGGTAACGACATAACAGGCATCACTATGTAAGAGACTTTCTGCCCATAAATTTCTTCTCCCTCCTTCCCCTCTCCCAGCCTTAGTAAGACTCTTTAGGCAGGAAATTTTTACCTCATGATGGCAACTCAGTTAAAATAATTCCCCACGGAGAGCTGCATTATTTTTTACCTAAAACACTGAGTAAGGAAACGTCTTTTCTTTGCTCACTTGAAACTGCGGTAAATACATTGTTACACCCCTGCTGAGTGTTCATCTCTGGGCAGAGTTTTGAGTGCTATGGATCAATCTCCTGGTGCATTCCTAGCTCGTGAATATTGCTGCTGTTCAGCCAGCAATGCAGGGAACATTCCCATGGGAGCAGGACGGAAGTGAACTGGGGAAGAACATATCAAAAGGAACAGCCTCTGATAAGTATTTTGAAGACTTGTGATTTGGCCCTATGAAGCCAAGTCCATTTTAATTCAGGAATAACATGAGTGCTGCACATCGGAAAAACAAGCATGTCAGGCCACAACATTCCATGACATGAATTTCTTACAAAAAATGAAAATTGATATGTCTTAAATCTCAAGAATGCCTGTTTAGGGACATCACTATTATGATTTCATTCTACTTACTATTCAGGTCGCAAACCAGATAAATCCAACCAGCAGAAATCCTGTTCAGTCATATTATTTGTGAATTACACTGAGCCAGATCACCAACTCTACATTTTCCAGCTAGCATTAAAGGTTTCTTAAGCTGACAAGTATACTTCTATATATTGCTATTACTACAGGCTTGCAAAGGTGAGTTGACATCTGGAGATTAAAATCAGAAGATGCAACTATAATGATAGATAACATTCCAAGCAGCATCAGAATTGAATAATGAAAAGGATGTGGAAATAAATCACTTCAAACAGCAAGATGTGCTGCTGCTGCTCAGCAGCCCCTGAACCAAGATGCCTAAAATACTGAGGGATTTTTGCTCTGTCAGCTCCTTACAGCATGGATGAACATGCAATTTCACATCAGAGATAAGCAAAACGTCATAGTGGAGTTCTCTCTTAAATAGTGACACCAAGGTTATTGTTGTGTGCTCGTCAAGCTAACCTTCTTAGGGAAAATAACAATTAAACTAATATCTTAAGCTCATTAGGTGCACAGGGTGCCTGTATTTCTGATGAACAAGACATAAAATTCTCACACAAGGCAGAAGTCAATGAGAACTTGGTATACATTTACATGCACACAGATCCCGTAAGGACACATGGCCTGAATCTGGACGAATCTTTTAAAGTTTTGCTAAGGCTATTATATAATATTCTAAGGAGCTTCTACTATTCCAGTGATTAAAAACTCCTGCATCTATTAAAAAGCCACTGAACATGTCATAACCTTGAGCACGTTTAGTCTCACGCTATATTCTATTCTCCCCTTTTACAAATGGAAAGCTGCAGTGCAGTTACACAGTAACTCTGCAGTGGAGATTTGCTCCTCAGCCTAAAAAGTTTAATGTAAGCCTTGATATACATTTTCTCTGTTAAGATATTTTGGATATTTAAGGTATGCAGAAAATTTGAATCCATTCTAACATGGGCAACCCAAAATACACAGTTTCTGCAGTCTGAATACCAGATGTATTCAGGCACATTTTTGTTGCATTTGAGTCTTATATTCTTAAGTGATGAAGCGCTGAATCCCAAAGTAGGCTCTAACTACTGAAATATGATTTTATTTAATTGTATCAAAAAATTGTATCAAAAATAGTTTTTCTTTATTTCTCTTCATATATACATGCACTCGAAAGAAGAGTATGTGAACACACAAATTCTGGAAATGTTGTGATGGTAGCCACTTAAATATTCAATGAAGTTTCTGCCCTTCCTTTTGACAATTCTCACCCCCCCTGCCCCAAGTGAGCATCAGGTCAAATGCATTTCAGATTTGGTTGATAAAGGAAGTTAAACCCTACAGAACTACCTAAAATTCTCTTGGCCAGGCTTTCTGCAGGAGACACCTGTAATAAGGGCAAACAGTCTCCTGGAGTGCAGCAGGACTACAAGATTACAGAACTACGAGCTGGGAAGAAAGGTGAGAGTGCCCCTGGCTATGACTTTCATCATCGGCTGCTGCAGGAGATTGTAATGTGGGCACGATTCATCAGATGCTCAGCTGTACTTCAACTGCAAAAATGGCAAACAAAGTCAGTAACACCAGAACACAATGTTTTAGCAAAATTACACTGCTAAATTAGGAATGACTGATTAGTCGGATTGTACTCAGCCTGGCGAGGCATGTGTTACAGAACTATACAGAAAGCATTTATACAAGTCTCTCATAACAGCTCTTACTCTGAAATGTAACAAGCTACAATTAAAAAAAATTGCTTGTTTATTCTTGGCACAGCAACACTGCAACCTGTCTTTGCTGAAGACAGACGGCCAGTAATTATTTTACAAAACTTCCATACATGCCATCTGTCAATAACTCTCCAGAGACTCTCATTTATTTCCAAGATTTTCAGCTATATCTGAGTCATTAATTAATTAAAATGAGGTATTAAAGAAAAAACCACTGAAGGAACATTTGCCTTTAATATTGCCTGACTGGGAACAGATGAACTTCTGTGTTTCCAAGTTTTATTACATTTTCCCATATGAAAGCTCCAAATAGAGTTTCAAGCCCTAACTATGAAAATATGCAAGGTCTCGCTTCTTATTTATTTTACCTCCCTATGTAAAAAAACTTCCAAAGGATGAATGTCAGAAGACAAGTTGCATGGGCAGTACTTCAACAGCCTCTGAGCGAAACAGCGTAACAACAGGCACGTGTAATTAAGCAAGCTGACTATGGAGGCTACAAATGGACTGAGTGCCAGATTGATCTGCTGCCTGAGAGATGTGCCACTGCTTCTGCCAGGTGTCAGCTACTAATGCCTTTACTGCTGCAGCATTTGTTTCCACTTGCATTACTGAAAATCTGTGTAAAGGAGACCCAAACTCACCATGCCAACCTCTGCATGGACAGCAGGGCAGACACCCATTGCACTGCAGAAACCACAGAGCTTTACGAATTATACAAACAGCTATGAAGGCAAAGATAAACAAAAATCTCAGTCTTGTCTCTGCAGATACACATTTTCAGCAGCTTCAGTGTAGCACTTCTTATAAAAATCAAGACATCAGAGTCACACAGCAACTCACCTGCAGAGCTACAGAAAGAACCCAGGCCTGGTACAGTCTCTGCCCCGTGCACTGCCACAGGACAATGTCCCTTGCATAGGACACCAAGCTCGTTATCAGCAGAAAGGCTGTAACACCAATAGCTACAGTACAGCACAAACTTCACAGCTGTGCTAGAGTGAGGGATCAGGCTGTTAGCATACATCATTCTGAGATGTAAAAATATTTAATCAATAACTTTCCATATACATTTTCCTCAAGATGCTTAACCAACTTTAGTCTGTGAACGGTAACAACCATTTCTAACAATTTCCTGAATTTAGATCTTTCATTTCTAACAGTTAAAGACTCACCAACTGCTAGGTTAACACCTGAAAATACCCAATTATTTCTCACTGAAGCAAACAGAAAACAGACCCAGGAAGGGACACAGACAGAAAATTATATCAATAATAACTGACATTATTAAATTTTTGTTTGCCTGCAATTTCAATGTTAATTTAAAGGACTGAGGGATTTACCAGAACACATCAAAAGACAAAAGGTCATTATCTTATTGAAGAAGAGTACCTAATTCAAGCTAATTGTACTGTAGCAGCCCTTTGGCAGTTTTTATTCTCTGGGGAAATTACCTTCCTTTCATGATACTGTAGAACCCCATCTGCTAATATCGCTCATTTGCATTTTAATTTTTTGAGGAATGCCTTCCCCAAACCAAACACCAGAGTTTCTCTTCTTACAACAGGAATGAAAGGCCTTAATTACAGAAGACATAAATGATACTGATGTCTCATTTATATAAACGAGAGCAAATTCAGCAGAAGGGTTGAGCAGTACTGCACACTGGGATATGGAGGAATGACACAGGCAGAAGAACACATTCTTGGGTATGTTTTTACTGTATGGTGCAATATTGAAGCAAGAACATCATGGTTTACATGTGTGTAGGATAAATTCTGCCCATCAGTTTCCTCTCTTGCTGAAAATGAGGACAGATACTACACCTCCCCAAAGATTAAGCTGTAAGTATTAGGACTGATCATCTATCCTACTGCATGTTTCCTATGTCTAACCATTTTGTTCTCTGGAACTATTCTAACCTCATACTATATTTAGAAACACACACAATACCCTGTTCCCTGCTGATTGGCACAGGCTCCCAAAGTCTCTTATTCTGGACACTCCAAGACTTGCTGCCATGCTGTTGTTAAACAGCAGCAGCAGCTACCAGTATTTTTCTCTGCACATAACACTTGCATAAACCAGAGGATAATTCCACGCTTCCTTATCATTCATATTTAACATAAGACTGATATTCAACTTGGCATCTTTATGATGCTGCTGTAGCAGGTTTTATACCCAGCTTTTATCAAATATTCTCATCTAATTGTAAATGCCTGCATGAGTCATGTAGCTGGCTGCAGATGTTGTCAGCGAGTCCCAGTCTCTGCCAGGTCCCTTCGTGCCGGGGTTGGACAGTGCACATTTACAGCCACAGCCACACTCACAGTGGCAGCCGTGTGACTTGTGTAGCTGAGCTGTAGCTCCTGCATTCTGTGGTCATTTCAGATGCATTGGATGTTCTCTAGCATTGAGTTCTGCTTTCAGACTCCACCAGTGTGAACTACTCTCATGGCCAGCACTGCACCATGCTATTTCTTGTATATTCTGAACAATATGCTTTTAAATTAAACACACATTAGGAAATTGCTACTGGCACACAAGGTGTGTGTTAAGTTACAGAAGTTTGGCGTGTCTGCCTCCATCATGAGGTCTGAGTTGATATTATTACCCCTAACAAAAACAGTTCTGAAGAAACACATCTTCAAATCTTCTTCTCCTCTCCCTCCTTTTTTAAATTGCTCTCCCAGGTCACAGATTATATTTTCATTTGAATGTGCTACCAGAACCACTGAATTTCTCCAGCAACAAAAGTAGGAAAGCTGTTTCAAAAGTTTACATAACTGTGCAGCTTCTAATCTAGTAATAACTCCTTCAAGGCAAAACAAACTCCCTTACTGCTACAAACAAGCGCTTTTTAACCTCTTCCAAACATATGAACAACAAGGACAAAGCATTTATCTTTTCAATAATTGGAATTCATCATCTATATCTCAAGGAACTGTTTGCAAAAATAATTTATGTGCAAGTGTTTAACCCGGATTGATTACACTGCTAAGTAGTATGTCAACTATTTGAGACACCTAATTTACAGTCTCACAATAGATACTTTACTAAATTTTGCATTCATCTGTCACAGCTGTGTTCAATGATTTGACCCTGATCAAAATTCAGACAGTTTCTTTCTGTAGCAATTCTTTTTGATATCTCATTCATCTCCACAATTTCAATAAAACTGGGAATAAAATAGGAACATTCTGGCCGCTATTTACTGTATATATTACCAGCTGTCTGCAGATCCTTACAGTAACAGTACAGCACAAGGGACTTTGTTAGATCCTCCTCCCGAGCCTTTCAGGTATGAGACAAAGAAATCAGCAATATCCCCTCTTCGCCTTGCAAGACCACATGGAGTGTTACAGACAAAAGAAATCAAAAGCTTTAAAATCCCATCACTTGGAAAGTAATCTTCTAACCATACTGTGAGCCAAGACTGAGGAATGACTCATAAAATAGTCTAGAATAACTAGAAAGTTGTTTCCACAACCCATGCAAGCAGAGATGTTCTGACTGAATTACATGGAAAATGGGAATGTAACCAGACATGCTGGGGTTGCCTGACTGGCTCCTGAAGCATGCTGCCTTTGGTTTGTTTGCTCAGGAAAAAAATCACCCTTCTGATCACAATCACCTAGGAAATCAAAGTAGGAAGAAGGTTGAACCAACTTTTCCTCTCACATGAGAGCTTATAGCATATGTTGAATTGCTACAACAGTTTATTTCAGTAACTGGATGGTGTTTGGGAGAAACGCAGAGAAATAGGAGGAAAACCTTTGGCAATTGTCAGACTGTATAGAAAGATAGAAAATTGATTCTTTAAATCAATGGTTGAATATGGGAAAATAAATAAACAAACCAACCAACTCTGAGGAAGAAACTAAGACCCACTGGAACCCGGACTTGAGAGAGGGTATTAGATTGACTTCTACTGCCAAAGGCCAAACTTTTGTTAGGCACAGAGGCTTCCTAAAGTAGGAAACAAATCCAGCATGGGTTCTTCAGTAAAAAGAAAAGATAGCAAAGACATCTTCCCTTGACTATGTGACAAGCTTTATGTTGAAAAAAAAGGGAATTTTATACAAAAATGTGTATTTGACTAAAAGTCCTCCACATCAAGCTGTTAACATGCCTGCATTTGCTGTCAGTATAATAAATTGAAAGCATGACAAACCAACTAAACGGTGACAAATAAAAGCAACGAGGCCACAGGCCAGAAGGCCTCAGATATTTCTCAAGTGCAATGTGATAAATGAATGCCAGTGTAAGAATTTCCATGTCAGTAAATGCCTTTCCAGACTCTTAGGCAAAGGATACGACAGATACCCTCACAGAAAAATTTCATTGTCATTTAACAAGATTCTCAGTTGCTGCATTTTCCCATCACAGCCGAAATATTAGTGGAGACCAACTAAGGCACAAATAACAGTGGTACCAAGGAAACACATGGCATATGCTGATGTTTGCATGAAAAATCCATCTAGATTTATATTGGAGTATTGTCAGCACAAACACTTCGATGTCATGACAATTTATTGTAGAAACTGTGGAAAATGTTTAGATCAGAAGCTATGGCCCCAAAATTATTCTTTTTCTTACACGGTAACACTTGAATCTTTAAAAACTCTGTATTCTTCTCTTATAGTTTCCCTAAGAAAAAATTGGTTAAAAAAATACCAAAAATATTTCAGTAACTCAAGGAGTCTTTCTTCAATTTTTATATTCTCTTTGACTGCAGAGAAACAGGGGTAGTGATGTTGGGTACAGCCAGCCATATGGCATACATACATACTTTAACTTGAGATTTGTCTTCTTTTTTTTGCAAGTGCACTACACAGCACTGAATGTTATACAAACTGTGTGGCAACCAAAAAGTACAGCACAGCTCACAGCTGATAATCACCCACCAGCTGTTACTTGAAATAAAAGGCATCCATGTGAATCTAGAGATGGCTTACTGAGGAGAAGTTAGCCATCATTCCCTGGGAGCTTGTTTTTATTTTAAGATGAAAACCAATACAACGTGTCTCTTCAAAATAAATATTTTTCAGCAAAGATGTTTCCTTTCTGAATTCTGCTCAATGCCTGTCAAAAGACATGTCTAGTGGCAGTAATGCAAACAAAACTCTGACCCCTGGAACAAGTTAAACACACAGAGATGGGATATCAAGGGAAAAAATGGTTTCAGACCTACAGCACTGACCTCTGTCTTCCTCCTTGATAAAGCATTTAGGCCATGGACAGCTAGCAGATAACTCCTGTCTATAGCTCTATTTTTGGGCTAGAACAGACAAATCTAGAGACACTAGTCTAGAAAGACATGCAGAGGGGTGAAGGAGAATTCTTGCCAAATGGAAGAACAGAATCTAAGCTCAGAACAATTCCCTCTAGGTATTGGCAGGTGCATTCCCCCAAAGCTTATTTCTAATTTCCAATGTTTTTTCCAGTTACAGCCAAGAAAAAATACCTCCACATGAAGATAGGGAAGGAATCAAGACTACCCACTTCTGGAGATCACCCTTTAGATTTCCTCCAATATGCCTCCTTGAAGAGCAGAGTTACTCAGCAATAATGAGATGGCATTTAACATGATACGTTAAGGATTAAGAATTCTGTAAAATTCCTTCCTCCTTTCTCTCCTTAAAGAGGAGAAAGAATTCAGTATTACCTTTCAAAATTTCTCAAGTTTTCTGTATGTTAGTCCAGGGGACACAACACCTGAAGACCTGGCTGCACTTTGCAGATCCAAGTCACTTTCCCATTACAGTCAAACAACAGATAGATGAAAAGTAATTGCTCATCTCGTGTTCAAATGCATGTGTATGAGTCAGAAACGAGATGACAACAGCATTAGGACACTGGTCCATTTAAATATAGAACAAAATGTCACAGTCAAAACAGAAAAGTCTTGATTTCCTACAACTGAGTTTCTTTTTCAGTAAAATAATAATATTGAAACAATCCTTACTATAAATGAAGTATAGAATCTGAAGAGTTTAACTCTCATTTGGGCAAGCCGTACATACTCATCATTTATCAATAATTATTTTTCTTCCAGTTTATCATTCTGAATAACAAGCTTTTATTCCATTACTTCGGGACTCATTTTCAATAAATAAAACAATAACAAAATACACGGCCTATAACAAGCAAATAATTCAAAGTCAAAGAAATGAAAAGACAATCTGAGCAAATTAGTTTTCCTTTTCCTTTCATGTAATTACTTAGGATCAGATGCTGATATTTCCCCTCCTTGAGAAAGGATATGAATTTCCTAGCAAAGTCAACTACACTATAAATTCATACATTTCAAAGGCTATATTAAAAACGAGAGCAGTGGCCAAGAACGCAACTGTAACACTGCACTGACAGAATGACTATCAAAAGGAAACAGAATTGCAGTAAAGACCATGAGATCACTTTTCTCTTCTGAATTTGTTCCAATACTTGAATTCAGATCAATTAGCTCCAACCAGTTATTGAAGATCAGAACAAGTTACAGAAGGCAACTAGAATGACAAAAAGCTAAACTAAAACGAAATTCACCACCTGAAGAGATGTTTAAAAAAAGGGTAAATAAAAAAAGGTAGGTTGTTTCAGTCTAACGGTACCCCAGATAAATATACCAAAATAACCTGCCCGTGCACCTTCTGGGCAAACTTATGGCTATTATACTACAGCAACTCATCTAAGGAAAGGTCAAAATTAAACATAATTTCCAAATCCATTAGAGCTGAGGATCAAAACATTTCCAGCTCCTGTTGTTTTCCCTTTACTAAGGTGGTATTCCAAATCACAAACTGCTGGTTTTGGCAGCAGTTCCAGAACACAGAAGATATTTTCAGTGTAGAGGTACCAGCTGTAGATCTGTTACAGCACAGGCAGAAGGATTCGGTCATTTGGGTATTTCAATTCTTTTGAGTTTACACAATTTTCACCTTTGAGCTCTTACACTCTATCTTCTTGGAAATAAAGTATACAACCTTTAATATACAGTTTTACTCACAGGATTTAAATATCCAAAATGCAGGATGTATTCCCATAAAAACGAAAATAACAGCATCAAATGTGCAGTAAACAGCCCTAACAACAGCTTTCAGATGAGATGTTACTGACCACTGCAGAGAAGTGGAGAGCTCCAAGGTAAGGATAGAAAGTGAACCTGTACCAGCAATAACCAGAGGCATGACAAGCAGTGAAGACTGAGTGCTGCATGCAGGAATTCTTTGCTTTCTGTCTCCCAGCCACTATCCACCAGTCCATGATACAGCTCCATTCCAGAACCTCAGTAAGGCTGCCTTGTAACTTTGTGAACTCTAAAAGCATCATCATGAATCCACTGACACGCTGCTGCTGTAAGCCTGGTTTGACCTGATCAATCAGCAAATAAGTTACCACTGCCCATTTTTGCCTTTTGCACTTCCCCAGTGAGAACACAGCATTGTCATACCCTGCAGTTCAGTGGGGGTTCAGCAAAATTCATCTCAAAGGCACCTCGCTATGCACTGCTGCCAAAAGCATCCATTAGGGGTGAGTTTGACACATCTTGCATATCCTGCAATCTTCCCTTCTTATGACTAACTGCAGTGGTTGAGAGGCAAAGGAGGGGTGGGACAATCTAAAAGATAAGCATCTTTACTGAAAGGTTTGACAAAGTTTAGTGATCTTGATATCATAATCAGTGCTCTTAAAATTTTTTCCTGGATAAAACATTCATCAGCATATGAACTGGTTTTAAAAATTATTAGACAGGAGGGAAACTGTTCCATTACAGTGCTGCCTGAAGATTTAAATCTTGCACAATATCTATAGGAATATTAAAAAAAGAAAGGACAAAAAGAAAAGGTCAGAAAGAGTTAGACAAAAAAATGAAGCCTTCATCTTCTGAATAATCTGTAGGGGAAAGCTGCATCTAATTAAACTGCAAAACTGAAACACAAACCCTCTTATTTTTAAAAGGGAGATAAACTTGGAAAGAGTCTGAAGAAAAAAAAGTGAATTTTTGGCTGTATCCCTTAGTTATTTATAATTCTTGCTGACATTTGCAAACTTAATTCTGCAGCTACTTTTAAACAAAAATGTAGGCAGAGGTAACTCATGGAATAATTTGTAGAAGAGGACAACTCTGGTACCTGCCGCTTTTTTTGTGCTTCTACTTCTAAAGAGGTAAAAGTCAGGTAAAGAACTGCACTGCCACCTTCAAAAGCTGTTTCTGAAGCAAAGCACTTCATCACACCAGGAAGCTCAGCCCAGAATCTCTGCACTGTAATCTAGTTTCCACCAGAATTTCAGCCAGGAATATCTATTTCTCTTTCATATTCCAATTTCAGAATTTCTCTGAACCAGCTGAGTAGGACCACAGCTTAAAGGAGTTGAAATCTTTTCTCACTGGAATGTAATGGAAAGATAAACCATCTCAAAAGAAACATCTCCCATATATTACCTTGGCCCAGAACAAACGCACTCTGGAATAAAAAAACCGGAGCAGAGAATGCAAGTCACAGCAAACAACACAAGGACAAGGCTCCCTACTACAAACATTTAGAAACAACTCACTTCTTGTGGCAATACTTGCAAATACTTCAGGGAAGCAAATTTTAAGAGACAAATATCACCTCAACATGTAGTTCACTCTGATAAAGTCCAGATCTTAAAGCAGACAAAAAATCACTGAGTTAGGTGGCTAAGTAGCACTTGCATACACAGGTCTCTTCATGGAGCAGACCCCAGCTTTTTACTTACTCCTAATGAAACTTAAGAGTCAAGAGACCCCTTGGCTTTCAAACATCTCTCCCTTATATTTATTCTGCTATTTGTGGGCTGGAGCAAGGCAAATACCCCCCTAAATATTTCTCTTCAAAGGATAAGTGATCCATAACAGGGTCTCAAATAGCCTTGTAAGACTAAAAGGTCTTTTCTGAAATTATAGGACACACTCAGAACTGGAAGATTTGTAGACGAGAATAAAGCACACTTATCCCTTCCTTCTTGTATCAGAGGCAGTCCTGACATACCATTTGCTTTTGCTATTTATGAACTACTTATATGAACCACAGAGGAATAAATGAGATTACACCATTTGTTAATTCTGTTGACTCATCCAGAAGGGGAAGGTTATTACATTAATTTGGATTTACATCAACTAATACCAGTTTGCCCCAGCCCACTTTCATCAGTATACCAAATGATAATGACTGGTTTTAAGGCACACAAATACACTCTGTTTTCAGTCTAATTATATTATACTGGAACTAATGGCAGTAGTAGGTCTAAATTCACTCTTGTTGCAGGTTTTCTACGGTTTGTCAAACTCTGATTACATTTTGGAGAAAGACAAAGCATCAGCATCTTCCTTCACACAAAATATTTGTGCTTATTTGCCTACCTACTCCCACTATCAAAAAAACCCCACTAAAACCTAATTGCCCTCAAAACTTCATTCACAAAGAAAAGAGAAATATCATTTTCACAGCAACAGTTCTATTAGGCACACTTGGAGAAACAGGACAAGCAGCAGTGAAGTCCCAGGGCTCTGTTTTAAAGGAAGACAGCATTCACAGAGAGTGACTCTCCAGGGGCACAGCCAGGCTACACAAACTTGCCCCAGCTTAGCGCAGCGTGCCCGGCATGCTCAGCTTGCAAAGCCTCTGCAGCAGTACTTCCAAATAGCAGCCTATAAGTGCCAGTTTCCTACTGCTTAAGAAAAACCTCCACAAAATTTCAGCTAACTGCTTTACAATCCTGATCATCTATATTCATGGAATCAGTACAAGTCTAACAAAGAATTTATGTGCATGTGCACACACACATACACAAAGCCCCACCCACACCAAACTCATAGATATTCCTGGATAGACACCGTGCTGGAAGCAGCTTTGAGGCTAATGGTTTCTTTATAGATCAGAGTCTCTGATATAATTTGACATACAGCCAAAAGGCTCACGCATTTTGCTGAAGAGGAATTTGTACAAGTAGGCACTCAATATGCACATCATGGGTTTAGCGACCCTTCTGGACTGGTTGATTTTTAAATTACTTTTTCCCTCTTTTGCATATTAGCCTTCAGTTGCAGAGATGTAGGAATTAACAATCCTTTAAAAAGCAGGGAATAGTTTTAAGAACCGCATTTATCACTCAGATAATTTCTCTGAACATGCAGTTGCGAGGTTCCATAACGACCACTTCTCAATACTTGTAATGACGTTTGTTCAATCTACAGTAACACATTTTTCTTTAGCTGTCATGAAAACTCCTAAACCCAGGACACATTGCTCCCTTCTCATGCACTATCAAAAGCAATAAAGATTTACAGATGAAATTATGACCTCAGTAACATCTTGGCAGTTCATTATTGATGACAAACTTGCACCAGTGTAACAGAGCAGGAGTATAAAAACTCTCTCACTGATAAAGCCACAGGGAAAGATCTGTATTTCACTTAAACTCAGCTTTACTGGCATTTTGACCAAAAAGAATATGAAGATGTATTAGGAAAAAAATTAAACAGAATCTTTGAAGTGTCCAAGGAATATTCCTTGGGCACACAACATGATAAAAAGGGTCATGGAGGGATAAAACAGAACTGGACACAAAGGAGTCAGTGCAGAGAGAGTTAGGCAAAGGGCAGCATGGCAAACCAGAAGAGGAAAATGGGAGAAGTCCCGACAGGAGTCAGTGGGTCATTCTGCACAGTGGTATGTCACCCCTTCTTGTTCCAGTCCTTCCCCCAGTCACAGCTGACTCTGTCCCTTCAGTTTAGGATGCAGATTTTATGTTGACTCTTTGCATGGTGTTCACCTGCACCTTGGGATGCATTAGGAGGAGGTATTAAGTCATCTCTGCATGTGACAGATGCACTCCAAATACTTCCAGATTACATTTCCAAATAGTTCCAGAAAGAGTACCTTAAGACAATTCTAGATCAACTTTACAAAGTTAATGACCACTACTGTAGTTGCAAATTGACAGAGTTGATTTGGGAGTTTCTGAGGACCACCTTAATTTAAAGGCTGCTTATATCTTCATTTTTAATTATGTTTTATTTACACACAATTAAGCACAGCATCCATGTTGGGAAATTGGATTTTATTTACAATAAAAAATTCTATAGATGCAGGAACTGGGACTGATTTTAAGATGCAATTGCTGAAGTCAACTCGTTGAGCCCAGCACTACATAGATGTTTAACTGGTTTCCTTTACAGATGTTATTCAATCTGTTCAACTGCTTAGCAATGTTAAATGACAGCAATTGACTTGTGTGGAAAAGATCATTTACAAAGATCCCAAGAGAAACAAGTTTTTTTTCATGTAGAAAAACTCAAATTTAAAAAATGCCTGAAAAGAGCTCAGAGAGATTATTTGGGGATATCTAGTCAGAATGTCTCTCTGATTCTATTTATGTCATGGTACTTCTATTGGTATGACGTTTTGCTTTTGCGTATTCAAACAATGAAAAACGAAAAGCAAATCTATTGCATCAGAAATGTATTATAAAATGTGCACTGTTCAGAAAAAAGAATTTTAGTGTAATTATTCCTATAAAATTGATGCAAAATAAGCAGAAAGGATATTATCTAGTAAAATACCAGTTCACATGAAGGAAATGTAACAGGACCACATCTCACCAAATTTCCAGCTTCAGAGAATATAAGGCTTATATTCACTGCTTCCCTTGGGATTAACTGATATTGCAACATTCACATGTGCCTAACATTAAAAGGATGGCATTGTTAAAATACTAGACATTATTTTTGCAAAATTCACTGTGTTATTTGAAAATCAGGTCTACTTGTATACTAAATGAATGCCAAAAATTCTAATTTATTTATCCAAGGTATGATACAGGCGCAAAGTCATCATTTGTATATACAGATATGGCTGACAGATCCTTATAACCCTCTTTCCTGGTAGGGCACGAACTTCATATTTACAAAAATACCCACCTGGAAACCCTCATAAATATAATACAGTGTTAAAGAGTCCTCCCCAACAGTAACGTTATATAAAATTTTCTATGCATAATTCTTGTTTAATTAATCAATACAGCTTATACTAACTTCGTTGTGCACCTCATGAATCATCTGGGCAAGGCAAAGTTGATCAGGAAAATGCCTTCCTAGGAAACCAGGCTCTGAGTTATAGCACCATCTAGGGGCAGCAGTTTCTGAAGTTACATTCGGCCATAAATTGTATGCAGCTATTTTTACAGCTTTATCTTCATGACATTATCATGAAGCAGTCTGGGGAACTTGGATTTCTTTCTCAAAGCTTGTCTTGTTATCCTGTTCGGAGTGTTGAAGGGTTGGGGTTTGTTTAAGTTTTCATTACTCCGTTGTAATATAAATCCCACAAGATGATGGATCAGCAAATCAAACTGACAGAAGGAAGTTAACCCACAACTAAGCAATCACAACTACACCTGACACTTGTTATTGCAATATTACATAGTTGTGCTAATAATTTTGAAGTTACTTATTTCTAAAATTTAAATGGTGCAAGAAAGAGAACCAGACTACGTGTTTGAGTGGTTTCTAGTGAAATTGCTGTACCTCTTCACTTATGGCAACAGGATGTTCCACCGCAAAGGCACTGTTTCAATACATAAAACTAGTTTAATCTGCTTTTTAAGGTTTTCAAGCTTGGAAATATCAAGCAAAGTATACACATGCAATAGGAAGCAAGTTGGACAGCTTGCCTCAAGAAATGAAAGGAGGGTGCAGAGCCACACAGTCAAACCCCACCTCCTCCATGGAATGACAAGGCATTTAGAAAAACAGCTTTGGGAAAGAAATCCTCAGCATTTACCACACAACCTTTAGTGAATTTCCCCACAGGTCTCATGAAATCTGAGCACTGATGTACCCTAAATCCAAGGAAGGGTTTCACTGAGAAGGTCATTCTCTTTCATGTTCAGCTCCTGGGCTCCCATTCCCCATGCAGCCACATGAGCCCTTCCTCCTGACTTAGAGAAGGGAGTTGCAAACAGGTAGTGCTGAAACCCCTTTGGCCACAGCCCACACATAGCTCAGGCTAACCAGCAAACTGTAACTGTTCACTGGTTTCGTGACAGTTTCCGAAACCTGCATGATAATCTGTATGATGGTAAGAAGAGAAGCAGGAAAGAGACAAGTTTGGTTAGCTTATCCCTTATCTTTCAACCACTGTCAGGTTGATTGGAAAAGGGCATAGTGCATTTCAAGGTTTTAAAGTCCCGAAGTTTATTGTAGAACTAACAGAAAATGGTATGTAACAAAAACTAAAGGGGGAGAAAAGGACACAACAGCAGTTGCTGTCTCAATTCCTAACTTTATATTAAAAAATCCCCCAACACCACCCAGGCTTACAAAACCTCTTACCACTAGAGACAGCAATTTGGTAATTCGTGAATCCACTCCACATTTGGCAGACCATAGGTGAAGCTTACAACCTACCACATTAAAGCTTTGTTCCAACATGAGTTTATTGAGTGCAGAGTAGCTGATCTGATTAGAGGCTCCACTGCAGACCAACCCATAGGCAATTCTGACAAAACCAGTAACTAGTGTTATTTTTGAACAGGGGCCAGGTCCACAGAGCTGAAGCCTCGGGCCACAGTTTGAAGGGTCCTCTCCAGCTGGCTGTCAATGTGCAGTAGGTCTGACACATCAGGACACAGTGTATGGACATAAGACTAAATTGAAGTCCCTTGCAGTTATTTTTACAGTCTTTGACATTTACAGGCACATTTGCACAATGATTTCTTGTCTGGCAGACAGTATGTGACTTTTTCTAATGGTATACTTGAGGTAGAGGGGCAATGCGCAATGAAAGACTATTAAAAAAAGACTTTATAATTTGGTAGCATTTGCTTTTTTTAAGTTCTATTCTAATTCCATTCAACAATTTAATTGCTGTTCTAGAAAGAGAGCAACATCTTAAATGGTGCAGAACCTGCACCAAAACTCCAAAGTATTGGCAATCTAAAGCTTCTGCAAACACACACACAAGACTGACAGGTTTTGAAAGACAACACCAGAGCTGTGCAAATCCAGAAAAAGAAAGTGTAGCAGTGACAAGTACAGAAATAACTAGAAAATATTTTGTACTGCTATCATCACAAGTCAGAATCCCCACACCATAAATTGTGATTGTAAGTCTAACAGGCTGTCAGATTTAGTCTCCATGAGCAGCAAAAATAGATCGCTCCAAGTTATAGGTATATTATATATTTTAAAGTTATTTAATTTCCTAGAAGCATTCCTTTTTACTAAAGGAGGAAATCCATTATTACTGCAGTGACTAGTCTTAGCTAGACTGATTTTTAGGAGATTACTAACAGCTGTTTGTAACTGCAAAAGAAAAGGAAACAATCTCCCACCCATTTATATTTTTAGTTAATGAGACTTCTTTTATGCCTGAGGATTTTTCTTGCTTTCAACATCTCCTGTCTTCATCTATTTTACGCTTTCCTTGGACTAATCTCATCTTTTGGAAATCAAACTACTTCCTGTGTAACTCAAAGACAAACCTTACACAAATCTTTCAGAGCATAATGTCGACCTATATAGATTTGTACTGGGTGTGAAACTACTACTAAACTATTAAATCTCCTGTAGGTAGATTTGTACTGGGTATTAAAGTGGGTTTTTTCTCTTTGTTTACATTATAAAATTTTCTAACTTTGGACAATCCGTAGCATAGCAACACCCCCCCCTTTTTTTTAAATTAATAATTTGCAATAACTTTCCAATGCCAGCTCTGCCAAAAGTATACTGAGATAGTGCAAGACAAGCTTGTAAATAAGCACACATAGGTAATGAACCTGAGATGTCAAGAAATCTTTCTTGTATGATACTAAAACATCAGCTACTGTATTTTACTATGAATATCTCTAACATTCAGTATGATGACACCAGAAAACTGAGGAGCCCTAAAAATGATAAAATGTTCTGAAGATAACACTGTAAATGCTTCTAGACATTCAGAATATTAGTATATTGTTTTCCTGAAAGAGGACTATAGTATCTCAATAAAACTTTACTTTTCATTGTGATTCTAGTCATTAGAATCCTGTTTAGTGATAAAATTCTGTACTGTCAAGGTATTAGCATCTTGGTAAAGAAAAGCTCACACTTACTAAGGTTTACATAGAAATTAATGATGAGAAAGTTCATGTTACAGGTCACACAGGGGTAGACCTGTGTGTCACCTGCTTTTTCTCTTACCAGAACAAAAAAGATTTCATCAAGCATTCACCACTAGAATTACAGGACAACTGGTTTATGGTCCAAAAAGTATTTAGGAGAAGAAAACACCCTGTTGTCTAAGTTGATCCATTACCAAGCACTGCTGTAGCTCTTCTCACAGGTGTCCAGCACAAAGTTCGTTTTTTGAGGATTGCAATTCCCAGGCTGTAAAACAACTATTTTGCAATCCTGTAACCTTAGGAGAGCTCCTTCTCACACTGTATGTTCCTTTCACTAGAGGAAGAAATTCACTTGATCCATATAAAGCCCATGCTATTGGAATCTAGGCAGACAAATTGGAAAGGTATTATATGAAGATAAAGCCGTTAGGTAAGTGGAAAGAGTGAGGACAATGAATACTTCTGCATTGTGACAAATACTGCTGATGTCCAAAACAGACCTGATGGCACCTGACTTTGCAAGGTCTCAGCCAACACATCTGTCACAAGAGACTGCAAAACCCCCTTAATTTATTAGCCAAGAGATAGAGGTTTGAATTATCCCTTCTGGGACTCCAATCTCAAGCTCTGGAAACATTTTATATTTCAAAGTCGACGTTCAGACCTCAAAGGCATCAGTTCTTACTATTGCTGTCATTGAAATAAATAATTTTGCAAGTGTCACAACATTTTTATGGTAGCAAAATAATTCTGCAGTAATGAAAGGGGCTCTGTAATACCAAAACTTACACAGCATTTATGCTCTTTTACAGTACTTGAAAAATTCACTAAAATGAGCTTTGCTTCTAAAAAGTAAATGAAAAATGAGCCCCCATATAAGGATGTGTATATTTATATGAGAAAGGAACTGCCTTCTCTAGTGCTACTGTATCATAAATGTCCATCAGTCTGTATCCTGAAACATTAAAAGCTCCTGTTGGTGACTATTAACACAGATGGAAACTGAAGACATACAGTCACACATACATCATTGCACTATCTCAAAATGGTAAAAGCGTTATAAATTCCAGTACATTCCCTTACTGAAGTGCTGTATGCTTCTGATAAACTCGAAAATATTGCTAACACACCATGTTCCTCATTAAATTAGCAGGAGTTTATTGATTGAAGCAAACAACTGCAAGCTGTTTTTCTCCCAGAAGGGAGTAGACATTCAAACCCAACACTGTGTAAGTGAACAAAATAATGTCCTATTCTCTTCTGATGTAATTTAATCTCACTTTGCTAGGGGAAAAAATGACATGCTTTTATTGAAAAAAAAAAAAAAGGAGTTAACTGATCAAATCAGAGTTAACTGTAAGAGGAGCAATGCAGGAAAATTAATGCAAAAACCTGCAGGGTAACAAGTTCAGTTAAGCAACTCAGTAGCTAAACAGTAAGTATTCTAAATTACGTAGCATAAACCCTGATTCATCAGTGCCTGCAAGATATCTTTGCAGCTTCATTACCATGTTAATTCAGGAAAGTTGTAAGAAGTAAGCTCCCTGGAAATAAAAAGTTATCACCGGAGGCCATCATATATCATATATATCAGTGGAATATATTTAATAACTGGGAAATTATGCCCTCATCTTTTTATATTACTCTATTCAACTATTCTGTGGAATTAATTAATTATAAAATACCTTAAGCTGGGAAAGCGAACAGCATTTGTAAATTAATGTCATAATCACTATTGAGGAAGAAAAGCAGATTCTGCTAAGGTTGCCTGTACTGATGATATGATGGAGTCAAACATCACTGAGAAGGGACAAGGAGAGGGGCTGGATTTGCCATTGGAAAACAAGCAGTTGCATCGAATATTTGACCTGTTTGCTTGCAGTTTTGTTTTGTGTATTTTAATCACTTTGGTATTCATTGAAAATTCAAGTGAATAAATCTCTAATATATTAATAACTTATCCAAAAATAGAAACAACTCTAATGATTCTCTGAGAGAACGGGCCTATCTTGTTTCTGTAAATGGTCTGGACCTCATACTGACAAAGGCTTTTCCCTATTCTGTTACCTCAGCACTGAAACCTTCAGTCAGCCCTCTGCCCTCTGCTCACTGCCCTCCCTGGCATGTTTTAACTGAGATTTGTGTAAAGACCATCAAATAGAACAAGAGGGCACCATTTTTATAAGAGGTTTTCCTCAATGTGAGGACCAAGATAGTGACAATAGAACATCAAAGGCTGATTTGTTTGCAACTTTTCTTCGCCATTAGAACCCGCCAGAAAAGTAAGCAGGCCCTGCAGATAGAATCCTTTTCCCACTTCATGATGAAACAGAGACTTTGAATTTTACACTGATCATATTTATGGGCAGCAGTCAGGGGATAAGAAAAACCTTCTGTAATAGTGTCTGTTATCTACTTAGGCTCTCCAGTCATCTTTGGCAAATTTGTGGCCACAAGGGCCACAGTAATTTGACTTGCTGCCATCCAGTGCCTTTCCCCTCTGGCAACTGCTGCTCGTATTGCAGAACTCCTGCCCATGACCACTACTCTTAATTATTGCCTTTGACATGTTTTAATTGCGTAAAGGTCTCATATAACATTGCCAACCACACTCTGTTCCTCAGGATATTATTTTCCCATTTTCCTCCTGAAAAAGCATCTTATCTCTAAAACCACGCATGGATATGAGCCACTACCAGGGCTTCGAGTGTGCTAACAGCCTTAAGAGCACTGCCCAGCCTCACTGGGAGCCTCCCCACAGAGCCCTTGCAGATGGTGCTGGGGGCTCCATTTCAGCTTGAGCCTTTATCCCTGAGCTCTCACTGTCAGCTATCCCTGTCTCCAGCTCTGCCACACCTATGCCTGGCCATGAACCCCACTGATCCACACCTGGGGACCCTATTTCCTATCTGGAGGTGGCTCAGCCTCATCACTGTGGAACAACTCCATAATTCATCTGTATTTTATTCTTTTTAAGGAAGACTGCAAATGCTACTGAAGTGTCTTTCACGATCTCGTAAGAGGACATAATCTCTGTTTCACATTATAAATAAAATAAAATGGAGGCAGGTGAAGATATTTCTCGAGACTCTATATTGTCTGCCACCATCACAGCTGACTCAGCATGGAATTCCTCCCAAAAACCAGGGTTATCACAACAGAGTGAGAGAAATAGCTGGGGCAAAGACACAGAAAAAGGTCCAAAACCCTATGGCACTGGGTAAGATTAGGAAGGTCATAGATAAAATTCTTCCAAGGTCTAGATATGAAAAATGAGAACCACATGCTTGCTAATATTTGTAAATGCTTTGATGGAAGTCAAAGTTATCTAATTAATCACTGTTCTAAAGAAATGTGAAATGCACAACTTGACTTTGTAATAATAACAACGTGAAGTCATTATCATTTCATTGACCATCTGATTTTCTGTTTCATTGGATCATGTTCCCCAAGTATTTAGACTAATAGTAAGAATTAATAAGTGCCTTCAACAGAAACTAATTAATTTCAATTTCAAGCCTTATAACTGCTACTCAGGTTCTTAATGAGAAAATAATCCTACATTGCAGCCAATATGAAATATTTTCATTTTTATGCTCACGGTTGATTCAACACGGGCAAAAGATTATTATGCTGAAGCTATTTCTTTTTGGAAGATTCCAATACATCTAGATAAATACTCCAACACAAAACAGAGTGCCAAAGGAGAGTTGATGATTCACCCTGATGCTGAGTTATATACTCTAATGTTGAGTATCTACCTTCAGGATTAAAAGGGACTTCTTCCCTCTGTGGCACTGAAGATGCTGAATAAGGTACAAACCAGTTTAGAAAGATGCATCACAGACAGAAAAATAATGTTCACTGAAGGAAGCTCATGCATATTTTTCCGTTACAATTTATGCTTGCTTGCAAGAAGGGCATACATTATTTCTGAAACACATGAAATATCCATCTTGTACAATTTCTATTTTCTGAATGTGAAAGATCTTTCTATTTTAGTCACATTCTGCAGAGCCATTAAGTGGCATCCATCATTACTTGCTCACCAAGGAATTATACACAGGAGACAGGAACATTTAAAATGATTTAAACCAAACTTGGAAAGACCCTTAATGGCTTCTCAGTCTTTTAACTTCTAATAGACCTTCTGCTTGTAAAAAAAAAAAAATCAAAAACAAAAGAAAGCAGAAAACATTATTGATTTATATAACTGGCTTCAAGACAACAATTTTTAAGCCACAGTGAAGAGCAGAAATAGGTTAAGGTAAAAGTCTCCCTTCAATCTCTGCTCATGCTTGTACCATAGTTGTAACATTTATCTTGCTGTCTGAGAAAAAACTGCACAATTCCAAATCATATCGTAACTATAACAGAACTTCACCAGCTGTTAAATTTCTGTTACATTAATAGTCCTTTAGAATTTGCACTAAAACAAAAAGAAATCTTTGTGACTGACCCAGTACCATTCACATGAATGAAGGAGCCTCTCCAAATTCACACCCTTTCTTGTCCTGCGACATGGCCACGTGCTGGACATCGTCTTGTGCACAGTTTTCACGTGAATGTACATGTTACAATAATCTTAAAGATGACAATATGAAGATACCATAAATTTGTGAGTTTCAAATGTTTTAGCACTCTATAACTTATTTGGACTTGCATTTACAATTAGTGTAACATGTGCCTTGCAAGGAACTTCAGATGTACGTCAGGATCCTGATGTTCAAGGAATCAGAAAAAACATGGACAAAGTATCTCTGTACAACTGATTCCATGAACTACAAGAAAAGCAAGTAGCAAAATACTAAGGGCAAACCAGAAGAGTGTAACTCTGAAGTTCTCATACACCGAAATAACAACATTGTCTGTTGATCACAGTAAAGCTCATAACTCAAAAACCTCAAAGAAATTTAAGGCTTACCTAATAAAAAAAGGACCATTTTACACACTCCATATAAATACAGTGATGCAGATGAGGGGAGTCACTTTAGTCTAATTTTTACGTATCACCAAGAAGTAATACCATATATTTTAACTACTACCACATCATTTCAAAGAGTAACTAAAATTTCATTTCAATTCTGAAAGGATCCTTTTGATTGAAGGCCTAGAAGGTTGATAATCTTCAGCCATCTTGAACACTGCTTTTGAAAACAGAATCATGGCTCACCCAATGGTTTAGGACTTGTGCCATTTCCTGCTAGAACCTGTTTTATTTCAAAACATTTCCATCACTTTTTGGGACTTCACCTACACTTAAGGAAGGTACTCTTCAAGCAGCCTGTCGGTCTCTGCTGGTGGACAGCTAAAGACTATGAAAAGGAGAGGGAAGATGTGATATATCCCCTCCACCATTTCCACTACTGCAATTTCTAGAACAAGAATAGAAATAGTACCAAGAAATTAGGTAATGAAAGAAGAGTGAAATCTCCCTAGTTTCACTGTAGTACCTCATTCAGACAGAATCCTTTCATCATCTTCTAGTCCACATAGAAATACTGACTCAAACAGGTCCTAAGCCCTTGTCTTCTGCTAATGTGAAGGCTATAGCAGATAAAGGACTGTTCTGCCATTTGCTTTCGTCTGTTTTAAGAACTCATTACTCAAGACAGGTGAATTTGACTCTCTATACAGCACGATTCCTACATTGAGCAAACAGCTGCTAAATTAAATAACAGCTACATTGAATCAGCTGCTTTAATTAGAATTGGGTTGATTTATTCTAGTTGAGAAATCTGCTCTTGCTGACAAAACTCTGATGTTATTTTCTCTTCAAGGATTAAGGTTGAAGCTAATTACTGGTATAGGCCTGCTCACAAGTCTGAAGAGAATTAAAAAACTGACAGCATATTTTTCTTTTGGATTAATATAAAGGACTTACCTCAATTTGCACCATTAATCTCTACAAATGAAAGGATGGGATTTTTCAGCCGCTGGGGTAGACTCCTGACAAAGGAAATCACCTACAGCACCGTCAGAAATGCTCTCCTCTGGAGCTTTGAGAAGCTTTTGTGCTCTGTCTGAACAAACATGGCTTACAGGCAACATGTGATGCAAGATTTATGTAAATTTTCATTTAATTTAGGACTGAATATTCAATGTAATGTTTTCCAATTACCACCTACTTCAGAAGATGGTACAGTCACCTAATTTACTCTTCCAGTCCTGGAGATTCAGTGCTTAGTATTCTAGTCTTATACTTCTCAAATGCAACACTGCTACTCACTTCGGTATGCAAACCTTAGGAGCCAGGAGACAAAAATTCCCAAATCAACAAAAATGAAGTGACTATGTTTCCTATTTACATACTTCAGACAAAAAAAAATTTTTTTTCAAATGTGTGTTTCTGTAATTGCTAAAGCAACAAAGTTTATTTTCCAACTTCAGTTTGCTTGCAAACCTCACTACTGCCTCCTCATATACCTTCAGAAACGTCACTTCAAATTTTAAGGCCTGTTTGTGTTTTATAATTTAAAAGAAAAACACTGTCATATGAAGTGACTCTCAGATCAGCTCCTTTCAGGGAGGTTAAGCCCTGTGGTGTGCAGATCAACACATGGTTGTTCTTGGAAGACTGACTTGTATCAATGTGACCAAGAAAAAGGTCATCCTTTCACATCCATGCCCTTCATTCTTAGGACTCCATTTTCATTGCTTAGGCTTGAATTAGAGGACTCCTGCAACAGACTTCCAGGCAATAGGGAGAAAGAAAAACCTGCTAAATTTGCTGACAAAGATTTGCACAAGACAGGAAACAACAAGTTCAGCTGCAGTCAGGCTGTGCTATCAGACTGCAGACGGAGGTGTGTAACCAACCCCAGCTGAAAGGCTCTGCTCTAACAGGTGTCTGCAATAAGGTGAAGAGCCCCTGTGCAGCACAGTAAAAACCAACCCGGCCTGGCCTGCTGTGCCAGCCTCCCAAGACTCACTACAGCCTCTTACTAAAGCCTGCACAGAGCACCCGCCCACACCTGGTGCAAACACTAGGGAAGTTTAGGCCAGGATTTTTCCAAATTGAGAATTTTAATCAGTACAAAAGTATATAAAATTAAATGGTTAATTTAATGCCATATACATTAAGTATGCGATTAAAAGCTTATAGTGCTTTAGCATTTAGATTATTTGATTTTTCCTTTCAGCATAATCATTCTTGGAAATTTTACATTCATACAGGACAGCTGCTGCCTTCCCTTAATTTCTGATGGAGAGACTGTAACAACATTTATTTTGATACTGTTTGTTTTGTATGTCACAAGGACTTTTAGGTAAATGACTTTGTCACTATAAATGCATTTTTCGACCTCTCAAGCTTTTGTTTATTTTCTTAAATCATAACAGATTTTCTTCAAACAGGATTTCATGGCAAAATATGAGGAAATAAAGTATAGCAAATAAGATAGAACTGTACAGAAACAATTCCTGTCATCTATAATGCATTAAAAATACAATCCATGCCAAAATAAATATATTTAATCTCTGCATGTTGCAGGCAACCTGACTGAACAGATAAAAGGGGAAAATTATCAAAGGAACATACAGAATCCCAGCTTGTTTAGATCACTGCAATATGGGCAAACACCTTCCCCAAGACCTACATGGTACATGACTCTTCATTTTACTCACAGAAGCTCAGATTATTGGATGAACACACATCATCCTCCAGAGAAGTGAAACCCACTTGGAATGTATGGTAGGACAAGGTGGCATCTGGTACCATAAGCAAACTTCAACTTTTCTCAACTTTTAAAAGCTATTTAAGATTATCATTGGCACACCATCTTTAGTGAATCCCTCCTCTCCTTTCCCCTGCCACACACAGCCTACAGCCATGAGGCAGTTTCCAAAACTATGCTTAACAGTTCTAAACACAAATGTGTTCTGCACATCAGATTACATTCTTAAATGCCTGAATATACAGCAGCTTTCATCAACTGTTGATAGCTTCCTTACACAGCTAAGATTAAATGATTTCAAACTGTAACATTTCCCGAGCAGTGCTTGCAATTTGCTCTGAACTGAAGTCAAGTGTGTATGTGCCATTGGAATCTGCTGTCAAACCAGTCTGTATCAAATTTTGATTTCTTTTAATATTTCTAATGTAGGTGTCTTCTAACCCAATAAAAATAAAAGTAATATGTTTCCCACCAGAGTATTTTTCAGACACAGAAGGAAACAGTATGTTTCTCTCCATAAAATCTTCCTACTGTATGTGCAGTCAGCCATGCAAAAGCTGGGGAAGTGCAAGGATCTTGTCTAATCACACTTCCATATTTAATTGTTCCAGACAACACAGAGAAGCACAGCACAAGGGTATAGCACAAAACAGCTTCTTTGGACACCTAGGCTGAGCATCAGCACAACTAATGCAGGGCAGAAATCACCTCCCCAGGCCGCAATAACAATTTAGTCCTCAAGTTACTAAGAGGAAACACAAAAAGGCTGCAAATACCAAGAACTCTATTAGACATGATACACTTTCAGATAATTGTACCAAGTAATTGTATCAACCAGAACGGGTGCCCCAAACTATTCAATTCAGCATCACTGCCCCTAAAAACTGATTGACTTCCTTCAATTTCCTTTCTAAGGAGGGCAACATGAACAGCAACTACTATATCCTATAAGGGGAAAACAAGTTGCTGAAGATGAGTAAGATTCAATTTAAATCACTTATAATATAATAATCAGCTGAGAGATATTGTGGATTCTTCTATGGTACAGTATCTATCAATCATTCAGCACTTTCAATACTACTACAACACCAAGTAAAACTAACTTATGATTCTACATGCAAGTAACTCCCAAAGTACTGTCAGTAGGAAGCCTCAAAAAGGTTTGACTCTTTTTTTTTTAATGATTCTGCTCAATGCATTCTGAACAGGGTGTTTCTTCTTCTACATTTAAAACTAGTCAAAAGTAATAGACAAAACCCCAAAGCACATTATTAATTGCAATTCTAACTCTGAAAAAAAGATTGTCTGCTTTGACCTCCCAAAGCTTTCCAACATGACCTCTGAAGGGCTCTTGATGTGGAACCAATGACAATGGTAATCAAATTCAGACTAACTCAAAGCCAAGTCCAACAGTTGAAGAGATACTGGCACTTGTTTTTCACAGAAGACCTATTTTAGTATAATCTAGGTTAAGGATCAAGAAATTAAGGCCACATTCTTACATACACTCCTGTGAATAACACATTTAATGGTACCAGAAGTGAGCTAAAATTCTGCTTTAAAAGGTAACAAAAAATTAACTAATTTCAATTCTTTCTAGAGAGAAATTTACATATAACTTGTAATTGATGTAATCTGAAAAACTGCACAGGATTTCTAATAGGTTCATAGAAAAAAAAAAAGGGGGGTGGGAGGAAATGAAAAAAAGTTGCAAATTTTTAAGACTTTCTTATAATATCCAGACTTTTGAACCAGAAGTCATAACAGACTTCTAAATCTTGGTGAAGTGTAGAAGGACAAACAAATCACATTTAAAATATCTGGCTTCTGTTAAAATATAATCACCCTGCTGACAAAATAAAAAGAGTACAACATAATGCAGGCGATAATTCTTTCTGCAAAATGTTTTGTTTACTCTAGAAAAAGTTATGATTTGATCTCTTTGGCAGATACAAAGACAGGACATTGTTCCTCCAGTAACGACAATTAGAACTGTGGTCACACAGGTAAAATTGACAGTAACCAGAATACATTTACACTTGAAAAAGTGAGAAACTAGTCTTCAAAACTAACATAAAACCACACAAAATCTTCCTTTTGTAGCAAGTTCTTGGATTTGCTGATCAGTCAGTACACACATTTTATACTGATTCACTCTTCCCCACCATTTTCTGGGCCACTTCACCTGCCTGCAGGGGAACAGAGCCTTTGCAATAGCTATTGTAATAAAGGTAAAAAGGATTCTTGTGGCTGCTTCTGAGTGCTGAGGAGAAATGCTACAAAGAGCAGCTCTTCCCACAGCATCTGTACTGCACCAGGCTCTAGAGCTAGGAAACATCCTACAACCCTTCACAAACAGAAGCTACTTCCTGACCCACTCACTTGACTCTGCAAGTTGCCTCTACTCACCCCACACTCAGCCACATAAAGGGCAAAATTGTATCACTCCTAATGACTTTCCTGTGGATATAAAAGAGGCATTCCCTTTATGCAGCAGTTTGGATTTTGTTATGTGTGCATTGCACTGGTGTTTCTGCCTAGCTGAAGACAGAAGATACTCTTATATACATGTGAAATTAATTAGTTTTATACTAATCCACAATTCCCACTGCAAGAAAAAAAAGCAGAAGAAAAAGATGGCATACACAGTACTCAGCTTGAACACAATGCTTTTCAACTTTGCTTTCTGGGGAAACTGCCACAAAGCTCACTAATCCCACAGCCATTCCCTGTTCCCCTGCCTTCACGGTGTTCCAGCATAATCAGATAATTAGATTTCCTAGCACATACATTACAAAGTTGATTGATGCTTTCTCCTAACTCCTCTCATCAATTCCCTTTGTGCTGCTGGCAAGTCTGAGCAGAATCTGGACATAGATAAGCAACTGCATTTCAGATCCTCTCAAAGAAAACAAGATAGCCATGGAAGCTTTTTTTCTTTTTAATTTTTGCTCTTACTAGCAAAACAAAACATTAACTCCTGAGGAGTTAGTGGTCAGCTCATGCATCATTGCTTCATGTGCAACATTAGGATTTCCCCATTCATGTGGATCACTTAAAATTCAATGCAGCTCAACGTAATCTCACATTTTCTGGGACTCTTCAGCCTGTACAAGTGTAAATTATTTAGGATAAACTGCACTTCTGATCAAACTTCCACTTTTTTTCTTAGCCTCTTACACAAACACTGTATTCCCAAACTAGAGGCTTTGAGCTCATTCACTAATGTATTTTCTGAATTCTACAAGACAAACTGCTCTTCCTTATGAGCCTATGTCAACATTCACAGAACTGCTCAGTCCCAAGGGCTCATCTGAGTTTAATGCTGTAGCTGATTCAAGGATTAGAGCAAACTCACTAAAGACAAAATAAAGCAACTGAAGGATGAGATATTAGGTTTAACTCCTATGAGCCCCAAAACAATTAGGAATGCTGGTGGATACTAAGTCACATTTGGCACACTGTGCTGGGATAATTTTTCATGAAAATTAAACTCACAAAGGAAAAAAAAAAATCTAAGATAAGAAATACTCAAATATGAATGATGAAATACAATGATCTATCATTTTTTTGCCTTGAACCTTAATAAACTTTTTACACAGGAAGACTGTTCAAACAGGACTGTTGTAAAATCAGTTAATAATTAGTTCCAGCATCTGAGCAACACAATCACAGCTGACAAACTCAAATTTGATCAGCTACTACACCAAATTGTTCAACTTAAGCAATTTACATAGCAGAACAAGAAAACCAGTAGACCAAGTTTCACATTTCTTATAAACTTACATGAGAATTTTAAGAGTCAAGAAAAGAGAGCAGGGTCTCTAACCTGGAGAAGAAGCCGTGTTCTGTAAGAGCCACATGATATTAAACAGCCTCTGAACAAACTAAACCGCAGCACCTGCAGCAAGGATTAGTTCTTCCAGCTGAGGATCACAACTACTGGAGGAGGGTGATGACTCATTAAGATGAAGAGAAAGCACCTGTACCACAAAACACCAGGGTAAAACAAAAGAAAGGGAATAAAGCTCAAACCTCCAAAATATTCAGAAGTAAAACTTCCCAAGCAAACATCTGTGCTGAGATGTGCTAGAAAAGCACAAAACTCCATGGCTAACACCAGTGTGAATTTAGTTGTCACAGCAGCTCCTAGATTTGACTCTCTTGAACAGCCCCAGGTGAACACTACTATCTGGCCAGGCAATGAAACTTTCTATTAATGGCACATGTGGGGAGAGTGGGGAGGGACATCCAATCGTTACAGTATATCTGACTGAGGTGGACTCGACAAATGTTATTCAGAATATGAAAAAAAATATTAAGATTAGCAGATTTCCTTGTTTAAAAGAAATATGAACATATAAGCAGTAATCTTTATTTTTGATTTTTTAAACTAGTTACAGCAGTTATTACTCAAATGCTACAGTTTTCAGCCTTGACCAACCTCAAAAAATATCTCTAGCAACCAGAACTGAAGACTGAATTGTTTCATGGTTCATTTTTATTACTTACTGTCTCTGTTAAGGTGGTTTCTATTTGGTACACCGAGTTCTACTCTGTTTGACACAACCCTATACTGTACAGTTTGGATGGTTGAAAATATTTGTGGCATGAAAAACAACACTCTATATAAACAGTAGGCATTTTAGTTTGTGATGTTTCATGGGTTTTTACACCATTTTTTTATACCACTTTGCCAAATATCAAGCATAATATTTACAAAGAATTAATTTAATATCTAATAATCTTCTAACTTCATACAGTGTACTGAGATCAAAACCAAGCCTTTTATGGAAGTGCAGAACTGTAGCCTCAACCTCCAACTGAGCTTCTAGAGCAGAACCTAGACCAAAGTAGGTTTTGGGATAAAATGCTGATTTGAAGGATTTCTCATTTTTCCAAATATCCCATAAAGCAGTAGCGGTTTTGACAAAATATTCATGCTGTTTAGATGAAGTAATCAGAAATCTGAATGGTTAATACACATGTAAAAGCTAAAGGAGAAGGCATAAAGGGAGCAAAGAACCTTCTCACTCTTCCTCCTCCCAGACAGATAACAGCATACACACATTTTCTTGTCCTCCTCTCACAATACACTTTCCTTTTTCCTTGTTCTTTTCTCATATTACTATATGATTCCCATAGTCATTACTGTGACATTTAGCTACTGAACCAAGCCCATGTCAGATGCTTTTCACTGCTGTAAAAAAAGTTCTGCCTTCAGCCAAGCTCAGTTATACGTTCTCTTGAACCAAGGGACCTAAACATGATTGTTTTGCTGACAACTTTCTGCCCTAGTTCTATCCAGCTGAAACTCCAGTGGAATGTTTATGCTTAAGTAGCTGTAGACTGATGTGAGAAAACACCCACTGAAGTGATTTACGGTTAAAAATTCAGAAGAAATAATGACTACCAATTTCAGCTGGGTTCAATTGGGTTAGGCTGCAATGGAACCAGGAGGTTCCAAATTGGAACCTGATTCCATCCAGCAGCTGGCATTCAATGCTTAGTTAATGAAGCATAATTGCAACTATCAATCCATCAGTTCTTTAACTGCAACTATCATTTCTTTCTGCTTTCCATGGCACATAAGGGATTAGATTTTATTATGAATGACTTACAAATACTAAACCTCTTGCATCAAATCCACAAGCCTTTACTGGCAAGGTACACAATGAACAATACGTATTTTACTAGTTTAAAATCCTAAAGGTATTACTTTGGCATTCTTTCTTTTTTTTTTCTTTTTTCCAAATAAGGATCACAGTGTCAAAGTTTATTATAATTATTGTTCTTCATTTACAAAGAAAGATCACAGCTATACACTTTTGACTCTCTAGACAGTAACCCAGCTGCAACTCATAGCAGTTTGAAAATGTAGACATTATGTTTGGTGGTTAACTCATCACCAGTAGGTAGCATGTTGGAACAAATAAGTAATTAGTTTGAGATAGTACTTTAGGAATATCATTGTGAGCTCATTCAGATACTTGCCAGCAATTGCAGCTGCTTTTTAGAATTTAATAAAGACATCTGAAGAAAAATCCTGTTTAAAAAAAAAAAAAATCTCTGGACTAGGAGTTCTCCAGAACAACCTAGAGAAAGAAACCATTTCAACTCCTTGAAACACTGGCATGCATCCATCTGCTGTACCTGACACATCATGAATTGCATTACCAAACTGTGTAGTTGTCTCAAACGATGTCAGAATACGCACTGTAAACAAAACGAAGGAAATAATTTTTTTGCTGGACAACTTTCAGGGCCCAGTACTTTCTCTTGCCATTTTACCACAGCCACCTGCAATGGAAACAGATCTTGCACTAACAAACTCCAAGCTCCCTCAAGAGAAGTCTCTATGCAAAGTTCTCCATGAAATTACAAAAATGCTATGCATCCCAAAGCACGAACTTATAACTCTAATCTTAAGACATCTTTGTAGAAGATTGCTGAATTTAGCGGTATGATCATAATATTAAGAGATTTTGCAATATTGCAGTAACACAGTTAAGAAATAACCAGAAACTACCTATGAGAAGAAGGGAACATTGAAACTTGCATTAATATTCTCCAAAAGTGCAAAGATGCTGTGGCAACGCAAACACATATTTGCCAGGATCAAGTACTTGATGAAACTTGATTCTTGATAAACCAGGTGTATCTTTGCATCCCTTATTTATAAATAAATATTTCAGCTACTTAATATTTGAAAGTTGTCACAGCACAGTTATTCTATTAAACACAACCCTTTAAATGGAGCTTTTCTCACTTCTGATTTAGGACCATTAACTACATTTCACTTTCAAAATCATCCAATAGACAAATTAACATTTTCTCAATACAGTTTCTTCAGACACAAGAAGTGCCAAGACTTGCACTGGAAAATCTGCAAATAAATCTATATCCCCTCTGTTCAAAAAGTTTTGTTGAGCCACAGCCCTTTGTACTCTAAGGTAAAGAAGACACTGTTCAGAAAAGTGCTGCATGGCAATGCAATACCCTTGGTATAAACGTTACAGAGGTATCACCCACAACCTTGTTTTATTAAGTTGTTATGACAATGGAAAAGAGCAAGCAACACCAAGAGGCAACGCTTTTCTACAGATGCTGCTAAAATAATCTGACAGTTTAAAAGTTCAAACGAAAGCCAGTAAAAATCTAATACAGCTCTCCAAGGCCTATTTAAGTGCACGCTGGCTACAGAACCATCTCTACTTCAGAACTGAGAAAACACTTGGCAAGGAATCCACAGGAAAGGACAGAAACCTCTGCAGCTGGAAATTACACTATTTATAGAAGTTGCTCTTTGGATCATTTGCTGTGTGGAAAGACACTTGCATGCAAAGGTCCAGCCCTCAAGTCTCCTTCAGCAGCTTCTCCTGGGGTCTGTGTGTGCAGGACTTATGGCAGGAGTTTTTCTCTGTACAGTCTGGAAAGCGAGTTAAGCTCTCACAAAACAATGTATAACACAGCAAGTTCTTGTCCCTGAACTGTTTCAAAAATGATTTTTTTTTCATTTAGTTTTCAAACAACATTCTCACCACCTGTAACACAATGGCTGGGAGGTAGGTTTTGTGAGAGACAGAACAGGAAAATATTCCTATGAAAACCTCATGAAAAGGAAAGCAACCTAAGGAATTTTTTCTGGTATTTTGCAGGGTGGTGATATTGCAGTGTTACAAATCTGATTCTGATAAACAAACTTATTACACATTCTGGTAAAACATTCTATACTTCAGATTTGTATGAGGAAGAAAAGTGTTATATTCCCATTATCCCTGTGTTAGGAGAGAACAGAAATCAACTGCCTGATCCATAACCCTGATTAGAACTTCCCATAGCAAGAAAGTTCTGGATTCCTGACAGGGAGGGTATTGGGAGATTCAGTACTCCCATAGCCCTTTGACAGTGCTATCACAAGGCTCTTCCACTGGTTCAATTGAACTCCTTGTCAGGTTTCTTTGGTATGAAATGGGTAAGGCACTGTTAAAGATTTTTTGTTTCCAACTTTCCAATTTTTGGAAAGTATAGTGCAATGTTCTAAAAATGAAAGGCACTGTACAAGGAAAACTCATGCTACTTCTCAAGCATAGCTAAATGTTGACTTATGTTGAAAAATAAAACAAAAAATAAGATAGTTACAAAAAAACCACAGCAAAACAACCCAAAATATAGTGTTCACATTGATATTAGCTGAAATTGTCATTTGACTGTCTCTGAAGTGAGGCACCTTCAATCTCAATCGCAGCTAATATTTTCTAACTGAAAAGCCACAAAAGATACGCTAATAGAAATCCAAAATAGAAAGTTGCAGCAGAAACATAATTTCTACCTGGAAATATAATTTCTACCTGGAAACATGATTTCCATTCCTTCTCCTGTGTAATAACCTTAATTCCAGCTGTGGAAAAGATTGTTTTTCTTAATGGCATTAACTTAAATGGAAATGAAAGGATCAAGTTTTATTTCAAAATTCTCTTAGCTTTGCTTCAAGCGCCTCAAGGCAACTTGCTGCTTCAGACTAAAACCATCTAAATCAAGTACAAAGGAACTGACCTTCTCATACAGGTGCTCTGCATGAGCAGACTCTGAAACTGAAAGGATCTAAGCTTTAGAATTAAATTCCTAACCAACTTTCCAGCTGCTGGTGGTAACTTCAGGGAGAAAAAAGGTTCCACCCAGAGAGTAGGCAGAGCTTGGGATGTATTCAGTCCAAAGCACATTCAAATATTACTGTTCAGATTAGTACTGTGCAGCACACTGAGCCACAAAAGGTGGGTATGTAAGTGAAATACATGTGTTTAAACACAAGGTCCCACGATACTAAATTTATCTAGATGAAAATACTGACAATACTTACCAAGATTCATCAAGTCACTTTCAAATGAGTGACAGATTTTAGTTTCCAATAAATATTAATAAGCTTAAACTGAAAAGTAAAACTGTTCTATTTTGGTAAAAGGTGACTTCACATCTCCTGCAGAATACTACAAGGCTGTAGAGCCAGACTGAAAGAAGTAAACTAGCTGATAACTACTTTCAAGTCTTTTATTGCAATCCTACTCTGAGTGATAAAAGAAGAAGATGCAAGTGCTGTATCATGTGCAGCTATGTTATCAATTAAGCATTATCATCAAGAAGTCCAAGAAGCCTTACACTGAATTATACAATGTATTTCCAGCGCAGGACTGAAAAGATGCCAAATGTGCTGACATTGTCTTAGTGTGGAGAAACCACAACTTTACAGCTGGAAGCAGGGGGATGGGAAGGCAGTCATTCCCTCTGCACTTCTAAAAGAAAAATTACCAGCAGAAAAGGAATGGCAGAAGTGGCAACTGAGCTTTATAGCACTCTTGGTCACTGCTCATGTGGACAGCCAAGTGCTTCAGCCTTTTTGCTAAAAACATTCATCATCACAGTGGAAAAGTGACAAATCAGGAACCAACAGGACTATGCAAAAATGTTCGAGGCTCTGATACTGCAGAAATCTTACAGTAAAAGAGAAATCCATATATTCACATAAACACTGCAGAAATTCCCACCCAAAGAATGGCATATCCTAGCAGTTTGTGAAGGACTGTTATTTAAGTGAAACAGCTTTGAATTATATTTCTCTTGCTGTTTAAGAAGTATCTACTCACTGAAAACTCAGCCTGCAAAAGACAGAAAATGCAAGCAAGGAATTAGGAATCATGTATGCAAGCAAGATTCTAGAACAAATGAGTGGACAAAAATAGCTTTAAGCATCATAGACTTTTGGCTGAAAAATTGAATACATCCAAAGGAAATTTCAGCCTGTGGTTTCCCAGGCCAGACATCCAACTTCAACTCCAGCATGACAAGGACAAGAGCTTGTATCTAGCACGGAACAGAGCTCTCCAGAAGATAGAGAACCAGAGGATTGACTTTTCATAACTAGAACGCACTTCCTATGCACACATATTTAAAAATACATATTCATTTTAAAAAATCCCAAACAAAAACAAACAAACAAATAAACAAAACCCACCCCCCCCTTCCCCCAAAACCCCCAAACCAAACCAAACCAAACCCAACATCACTAGAAAAGAACATATCCCTGATGTGGGATATGAATCTAGCTGAATGACAATTAAACTATTGTCCTTTAGCAAGAAACAAGTTCCCCATTCAGAGCTCATTAAAATCAAAAGAAATTGGATGCTCTCAGCAAGGGGAGGTTGTATTTAAATTTCATCTACTTACCCATTCCTGCCAGGCCCCCAGTCAAAACAAGAGTCTTTTCTGAGAGCACCCCCCCACTCTGAATATGCCTATTTCCCAAAATGAAGCACAGCTTATTCCCTATTTCATGGAACACAGAACAACCAAGACAAACAGAATCACTTTATTATTCTTATCATTATTGCTGTACTGTACATCGAAGAAGTTTTAAAAGACTGCTTAGTCCATCTTCCTGTCCTGAAGCAAGATTCAAAAATAGATGCCCTTCTAAAGTATCCTTATCCTGCATCAATTGCATCATATCCCCCCGGTCAGAAAATAATTCTGTTATTTACACATAGTAAGTGCCATCTTTTTTCTTGAAAATAAATTGCTTTTCCCCCCCCTTATCCTTGCAAGACTCTCTTATTGAACACTAGCCTCCTAATGATCAAAATAATTAAATCCAAAAACTTAACACACTGTGGACTGTTAAATCCATGTCCAGGCTTTACCTTGTAGAATAAACAAACTTAATTAGTTTAAAAATCGCTCATAGTGGATAGAGACAAATATATTTATTTTCATTTCCCTTTTTCAGACTCCTTTTAAATCTCCCACAATATTTTCCATGTGACACACAATTTAAGTATAGATCTTGTCAATGCTACTGAGAGGGAAATCACTCTTCTTGCATGAACTCCTGCTGGTAAGAAAAAAACACTGCTGGAAGTGTTATCTGTAATTAATCATTTAGTTTGATTTTTTGTAATTCTTCAGTTTACATTTGATCATTACATTTTGCATTCCAAATGCAGTATTTTATAATGTAACCTTTCTCTACTTAATTTCATTTTATTGATTGCAGATTACATTTGCAGTTCACAGTTCGGCTTTCTAATCTTGCCCTTAAAAGTGCTTGCATAAAACATGGAGATCGAATATGTATTCATATAATTATACATTAGCAAGAATGAGGAAATCTAGAATCTGATCCATTGTCTGAATGTCTTCCACAAACATATGATCTGTTGCACTCATTATTTAATAAGAAGTATTTTGTGCTCTGCATCAAACACCCATAGGTTGAAATTACCAACCCAGTACAACAGCATAACTTATCAATTTACATCAAGAAAAGATAGGGTAAGTTGGGCAATTTTAGGATTTTTTTTATAGGCTACGGAAGATTATGCCCAATGAAAAAAAAAAATGGAGGTGGAAGGGAACCCACTTATTACAGTTCAGTGTAAAAAATCATGGTGTTTTCAAGAAAAACAGTAGCTCCCATACTGGAGACATTTCAAATTAAAAGAACTATGTGTCAAATTGCTACAGCAAGAACATGACTAAAAATGGACACTGTGCGTCCATTAAGTGTTAGAATGTGAAGTATGCACAGAATTTCTCTTTATTTTGGAAGCAATTGTTCAAATAAACAGCTTTTCTCAAGGTTATCTGCTAACAACAAAAAAAAAAGGTGGGGGAACATTTGCATGTTTTTCCTTGTTCTCTCCTTCATTATTTTGTTGTTAAAATAGCATAGAGGTTTAGTGCTGCTATAGGCTCACAATGCTGTACATTTTTGAGTCAATATATATCAAAAATCTGACTGCCTCATGCATTTATATAGCCGAGAGCATCACTTGCCAATCTCTAGGTTGAAACCAGAAAGAATGACTACATTTTATTCTCCACTCTTAGCCAAAGTTCAGTGCTGAGCAAGTCCGTTCAGTTACAAGCAAAAATAATTTTTCAGACAGGTGCTGCTTTATAATTAAGATGGACTGGATTTTACAAATTCTGATTTTCCCTTATTCTGTGGCAGCCAAAGAGCATCCACTCATCTTTAGAAGCACACTTGACCTAGTGAATTTATGACAGTCTTTTTGAGCAGGCCTTATCCTGGCTACTTCTTAATTCTGCATCCATAGCATACTCTCCCATTCCAGGGCAATAGCAACCATTTCCAAGAAAAGTTAGCCTTTAACTGTGAAAAACCAGGAAGCATTCTTTCCACAAAACAAAAAAAAAAGCCAAGAGCCTTTTCCAGACAGCAGGAAATCTGTTTCAAAGAGAGCATACTACTGCTTGAAATAGAGTTTGTGATGAACTTGAAAAACCCAATTAGCCCATACTAGGAGGAGCATGCTAAATGCTTCTTGGAGAAACAGTAATATGCTACTGCTTCTGTGTTACCTGTTATTTTACTTTAACTAAGTAGGCCTTCTGACCTATTTGAAGCGCCTTCTGCAGTCTGACACCACCTGACTGTGAATTAGAACTAGCAGCAGCTTGGGTTGCTGAGACTAGCAGAGTAGCTATGTCACAAATTGTAGGTAAAGAGCTGCAAGAGCAGTGAAGGCTGGAACTTACAAAACTTTAAAGTTCTGGAGATATAATAAAATGAACAGTCCTTTAAAAAAAACAACAGAGGATACCTTAGACTTGCTCCAAAGCAGCACCTTCAGCTCCAGTGACATTTTCTTCCACTGGCATGTTTCTTCTATTTTGCTCTAAGTCAGAAGGTTCATCCCTTCCAAGGCCTAGGCCAACTTGAAGCAACAGCTAGCTTTGTTCTAAGGGAGAGAAAACAAGTTTACTGTACTTCCCAGGACAACACACTTTTAATTCAGTTTTGATATTCTCTGGCAGGTAAAAATAGATCCATTCAAATAATGGAAATGCTTCCTCTTTTTAAAAAATTTAGCATGGACTGCCTGGTATAGCAGCCTGGCATAGTTTCCTCAGTTTCAGTGGAATTTTATGTTTATGCTCCAGCCATCAGATTCACAGTTCTGTTTCCCAGAGCAAGGAAGGGTACCTTCCCAAAGTTCCACAACAACACAATTCCAAAGCGGTTGTTTCTCCTTGGCAAACCTTGTGCTTGCTTTCAGCCTCACATCACAGGGACAGGTGACAATACAAAAGCCAGCTGGCAACTTGAATTGGGAAGTAGGAACTGTCTGCATGTGTTCACTCTTGCGGAGTCTGGGCAATACAGGCAACAGCAGCTACCTTTTCTTTATGAGGGCTGACTCTTGCTCATATGCCTTAATATAAAACAAAAATAATTAAAAATGCAGACAGTTCCCTATCCCAAAAGGATTCAGCTTCCACTGGGTTAATATAACACTGATATCTACTGTTATTTCAGTCATCTGACTTAAGATTCAGGAGATGGAACTAGAGGTACTAAGGCTGAAGTAGTTATAATTCACACAATTGCACAGGGTCATTCACTAAGGACTTGGAGTGATTTTTTTTTTTTTTTTAAACATAAGTAGCAAGAAAACCAAATTGGAATGCTGGGACACATATTATTTGCATTTATTTATCACAAGAATTCGCAAAGCTACAGTTCCTTGATAAAATGTTCAGATTGCACCTTATATGCCACTCTGCAGAAGGATCACCTGCATTCCAAATAGCAGTTTGTGCTGGTTTTGGCTGGGATAGTGTTAATTTCCTCCACAGTAGCTAGTATGGGAATATGTTTTGGATTTGTGCTGGAAACAGTATTGATGACACAGGGATATTTCTATCACTGCTAAGCAGTGCTTAAGCAGACCCAAAGCCTTTTCTGCTGCTCACACGACCCTGCCAGCGAGAAGGGGGGGTACAAGAAGCTGACAGAGGACATAGACCTGGGGATGGCTGAATACCTCCCTGCCCATGGGAAGGGGTGAATGAATTCCCTGCTTTGCTTGTGCATGTGGCTTTTGCTTTATCTATTGAACTGTCGTTATTAGAGCCCACGGGTTTTCTGACTTTTACTCTTCTGACTCCTCCCCCATCCCACCACCACGGACTGGGAGAGCAGCTGTGTAGGGCTCAGTTGCTGGCTGGGGCTAAACCCTGACACAGTTGGTCAGGCACAAACTGAACTCATGGTTTCACAGTTGCTGGACACCAATTACACTGAAAGCACACAGTGTGATTTTCTTCACAATTACTGGTATACTTCTTTGATTCATTTGCATGCGTATGTCCTAAAAATTCCAAGTTCAGTACAGGTGCATTACATTAATTTCATATTATGTGCACTTTAAATATCTACCTTCCTATGCCTTACTCAAAATTATATACTGAGTAAGTAGGAATGAAGTATGAAAGTTATTTTAATATTAGAGCAGATTTACTTTTGGTTTCTGATCTACCATATTGGATTTTTCCTCCTTTGAAAGTTGGAGTCTTTCTTCATCAAATATTCGCTTTTCTTTCAATATATCCCAAGCAAAAATGGGTAACAGAAAACAAACAAAATAAAACAGCCCAGAGTAACAAAGGAAATACAATAGGAATTATCTACACTGCCCAAAGCTGTGCCAGACATTTATATGCGTTCATTTCCTTTCTTACACTCAGTAACTGCTTCAACTCAGTACTGAAATCTCTGCTTTGGATCTCAAGATTGGACTTAAAATCTTGTCAGGCTTTTTAACTGTAGAAGTCACCTCACTGAAGGCAACACAATGACAATGCAACATTCCAGCATTAACACGTCTTCATAGTTCAGAGAAAGAAACTATGGAGCACTTCTCTTCAACTTCCTGAAGCCCTGAAGGGAAGGTATGAGGACAATGGAGCCAGGCGCTTCGCAGGGGTGTGCAATGACAGGACTAGAGGCAAAGGGCACAAACTGAACAACAAACAGGAAATTCCATCCTTTGGATGACACTGAAAACTTGACTGGACACAGATCTGGGCAATTTGCTGTAGGTGACACTGCTATGAGTAGAGAGGTTCAAGTAGATGGTCTCCCAGGATGCCTTCCAAACTTACCTCGTCTGTCAGGAGCTTCACACTCTTCTGTGAATAGGTGTTATACTACATTCACTTTGTTTATACACCTCAAAAAATCCCCACCAAAGCCAACCAGATCAAAGGCAGCAGCTAATTCTTAATCAATGCTCAGATCAGCCTAGCTACATCCAAAAACAGGACAGGACACCAGCACTGCCTTTTCTATATTTGTTCCACATTGGAACGTGCATCTGTGGAGAACCAAAATCAAGTTTTTGGGTTAACTTAAGAGCATCTCTTTGAATTTTACCTCATCAATAAAATCTCTGTAATGGTTTCCATTTCCTTTTAAGACTGTGGCTAGCAGTAATTATGTAAAACATGGTTCGCATAAGAATATTCTGAACCAACAAATTAAAGTTTAACATGGAAACAGGGTATGGAGACAGACATTAAAGATGAGCATTTTCACTCAACAACTGCTCAGTGCAGAGCTGCACACAGCTCTTGTAAGTTTGGCTACAGCCTCTGTATTTACCTTAGAAGTCCACTCTTTGCAGGCATCACAGAAAGCAGGGACCCTGAAACCAGCATCATCTGGTGACGAGGAATCCTTCTCAGGCTCCTCAGGCTTGAGGGCTCGGACAAATCACCACAGGTAAGTACTGCAGCTGCTACAGGGCTCCTAATTTTACACTGCAGTTTTATTTTAAACATAAAGAATAGCTGGGGGAAGAGCAAGGCATTTACTATTGTATAATTTTATAGCTCAATAACTCAAGTTCTACTTTAAAAACCAAACCAAATAACCAACCAACCAAAAAAACCCAAGCAACCCCCCGACACACGTTTATTAAACTCTTAAAATCTCTGTGTCCCCAGAGAGGGACACAGGCACTGGTTCCCCGGAACGAGGGCACACCGTGAGGATACAGCGAGGACACCGCGGGGACACCGTGAGACACAGCGAGGACTCTGCGCTGCCGCCCCGCCCCCGGGCGCGGGCGGTGCCGTCCCCTCAGAGCCCGGCGGGCGGGAAGGAGCCGCGCGCGCCCCCTCACGGCGCCCCCTCACGGCGCCCCCTCACGGCGCCCCCTCACGGCGCCCCCTCACGGCCCCCCCTCACGGCGCCCCCTCACGGCGCCCCCTCACGGCCCTGTGCGAACTGCGACCCCGCGGAACTGCCGCTCCTCAGGGGCGGCCCAGCCGCTGGTAGCTGCAAAGATGAAAGGACAAATAACACCGGCTTACCTCTAGAAAAGTGCCCGTGTGGTTTTGCTCCTCTGGGACTTCAACGACCAGATGCGGCTCTTGGTGCTGCGGTCTGGCTGACGTCGTGGTGTTTGGTCAAAGGCTGGACTTGATGATCTCAGAGCTCTTTTCCAACCTTAAGGATTCTATGATTCTGTGACTTCACTCATTTATAGTGAAATTACCCTTAAATCTGCAGAGAACTGTCTGTAGTGCTGCTCTGGTTCCGTCAGAGTGGGGAAGAACCAGCCCGACCCTTCATCAGCTGCAGCAGAAGTTGCACCCGGGGAGAGGCTGCTGCCCAGCGCCCAGGACACGGAGCTGCGCTCCCTGTGCGACGCTCACCGCTGTCCTGGGACATCCCAGAGCTTGGCTGTCGCCCCTCAAAGGCTGGCACACGAGTTACACAGCTCTGCAACTTGGTTATATTGTGCCCACTCCTAAATTTCCTAAGTTCCCTTAGCGTGTTTGTACCCTTGTTTATGCTTTTACTTAATTCTCAAGAAACTCAAGTACAGATCAACCAAAAAAAACCCAAACATGTCACATAAATCCATCTTGAGTTACTTTATTTTTCACAATAATAAAAAATAAATTAGTCATAAACAAAAATAGTTAACATTTTTTCATCGAGGAGAAAATGTATACAATATGAAAAGGATGCTGTACAGTTCTGGTTCAGGTACATTGCCACGGATACATATTCCTGAACGAGTCAGAAAGCAATTTGCCTATACTCTCCCCCTTTAATTCACTCAAGGAACTGGCTAATCAGAAAGTTTAGAAAATTGTATTATGGATTTACAGTATGACATATATACAAAAATATATATGTAATACCTGTGCTATAAAATTCCCTAAAAAGATGGGTTAGTATAATGAAAAAGCTGGACAAAATTTGAATGGTATATGTAAATAAATACATATTAGGTCCCTTTTAATAAAAAAAATCTGACTATTCTAAATATTTGAAATATTTTGGTGCAGTGGCTTGTTCCATAGACACAGCTCAGAATTACATATTTCCCATAGACATCTTGTATTTACAAATAACAACAAAATAAGTTATAATAAAGTATATCCTTCTGCCAAAATCAATTATGAGGGTCAAGTAGACAATTTTATACATATTAAAAAAAAGCTAGGTTCTTTTGTCTCCCATCCTTCCTGATCCTCTCTGTAGATCCTGAGTGACCATGATGAGACTCCACAAGCTCGTATGTACCCAACCCCTGCCAAGGCTGCTGGTCTCAGGAGACCCAAACACAGCATGGAAAAACAGGGCAGGACAAGCAGCAATGCCTGCTGCTGAAAGGTCAATGATTCACCAGAATTAAGCTCCCCTCCTCTCCAGGTATGATGGTACTTATCTGTATCCAATTACACTACATGGGGATATAGAAAATTGGGAACTTATTCTTCTGAAGTTCTGGTTACTTAAAGCTGAGAAGCATAGAGCCAAATTCAGGTCTGCTATGAATTTTCTTAAACGGTATTTTCTCCCTTTCACCAGGTCTGAATTTTGCCCACACTGAAATATAATAATGATTATAAGTTTGCTTAAAATACTTTGAAAATGTTTAGTGGATGATTTTTCATTTCTGATGTAGAAATAATTGTTTTACTCTGTTTTCTAAACAATGCCTAATTTCATCTCCCACAAACATTCTGTAAGTTTAGAAATAAAGGAAGTTTACTTTCATGTTCAAAATTTCATGTTTTGTGTTCCTATTACAGGCATACACATAAATTATCTGCCCAATACACAGAACAGCTCTTAAGCAGTCAGAGACACGAAGTCTCAAGAAAACCAGGTAAACACACAGCTTTTCCTTTGTGAGGACCATAACTGTTTTTCTGCAATAGATGTTACATATGAGAATAAAGGGCCACTCCAGACTTCAGTAGCTGTGCAATCACAGGTTCACTGCACAGGAATTAATTCACTATGTCCTTTACTATTATGCATTTAAAACTAGCCAACGTGGATATGCACAGACACAAAAATCCAGGGGCTGGCAGAAACACAGCTCTCTTAACAGCTGGGCTTATTTCTAACACAGATTCTTATAAACCAAAGGCCAGTTCCGGATTTTCAGTAATTCTGGCAAAATTTAATATTGTCATCCAAAGGATAAAGGGATGAAAGCGAGATAAGAAGGAGAGGAGAAGCCTTGGTGTGGGTGTAAAAGGGATAGGTCAGGATGAGGATGGGGAAAAGCAAAGCCCTAAAACGCACATTTTACTTCTTACAGTGGTGCACATTTTAAAGAGAGGAGGCAAAGCATTTCCTTCAGGAAGACATAACCTCCCCTACAAGAGCCATAGGCTGTTTGAGCACCTCCCTCCTTCCTCCCTCAGTGGTGACCACCGGCACTTTCTAGGACTACAGACTATACAACTGATATAAAACTGCACCATATTGCCATAAAACTGGGATCTAAACAATAACATCAGTGTTAAACACTGCTTTATTCATACAGAAAGTTCACCATTCACTGAAGTATTGGGAAAAAACAGGAGAAGTTTATGTGTGTGAGGAAGACACCAGTTCCCTGTGCAGGGATTCCGAGGGGGTCCTGCACTGAGCCCGTGGCCACCCAGTACAGGTGGATTCAAGGCCGGCAGGCTTGCAGCACACCCAAGTCTCCTGCACTGCACTCTCCAGCACTGCCCTGCCTCCCAACAAAGCCCTTCCCTCTTCAGAGCCCTGGGGCCTGAAGGTCAGAGACACCAAAGCAAACACTAACTCTGTCTCATTGCTGGCCAAGCCAGACACATTCACAGGGTCACTCCCACAGGAGCAACCCTCATGCGTCCACACCATCTTCTGTGAGAGGAAGGGAGGACTCCATGAATTCGGTCTCTCAAACTTGGCATGCATTTGGTGTACACAAGGAATTCTACCTACATATGCTTGAAGGTGACAATGCACAGGAGGTAGCAAACCCTGACAGGCCCTTGATGTTGATAAACAACTGCACCAGGAATCCTCCATTCCAAAAGGAAAGTGCTTTGAGACATACAGCCTGCTCTGGATGAAGCTGATTTTAGCCAGCTGCATGTCTGTAAGACATGAAACTTTTATGCAGATTTTACCCCACAAGCAGCTAGACTCTTTCAATAAAGTAGCTAACTTACTCTGGTCTTCCTGGATTGTGTAAGGCATCTTCAAGGCAAGGAAGCATTTTTTTCCATTATTCTGCACAATTTTGACTGATGTTAAAATGTCAGAAAAAGAAATTAAAACATTGAAAATCAGAAGTCTGCATAATTCGTATTTGCAATTGATAATATGCATAATTTCTTATTTATACTGGTTTCGTATCTGCTCTAAGTCTACTACATTCATTAAGGCCACCTTTGACTTACAGAAAGTAAAGTCAGATCCTCTGCAGGCATCATCTTAAGCTGGGGCACTGCTCCATTAGAACAAACACTTGCTATAGGCCCAATTTCAAAACTATGCTTTGTGAAATGGTGAAATCTTAGCACAGAACTTACTTTGTGCAGACAATATTAGTATATCAAAGTGCTGATGTAAAGGGCTCATTAGTTCATTTTGCAGGAACAACTATTTTAATAATGCTGACACATGAGAAGAGATGATAAATGATTAAGTTCAGCAGCATTCTGGCACTTTACTTACCATTAGATGTTTAATTAGGTAAAACTGTATTTTTTAATCTGGTATATCTGAAAAATGTCTCTTTACTTAAAAAGAAAAGTACAATTTGTACAACCATAGCTCACTACATTCAATTCACAAAGGTGGATACATTAGCTGTAATACAGGGTTATACTGCTATGTGTATGTATATATTCTTTGATAGCTGTCACAAACACTGTTTACTTTAGTGGCAGCTTAACAGAGCCTACAAGACGATCATCTTTGTAAAGTAAGCTAATGGCCATATATTCCAGAGCAAAATAAAAGATTTTATAAAATAGGAGGATCTGTCTATGAGCTGAGTTACTGATGGTCTCACAGCCAAAGTGTGTGTAAGAAGAATTTGTTCTATGACTGCAAACCTGTTTCTCTCTGCATCTCATTTGCCTTGGGGTTTTCAGGAAGCCTTTTTATGGAACAGGTATTTCCCTCAAGCTGACAGGAAACAATTCCTTGGGACGAAAGAGACAACAGCAAAAATTATATAACGTGTGTCAAGATTTGCTGCAATGAGATACACAGATGAAAATCAGTATTCAGAAGTACTGGATTCCAGTTCCAGAGCTGTTTAACACTGCACTTTATCCATATCATTCTTTGGTCAAGAATCTAAGGAATATAATATGATAACAGATCTGTAAGTTATCTTCATGGATAAATCTTTGTAATACAAGGGAACAGGAGGACTGTGAAAGATTATTGAACTTGAATTAGAAGTTTCCTAATTAGAATTTCTGTTTCTGACAACTTTATATCTATTATTTACAGTGAAAAAGCCGAAATCAAGGTGTACAGAAACAGCCAATGACATTATTGGCTGACATATGACAATTTATAGTCACAAAGAGTACCTTCAAATTTTAGGGGAAACACTTCTTCATTTCATGTAGCCAAACAGTAGTAGTTCATCATGTCCAAAATATATTTTTCAAGAGTGACCACATCAAAACATTCAAAAGTTTATCTCAATGCAAGGCAGCTTTTAGACTACAGGAATTCCACCTTCCTGTGGCTCCCAGCACACAAACTGATGTGACTGGTATCACACCCAGCAACCTTCGCCTCCCAAAGCTCCATTCCCTTGCCACGTCATCTCCACCAAAGCAGTAAGAAGAAAAGGATACACAATGAGGCTCAAACCTGGCTCTGCATCAGTAGCAGGATACCTTAACCACATCTCTGGGAGTGACTGAACATAGATTATTACAGCTGGTTTACAACTCGGACATCAGGCACCTTAGGAACAGATGCATAGATGGGCATCACTAATTTACAAGCAATATGCTGTAATAAACAGCTGAATAAGCAGAGGCATTTATTTTTTTCCCCTCAGCCTTATTTACACATTTGAAAGACCTCTCAGATAAAGGCTAAAGAACATGCAGATAATGCAAAATCTCATCTGCACTGCACAGTATACTATTTGCTTTTAGCAAGTCTCGAGGCTGAGTACATTGCAGAAATGAAAAATCACCACTTAAATTCAGCTCTAAGTCTGCAGCCATTCTTGAGTAATAGAAAAGGAGTGGTATGAATAGATCTGTGCAATGAAACATTGAGTAAAAAAAGACAAGTATGTTGTAATAACTGATCAAAACCTGAAGAATGTCAATAGCTAAAATCCTCTTTTTACAGATACTCAGCTACTACACTCATACTGCTGCCTGATACCAAGAGTAACAGACTGCTATAAGGCACACAGGCCTCTATCGTTTGGTGGTTGTTTCAGAAACTGGTGACTTATCCAGACTAGGTCTGGACAAAGTACTTTGGTTTGGCAGTTGTTAAACAATAGTGCAGAGACAAGAATTAGGCAAGACCCCAGTTCTGAAATAAGTCCCTACAGAAAAGAGACCTCACCAATGGAAACAATAACTTTTTATACCAGCAAAGGCTCTTCATCTTTCTGGTTAACCTGTCTCACTGACAGCTGCAGTTGTTAAAGACTTAAAGGGCTAGACACTAGTGTCACTCTGGTAGGTAATGTATTTTAAAATCCATACAAAATTATAAAAGTGTATCTTCACGAGTTTATGAATTAAATATAAAGGCACCTTCTGGCAGTCAAGTGTGTATATATTTGCTGCCTAAGGACAGGACATTAGTTAAAAGTACAACTGAGAGAGCTTAACAGTGACTGATTTATTATGAATGGACTGAAGTAGTTAAAAATATAGGTTAGAGTGCTAAGAAGCTGATGATAAATGGTTTTCAAGGGTCTGGTTCTTTGGGAAGTCATTTTTCTCATGCACATGTTTCATTGATTTAGTCATCTAACTTAAGGCACTCCAAAATACCAAGTAAAAGTAAGCACTCAGAAAATAATGGAGCAGCTGCATCCATACTGGTCAGTTATCTCCAGTAATTGCCTGCAATTGATTTTAGTTTTCATTAATTCACAATCTTAAGGCCGGTATGTTCCTTAAATAATTATCTGATGAGCAGGTGCAAATAATAGTATCATTAAAAATGAATCCTTAAAAAAAATCATGATTTTACAACAAACATCTTAAAAGAGATAACTGCACAATAACTGTAACTGAAAGGGTGTGAGCTTTAACTATAGTCTTGATGCACTCAGCAATATAAACCCCATCTCTAAGAAGCTACAATTGCTGCAGTCAAAGCAGTAGCACTGCTCAAGCTCCATGTGAAGAGTGCCATTGCTGCTCTGAGCAGAGCAGTATTTGTTATCTCCGCCCCAGGAACCCTGACTGTCTGTTTGCCACACGGGTACAGGATGCACAACAGGCTGTTTTGTAATAGGTGTACACACAGAGCCGGGCCTGAACCACCACATTGCAGTTGTAGTATTTATCCTTGCAGTTCTCATCTGCAGAGAGAAAGGAAGAGAGAAAAAACTAAAAAACTGTACTAGAGCAACGAACAATCAATTCTCTTCCTTTTACTATGTAAAATCCCTTGGACCTGTATTTAAACATTCATTGTCAGGTCAAAACAGGTTATCTATGCAAATAAGATAGATTATTTAAGATTTCATATAAAGATACACAAAGCATGGAAGAAATGTACCTATCCCCATTTCCCCAGGATTTTTATGCTGTTACCTTAAAGTATTTTGAATAATTCTCAACTGAAAATCACTGGAGAACATTCAGAGTTAAAACTGTTTCTAAATTCTTGCATCTTTCTCTTCCTAGCCATTTTCATTACTATAAAAATCAAATCAGTATGAGATGAATGACTAATTCCAATGCAAATTAAGTGTATCTGTGTATATACTACATACAAACGAAAATTGCTTCATTTCACTTAATATCATAATTTAATGTTCTTGGTTCTTATAGAACCTGTTACCAAATACAGTATATAATGATCCTTTTTTGTTGTTGTTTTAAATACTCTTCCAAGAGAAACCTTGGAGAATGCAAGAAGGCTGCAGAAAAACACCCTGTATGTACCATTTTCACAGAAGCAGATCTCTCACATTCTCAGCAACTTCAAGAGTAAGCCAGTTTCTCACACATTACAAGGAAAACATTTTTATTGGAAACCTACTTAAAAAGCACAGAAAAGAGCTGTATTTTGTGTAAAAATAAAATTCTGAACTCGATTAAAAAAATATACTATTAAAGCCTCTGCAAGACTATAAAAAAACTTCTCCACTAGATGGAGTTCCATAGTTAAAACAGAAGTTTCCTCTGCCTCACCTATTTCAGGGACACAATCCTGTGTATTACAGGGTTCCTTCTCTTCAGGTTTGAGCTGTGGTTCACACTGAGTACTGGCTGCCATGTCATCCGACAGACATCGCACCTCCCGAACCCGAAATCCTCCTTCACAGGATTTGGAACACTGAAACAATTAAACTGAAGTTCATGAAGACCATAGCAGATGTGTAATTACAGAAAGAAAAAAAGGGAACCTTGAAGCCAGACCCAGGTATCACTGCAGCCTTTTATCAACTTCACCCTACTGGTTTTTATTTTCTACCTATGAAGCTCTTAATATACAGGTAAAATTTTCTTAAAGATTCCCAAAAAACATTTTTGACCGCAGGAGCAACAACTGGATAAATAAATGTAGTGGGTGCTGTGCAACTGAAAGAAAGCTAGGAGAGTTCCCTTTCTGAATTTATTACTTAGCATCTTGCTTCTTCAATTAGTCTGGTTGTTCTCTGCTCATTTAGATGTATCTCCCAAATCTACTCTTTCCACAGTGTTCACATTTCCTGCTTTAAGAACTTACTGCACTGAACTTTACTGCTTGACTGCCCTGCCCTCCACTGCCCCTTTTGCCATTTATATACAAGAGGAATAATTTTAATTGCTTTTTTTTTTCTAGTACTCAATTATTCTTCACTTCTTGCAGCACAATGATTTCACTAAGCATTATAAATTTCTTTGAATTTCTAAAGGAAGTATTTCTGTGCTCCTTCAGGGTCTGTGATGAAGCCAGAGACTTTTGTACTTGCTTGTTATGGTATTTTTAAAGCAAATTATTACGCATTTCGGCCCACACTGAAGCAAATCCCCATTGACCAAGGATTTTGCCTGAGTGAGGTCTCTGAGATTTGGCTCACTGTCCAGTTTGACCTAATGCTCAAAAACATAATTAAACCTGGGTCATTTACGATTAAAACCTTAATAACCCAAAACTAGTAAGAATGTTTTCTTTCTGACTTTTTTGGCATAATTATTTCTTTTCCTAACATTGCATAAACAAATTATCATGATCATAAAATCATATATCGCAAAAAACTAACCAAAGTATTCTCAATATTATATTTTTTAACTGCTTTTTCATCTTTAAGTATAACCTTTACCCACATTTGAAAGGGCAGCCATGTGCAATAGTAACAGAACATGGTTTTTTATAGTTAACTCCTGTTACATGCCTGCATAGAATACTGTAATTATTCCACATCCAGCCATAAGAACTTCAGGTTTGCAGAGATCTTAAGCACTTAGAATGGAACCAAGACACACATCACACTCACACAAACCATTCTGAGCTGCATCCACATTGCAGAGCTGCCATTGGGAATCTGACTTAAGGCTCAACAAAGGGTTGGCATTCGATATGATGCCATCTCATTCTAACATGACAATGGACTTTCTGATTTTTGTTTGGGGAAAAAATGTTGATTTTTTTTGGTAAAAAAACCAATAAACTCTGTCAGATATAGGAAATTACAGAAAGATAGATGAAACCAAAGCATTTTATGGTGCATGTAGCTGGTCCACTTCCACGGGAAACTGAAGATGCATGAAATCGTACAATACATTTTCTCTCAGTGAAGTTCTAAGTATTACAGTGAAGAGTTTACAGTAAAATATTATGATAAAACTGACTCTAAAAAATGAATACATCCCTCATTCTTTATTAAATGCTCCTTAATTTTAATGAAACTAGAGATCTGAAAGGAACTTCTAAGTGCACCACATTGTCTCATTGTAAGCACCAAACCAACTTTATAAAACAGGAAGATTCTATGAAGAAGAGATCAGTGATAAAAAGACAACTGTCCAGTGTCTCTTTCTGATCAAGATACTTCCTAAATTTTCTAAGCTCCACTGGGTAAAGAGTATGCTTTCTTTTTATTATCGTTCCTGTGTAAAATTAAATCAATTTAATGATGGGTGGTTGTATCCAAATGGTGTTCTCTTTCGATATAAACAGAAAAAGATGTATCAAACAAAGTACAGATACAGGAAAACATGATAGACTTACTGTGCTCCATTCTGTATGAAACCACTTAGATCCACATGGTTTGAGGTAGCAGGATTGCTGGCTGGGAGGTTTTTCCAAATGTGAACAGTCATAGGGGTTCAAAACATCAAAATTACCTTCAGTTTTCCTAATACAAATTACTTCTCTCTGTTGAGTTCCACTACCACATTCAGTAGAGCACTGTATCAGAGAACAAACAAAGTGGGGAAATCTGTTATTCTCCTCATGTCCTTCAACTTGTTTACAAAGTAACATGTTTCTCCACATCACATGGTACCACAGACTCAAAACTTATTTCTAATCATCTTTATGAAGAAGACGTATGACTCTAAGTGTACTTCTGGAAAAATCTTAAAGTGTAGTTTTACCTGTAGCTACAAAAAGGAACTGGTATTTATTTTTCTAATCAGAAGAGAAGCATAATTCCCTTTCTCTATAAATAGTGTTACTGCTTCTTGCTGAAGCAGGATCATATGTGCTGCACTGAACTTTGGAGGGTTATAAGGTTAGAGCACAGTTTTGCACTTTACAAAGCCTCACATTCTGTGCTGTTTTTAGAAAATGCCTTGATCTGCCAGGGTGTTATTTTCATGTTTGCAAGTATCTATGTGATGTAGTACTGGTTCCAGTTCTGAAAAGCGAATTTGACTTGCTTGGATTCCTACTGCCCATTTAAAGGCTAAGTACACACACAGTACTGTTGCTGGCACTTGTAGAAAGGCTTTTAGAAGATGATTACAGCAACGTATTTGTTTCTATGTTGCATACAGGACTATGATTTTCAGAAGGCTTTTTCCAGCCTAAACCAATCAAATGTTTCTAACCCTGGGGATTTTGTTGATATTTTTGGTAGACTTTACAATCCCTTTACCAGATTCCCACAAAACTCTTGAGCTGATTGAAGAACCTTAAGATAAATGCACCCAAATAAATTCTCCAGGAAGTACAGTAACTGCACGTTCTTTAACACAGAACATCTCTGTTACTGCTGTTTTTTAATAGTTCCTCTTACAGGCAGTATCTGAACGCCCCACCTTAGCTCCTGCTCTGCCCTACTGACTGCTCTCATTTTGCTGTGAAAAGCCAGGACTTGGCTGGTACAATTTGTGTTGTCAGACACTGCTTTCAGATCAGTAAAGACTTTGTACCCTTGTGTGCACCAAACAATTCAACTCCATGCAAAGCAAGAAGGTGAATTAAAAGAACAGTCAGGATGCTCTGACTAAACACCTCTCCAGGGCAGCAAAAACGGGCAGAGAGCTCCTGTTCCCCGTCTGGAGAAGTCTGAGTAACAAGGCCTGGATTTCATCTGTTATTAGATCTGCAGATAAAGATTTTTTAAATCTGAATTTGTTATTATTCTCATACACAATAATTATCACTTATACTTGAAAGCATTAGCATAGTAGTAGTCCTGTAATCTCTCCCTTAGCTGTACCAGTTTAATTTCCAGCTCCTTATCTCCTGGAAGGACCGTGGGATCTGCAGTGCAGTGAGTTAACAGCACAGCGCCACAAGTGCTGGCACCAGCAGCCCCAAAGGCTCTCCAGGCTATGCCAGAGCCTACACAAAGGGACATAAATGCATGAGTCAACAGCTTCTGAAATGCCTTTATGCCTGACAGCAGAAATGTTTATTTGGAATGAGAAGGACTACTAGGTGTGAATAAAGGGAAGAATTTGCTTCAAGGAAAGAGCATCAGTATAGAGGCCACTAACCAAAATTTGTCCTTTTGCCTATTGTAATGATTTTCAGCACAACAACACCAAAGCTAACTTTCTGATGTAGCCATTGTTTTTTGCCTTACCTTTCGGAAATTCCACATACATATATATGTATAGGTATGTATCTCCCTGCATTTATGCATGATCACAAAGCCTCTACTTTAAAAGTTGCAAGCCTGTTGCTTTAGTGTTCACCTGAACACGCTAAGCAGCATTCTGTCATCATTCATTTCATAAATACATAGGGTCAGTAAATGAAAAATAAAAAATGAAGCTAGAGAGGAGGAGAAGAACTAAATCTTTTTTTTCATCGAAGCAAAAAAACCCAGCTGAAAAGTACTGGACATCAACTCAGTAAAATACAGGAAAAAATGCCCAAATACTCCAGAGAGATGAAGAAATACCTTATGGCACACATCTTTATTGCATAAAAATACAAGTTTAAAAGTAAAATACCAGTAGAAAAGCAACAGAGATGTTAGCTATAGTACTTGGCTTACCTGTGTCCAGCCCCCCGCAAACCACTCCACTCTCCCAGCGCAGGGCCCGTTATTACAGGGAGTTGTTTCCGAGGGTCTGTTGTTGCCACAGCCTTCCAGAGGCAAACTGCTGACGTGGTTGGTCATGCAAACCACGGAGCGCGTGCGGATCCCGTCCCCGCACTCGGCAGAGCACTGCGAGCAAGAGACACGACACGGTCACTGGTGTGCCCCCAGACTGCACAACAAAGTCAATTCATTTATACAAAGTCAATTATTTTTACTTGTAATTCAGCTGGAGCAAATTGTCTTACAGTTTCATACTTCTGAAAATGCTACAAGTAGTACTCGTCTTTACAGTCAAAATTGAAAAAATTAGCTAAGAAAGAAATCTCTTGTTTTACAGCTTTTTGTAAGCTTTCTTACTTTTTCTTTCTTCCTCCTCTCCGTAAATTCTTTCAGTTTTCATTTTATTCATCTTTTTGCACCCTAATTAAAAGCTCTGAGAATGAATAATTTCAATAAAAGGCTTTTCAGACAGCAGTCCTATTTCAGGCTTTGATTTGTTCACTGAGTTTCTCCTCCAACCATTCAAGCTGTCAGCCAGGTGGATCTCACACTGGCTGAAAGGACAAGGTTAGGAAGACTCTGAGGGCTGTGGCACTGGGACTGCACAGTACATCCTGGAACTTTTCCATGTAACAACTTGACAGAGTCTGACAGCACAGTAAAGTAGAAAAATACAATTTTTTTTGACAGCTGGTTTCAAAAGATTCAAGTAAATCCTCAGTAAACAACTGTAACTACCACTAGTTATTGCCCAGCCTGTTTCAACTGTAAGTTTTTAATTAGTTTTAGAAGAGGTGGCCATAGAAGCTTATGTCCATTCAATGTTGCCTTTTAATAAGACTTTCCAGTAACTAATGTTCACCATTCTCAAAGTTACACTGCTAAATTCTGAAAGCTCTTACTAAACAGTGATATGCAGATTCTTATGTCACATATTGAGAGACAGTACGGATGTCATCCACAAATAACGGGATAAATTCCATTTATGCCCTTAGAGTTTGCTCTTTCATCTACTGCAGCAGGAAAGTCTCTGATATTTCACTGTCCTAAGCAGCATCAAACTACTGACATTTAAAAAACAGAAACATGCCAAGGAAATAAGAAACTCTCGTGTTTGACTGTTCCTTTGTTGCTTAATTATTTCTTAATCTTCCCTTTTGTTTTCTGTTAAAATGCATTTGGCATTTCGTGTCTAGACAATTAACATAAAAGAAAAACCTTTGTGCAGCTCACTGAAAGATATGTATATAATGGAATTTAAACAAAGCAATTATATTACACATGCAAAAAACCCCACAAATAAATATGTAATATATGAGAGAAAAAGATGCATTTGATTGCTATTTCAGATTTTATTTTTAACATACAATGTAATTAGGAGAAACCGTATTACTTCCACAATGAGAACTGCATTCCTTGTGAATAAATATAACTCTGCATTGGAACATTTTTAAAATTATATTGAATAAGAATGAGTCAAAAAACTGGTAATGAGACACAAAGTTGACCATTAACTTGATTTAGCTGCCATAGGTAACAGTGTCAGGGTTCACTTCCAGTAGTCAACTGCAAAACTGCAGATGCCATGGCAACACCATTATTAACAACAAGACCAACCAATGCAGTCACTCATCTTCTCGAGAGAGACCAGTGACTGAAAATACCAGTGGTTGCAAACTGCTCTTTACTCATGTGCAGAGGAACACTGGTTACTTGTGTGAAATGTGTCATCATGTTACATTTATTTCACAGATACAGAATAGAAAACCACTTTTCCTATCAGCAAGTTGATTTCTTTCACAAGATGTTCAAATAGAATAGCAAAGATTTACTGAAATGGAATACCTAGAAAACTGAAGAAGTGATTCAACTCTTTAGAAGCAATTTTTCTAACACAGTACAATTTTTGAAAAACTAGAAATTCAGGTTTCTTCCTCCATCTGCAAGACCAAGGATCAAGTAATTAAGCTTCTCTTAAATGATGCCTAGAAGTAACATAATGAGCCTTTTTTGTTGGTGGTACACAACATAATTTTCCACTTTCATGCAGGTATGTAAAATAGATTACTTGCTCAGCAAACTGATTTCATGGCTAAGGAGGCCTTTTCAAAGTAAAGTGGCAAAATCTTGAAAATACAAGAATGATGTAAATTGTGCTAGTAGTGAACATTTTCCTGTTCATATAAACTACAACATTCATTTCAGAAAGGCCACTCCCAGGTGAGCTGAGCCCCACACCGTGGCTCCCACTCAAACCTACTGTGCTGAAATCAATTCTGTGGCTGTTCCCATTCCATCCTCAGCAAGTATGTTCAATTACATTAAGCAGAGAGAACTATGCATATGCTCTGCAAATACTTTTCTTATTGCTAATTAATTTTCATTTGACAATCTAGTTCGCTTTTCTGCTTTGCAAACCAGAGCTGGGAACAAATTTAGTCTGTAAAGTCATCCAGAAAATCTCCCTAGTCTTACATTTTAAATGATTATGTTATGAACTAGGCCTGCATATCAAATAACAGAGGAAATACCAAATGGGAAGGTATAGAGTTGTTCCACTCTCTGCTGCAAGATTTTAGTACAGATTAACTACCCTCTAAGGATTTACAAAGCAAACTTAAACCTGAATGTTTCGCATTATGAATTTGTTTTTTCATGTTTTTATCTCCTTTTCAGCAAAAATCTTCTACGTGGAAACCATGGATTTCTAAAGTCCAAGGCAGGGAGCAGGGAGCTGCATAATGCATCCTCTCCCTTTGGTTTTTACAATTGACACAGCCATTACTTTCAATTTGGTGACATTGATTTGTTGCATTAATACACAGTAACTGCCATAACCTAACATAGTGAAACACAAGGAACTTTCACAAGCTGCAACTCTATTCTGGTCCTATTATTAAAGATATTTTGTTTCACAGTCTTGTTTTAATTGGCAGAAATTCCTCAGAAACCTCCGCCTGTGTTTTAAGGAGTCTGCCATTTTTCCTCTTCCTGAGGTCCTTCCCTCATGAGTTCAATTTCAGAAGCTTTCCATACCCATTAAAAACTAAAAATAAAACCCCTCATTCAGGGCTCTGATAGTTGTCGGAAAACAACGGAGCAGCAGTCCAGGAAAATAAGGCAAGTTCCTGCAAACTTGGAACACTCTAAGTGGAAGCCTGAATTTTTGTCACAGCTACAAGGCAAGGGTAGAGCAAAAAAAGTCCCTTTTAGCAGTGCCAGTTCCTCTTCACTAACGTGCCAGCCCTACTCATTACCCTCAAATGCGGCAACAGACCACAGGAAAGTGGCAACAGGAATTCTCCTAGGCCTCCAGAGTCCTTTCACCCAGGTCTCAGCATCACTGCTAACCTTAATTTAATTTTAAAATAACAACCAATTGAGTAAAACACCCCCATTTGTGCAGGATTCCTGTTTACCACACTTTTAACCTTCATCACCTTAATTATTTCCCACAAGAGAGTAAAGATTTTTATCAGTCCTCCTGCTGATGTTACACTACTGCAAAAAATAAAAATGAAGATCTATGTTTCAAATATATTTATAAAACTCCTTAGCATTATTTGACCTACTCTGAGAAAATCCATTTCAGAAAGGATTTTAGACAGATTATGTAACCTTTGTTTTTCCAATAACACACTCAGAATTGTATTTCAGAAGATCACTTCCGCCACAGTTCCAAGACTGGGGCAGATTTTTCAAAGGACATAAACCCACTGAGAGCTGCCTTGATTTCTGAAAAAAGAAAAAAGAAAATTAAAAAGGGTGTGTAGGAAAAAATATCCTTTTTCATTGTCAAAACTTTTTCTGACACCTAGATTTAAATTGTTTCCCTTTAGAGCGCACCTATGCATACAGCAGGTGCTGGATCAGTCCAGCAGTTCCATGGCACCTTTCCAAGGTAACAACACCAATGCCCTCTGAAGTAATTACCCGCAGGGCAGAGACTTCTTCGCTGCTCTGGCTCACACCATAACCGCCTGGCCCGCAGAGCTGCCAGCACTGCTCAGGGCCCGAGTGCACAGCACACCGCAGCCTCACCTGGGCCCCAGCCACGCCCTGCTCATGGCCCACATCTCCCTTTAACCTTGGCCCTGCTCCACCAGTCCTTGCCTGGGCTCCCCAAGAGAGGTGCCTTTTCCCAGCCACAGCTGCACTTCCATGATCCCCCTCCTTGGACTCACTCCCCAGCCTGACCCTGGCCCTGCCTCATTCCCACAGACCGGCCCCAGGACCACTGGGCTGGGTCCAGCCCCGGGTTCCGTCACTGCATGGAATTCCCAGCCTGACCTTGCACCTGCCTCATCCCTGGGATCTTGCCTCATAACCTGGCCCCTGTTTTGCCCCTGCCTGCCACCCTCCCTGCAACACTGGGCCGCAGGTAAAGCCAGGCAGGCTTTAGGGGCTGAACTGGGGCAAAGCAAGGCCAGGTCTACAGAAGGAAACACAAATCTCTGTAGATCTTGGCCACCCTTCTATCAAAACCCTCCTGGCCATATGTTTCATTGCAAATTATGAAGTGAGTTACGGATTCATACATAAAGAATGCAAACCTTCTATTTCCATATGAATCCCACATGAAATCAATGAAAAGGTGTATTTTATCTTGTTTTCATTTTATGCTAAAACAAATAAACAGTGATAATAAAAAATAATGAACTCTTGCACAAGCTTAATAGTGACTTTTCTTTTTTCCCCCAAGATTCAGGAGATTTTAAGTGAAGTATCCAGATTTAAATAAAAAGCAGTGAAAGAAGAGTGTAAGCTACAATATTCATTGGTGGCTCCACATTTGACTGGTCAACAAACCCACTTGAACCTTTCAGGCAATGTTTAGAATTGGGGGGAATAAAACATTGATTTTTATGAAGTTCTCCTTTTACTACAGTTCTCTTGCAGAAGATTATTACAGAAGCATTGCTGTTACTCCTTTTAATGAAGAGTGAAATCGAGAGCATGTGTTTGGTTTGTTTTGATTATGCTCCCTGATGTGCAGCATTTTTTCTTTCTTCCCAAGATTTTATTTTGGCCGCAGAATCTCATTAACATCTAAGAATTGTTTGTATTTTGGCTTCTTTTCTAAGTAGGCTCTAAACATAAAATGAGAAACAAATGAACAGAGGAGATGGCAGTGAGAAATAAACAAAAATGCAGGAGGGGAATGCTCCAGTTAGCTGGAAGGAAACACTGGTGAGTCTCTCATTGCTGTAAATCAGGAGAATGCAGTTTCCCGCTCCTGACCCATAGGAGAAGTAAACTTTCCAGCAATTAGAGCTGTCAAAGAATCAGTCATGTGAAACGTTTGCAAGAATCTCATCTGCTCCCATCAATCCCATTTTGTTGCTAAGTTCAGTAAGGTTCACCAGATTTACTCTACTGATTAATGGATGCTGTTTGGTGGAACTCTGCTGTTTTAATGCAGTATGACATCTTTAGAGAATTATGAGACAGGAAGCAATCTTTCTACAAATGCACATAAAAATATCACAAAAGTCCAGACTCTCTATAGGCAAAAGAGGTTAAAGATCATGGAGAAGCCAAAACCATGAAACTTAAGTTAATTCTCTTATTTATGCTCAAGATAGAGCAATAAATGCAAAGACAGGCACAGACGAATTAAGACCAGTCTCACTTTACTACTACAGATTTTTAACCTGTAATCTTTTCCACAGAAATGAGTAAAAATTTCTGCTTCTCTCAAGACTGAAGCTGGGGGATATCAATATATGGTGATATTGATATATATGACTCCCATATAAGGAACCAGAGCATATACTTTTCAGAAAAGAAGTGTTTGTTCCCCAATAATGAATTGCTTTCCCTCCTTCCTTTCCAGTGTGCACATGGTGGCCACACACCTCAGGAGCTTTGGAGGTAAAAGTGTTTGTGTAACATATACACAATGGACTCTGATACCTGTTTATCAAAATACCATGAATCAAGAACTGTATTGTCTTAGGAACATGAAGGCGTTTTTAATTACATATATAAAAATTCAGTGTGTGCAGAAACCAAGACCAAGGAGGTCAATGCCACGGGGCGAAACAGGTGGCCCATAAAATATGTAAATACATTGTGGGAAAACAAGACTGGGCAACATGGCAAGAAGGCAGCCAAGTGTTATTTACAGGCTAAAGCAACATACAGCCCACCCTGGGAAGGAAAAGCAACTCCTACACACAAATTTGTACGTGCTCTGCGGATTTTTAAGTGCACATGTGTTATATTGCTGAAGTTACACTTAGGGAAATGTAATGATATAATTCAGAATCACAGAAACTGTTAATGATAATATAGGTAACTAGCATGATTTTTGCATCAATTAAAATTTTGCAAGGTTTCAGTAAAACAAAAAACCACAAGATCTTTTCACCATTCCTAAATCATACCATGTTCTTTTCTTAAAACAATGTTAAAGAATACCCTTGTCAAATTCTGCACAAATATGTACCACAGTTAGCAAATCCTGAAATTGAACATCTGCTGCCAGCAAAGACAACTGTAATTTTTACGTTGCTGTGACTTTTTCTTGCTGTTTCGCTAATTAACCAACTAGCCATAAAGCTATATTGTAATGGCCCATGCATCCCATCAATGCAGACAGGGAAGGCTGATCTATCCCTTGCTGAAAGAGGAAGTACGTGCCTAACCAATCTCTGACAGGCTTCTGGAAATCTCTACTTGCTGCATGTGCAACTGTACACATGAAGTGTTTGCAGAGTGGGTTCAGAAAAGGCCTTCTCTTACAGCTGTAACTAAGTTTGAACTCAACCATTTCAAAGTTCCAAAAGTTATGATAAGTTCTTTTACCTCTCATTTCTAGGCACGGCTGAAATGTCAAAATACAATGGGAAAGACTGTTCTGTGGTATTTCCAGCTGGGACTTGAAGTAGGCATGTAATAAATCTCACAAAGAAGGTCTGTTCTTGTGAGATTTCCACCACAGTTTTGCAGACTCAAGAGGTTTGAACAAGCTTTTTTAAAGCATTTGAACTTTTGGCTGCTTATCTGAACCACTTGTGGCTGCCCATCGCTGATCTATGCTTATTGCTGAAGTGTGGCTTGGCTTAAAGTACTTTTTAAGGAATTGTTTGGGGAAATGACACATGCAAAGCCCATACACCTGGGAATGCCCATTTCTATTCCATGACAGAATTCTTCTCTTGTCTTTCAATAGAAACACACTCCTCTACAAAGAAAGAGAGACTTCTGCTCCTAAGACACAGCCCTTTCGAGGCACAAGGAGAAAGCTAATGGCCAAAGGACTTCGCAAAGCTGTTCACTGCTCCTGTATTTCACTGCCTGCCACTGGAATCACTGCCACTGCGTGTCTGAACATCCGAGTCATGAGGTATGTGTGAATCGTAGGAGATCCTGCATATTCCACCTCAAATCTACTTTTTTCCTGAAACAAGCTGTTTCTTACATCCTCTTTGTGAATCAAACTCCAAACCCACTCCTGGCAGAAGTGATGGTGAATAATGCCAACTACAGTAGCAAGCATTTGGAAGAAATTAATCTGTACACTTATATAAACTGAGAAGGTAACAAAAACCATTCTTTACTCTTTGGCCCTAAAAAGTTTGTGGTTAGAAAAAAACTCCAACATTTTCCACATTACCTGCTTCACTTCTACGTCTCATTTAACGTGTATAAATAAGCATAATAACATTCTACAGTTATAACCTTCAGCTCAAAAGCTGCTTTTAATTCTGCAGATGACAAAATATCAGTGTAGAGTAATGAAGAAAATGGTGCTAGAGTTTTCACTGCGATGTCTGTGCTTTATGTGGTGGAACTGCACTGGGTGATAGCAGCTGGGCCAAATGATGTCTTTAAGGGTAGAATGGATTTAACAGCACTGCACAAAGAACAGATCTATATGCAAAAAAAAAAAAAAAAAAAGGCAGAAATAAAAAAAGCACTGCCATTTCCCTACAGCAAAATCTTTGCCCTTTGCACTAATACCTCTGCTTCTCCTGGTATTGTTTTGTCCACAGTATGCAAGAGCATACACTGGAAAAAAAAGTCACAACAACACAGATTTAGTAGCCTGTGTTTTTGTTTTCTTTATAAAATCTATTTGAGTTGTCTAGGGGCTGAAAATTTTGCAGACCTTGTAGCAAGATCTGCCTTTTTCTGTGTTCTGCGACATAGCAAGTACCTGCCCTACTTGTGAAGTTCCTGCTCCATCTCTGCATCTAAACCATGCGGAAAATCTTCTGAGTGTCCAAACTAATGCACAGCCTGTGAGCCTGACACTCCTGGCTTTCAGAGGTACTACCACAAAGTGATCTAAACAATGAAATCATGAAGTTATGAATGTAATCTTACAGCTTCACTGACAAATTACATTATTCATCTGTCAAAGCAAAGGGAGATGCAACCGGGATTTTACAGACTGAAGGCTGAACTTGTCTATAGATGAAATTGATATGCAAACATCCACAAGAGGGACCAAAATACCAGGCTTTTCTTAGCCCATGTTTGTAAGCCTCTTAATAAAGCATATAAATATCACCACTGAAAAACAACTCTGAGCTCGACCACGAAACAACTTAAATCACAACTGGTTTTATTGCTTTCATGCAGAGAATCTGACTCATCGGAAGAAAATTAACCCCAACATCCATATTCACAAAATACAGGAGCCTGAATCAAGCCTGCCTGAGTTTATGAAGTTGTTCCCCTCTTTTCACACCTATAAGATAATTGGTTTATGGCTTGAACTTAAACCCAGACATCAGGCCTCAAATCTGTATCCTTTAAAAAAACAGTGGGGAAACTTTTAAGAGTCTGAATCTTGAGACTCAGCACTAAGCAAGGAAGAATAATAAATCTCAGCACACTCAATATTTTGGAAAGTTCAGATTCAGAGCCAATTCTAAGTCTGGATGTTTGGCCATATACCCACATGCTTGCCCCTTCTATGCATTCTTGTATCTTAACACAAACTCAAGAAGCCCTTGGGATCATTATTTTTTTGTTTGCTTTTGCCTGTTTAAAAGACCAAGAATAAACATGGAAAATAAGATTACTCCTTTTATGGCTGTACAGACGTATATTTTTTAATTCTGATGCTCTTGTTTTAGAAGGTTTGGCAGGATAAAGATACTGGGAAGCCTTACCCTGTCACTCCATTCTGTAAGGAACCAGCTCTTGGCACAGGGGCCCATGTCGCAGTTCTCGATGTCATTTGGCCGCAGCTTCATGTTACATTCCTCATCATCAACAATGTCCCCAAGGTTGCTGACACACTTCACATCTCGAGTCCTCTGCCCCACTCCACAAGGCACTGAACACTGTAACAAAAGGGAGGTTGCATCAGGACTCTGTGCAGTGGTTTTCCAGGGAGCTGGGACCATACAGCTCATTCATTCCCGCTAAGACATCTTTCTGGGTAGGAAACTGATTGTCATAGTCAAGCAGGGATTTATTGAACTAAGATTTGCTTATTTCCAAGGCTTTTAATATTCCACTTGTTTTAAACAAAACCAAATTGATATTTGATTAGTGATACCTGGAAGAAAATCCATGTTCTTTCTGAGGTATTCTGCCCCAAATGAACGGATCCTACTCACCGAGGTCCACTCTGTCCTGATCTGCCACTCGCTGCAGATCTTGAGCTGGCAGGTGCTGGTTGTGTCGGGCTTCTCCAGGTGCTGGCAGCGGTACTGCTGCACGGTCAGCGTGCGGTTGGCGTAGATCTGCCGGCACAGGATCTGGCGGTGCTGCATTCCGAGCCCACAGGTTTTGCTGCACTCAGACCACTCCCCTATATCCCAGCTGAAGTGAAAAAAAAAAAGGTTATCTTTCTTCCACAGAGAATTTCCAACACCGATCTTAACAAAACTGGAATGACATGATTCTGATGCTGGCCCAGAATCCTATAAAATCACACTTCAGTCTCTGTGTGTGCAACAATCCCTTAGGAGACACCATCACATACTTGTGTACCCAGCCTTCCTGCAGAGGCTGGTAATAATGAGCATGGATACAGATTGCACACTTCATGGTCTCAAGACATATTACAAATGTTACTCAAGCCTGTAATAGCTGCTTGGGGTTTTTGAAAGAATCTGTCTGTAACATATATTACTGCTCTATTGACACTTCCCAAAAGTTTAAGATGTGCTGCATAAGTTTTCTGAAGCAAAGGCTCTAAAAAAGGCCAATAACACAAAAATCATGACACCCATCCAGGCATTCATTCATCAGTAAAACTGAAACAGTAGATGATAAGCAATGAACAAATATAATTAATTTTAGAGACTGAAAAAATCTCTACATATATTCTTCTCATTCCAAAATTTCACTGTATTTATTTAGTCACCTTTGTATAAATACGTGATTTTCAATTTTTTCTTTACAAGCATGAAGACAGACACACACCTAAAGGAAGTATCTGAACTGTTTACGCATTTTATTTCAGAACTCTTGTGGACAGCAAACAAAATCCCTGCATTTAAATATTTACATTTCATTGTTTATCCTCTTGATATTACCCTGAATGAATATGAGTTGTTAGAATGAAAAAGGTGAGGAAAATGCTCTTGGCGAGAGAAGACATCTCCAGGTAATGACTTCGGAAGTTCCTGAGTATCTAATATGTACTAGGAAATTGCTCATCAGAGATCTCTGAGCCTGTAAGGGCACTTACACCATTAGAAACTTCCATGCGATAAGGAGTGACCACTTGCTGCTCAGAAGGGAACTGAAGAGTATAACCCCAAGAGAGATGGAAAATTGACCTAAAACAAAGTTGCTGTAATGGCAACTGGGTTTAACCCTTTTGTCTTCTCGGTATACACCCTGGATGAACAGTTCTTTTGGTTGTTTTTTAAATTTTTATTTACATTTTTTATTTTTGAGTATTTCAAACAAGTTGCTCGGCCAATTGCAATTCGCAGTCTCCCAATAGCAAGAGTGATTTCAGAAGGAAACACCTGAGCTGGTTGTATCAGTGTGCTGGAAACAAGGACCACCACCTCAGCACCCAGTCTTGGAGCTGAAGAATTACTCAATTCAGGGAAGAGAGGTGAATGTACAAGGAGGCTCTTGTGAGCACTGTCTCATCTTTAAATAACAAAAGTATGGCCACTGTAGCACACTGATCTCATGCGGAGTGACAGAACCTACAGAGCCTCTTCTTTAGACAGGCAAATGCAGAAGCCTCTCTCTTGAGAAAATTGTACCCACAGAGACCAGTGTGTCTGCCTGAACAATCACACCCATTTTGAGAAACTGCTACACCTACTTGTTGCCAGGTTCCCTTTTGTCTACTCTGAATGCTATTACTCCCTGTGAAGGGGAAGAAGGCCACCAACAACTATGGGAAAAAAAATCCACTACAATTTACAACACAAGTGCACCGTACTTAGAAGTTCAAACTACTTTCCTACTTTGAATAGCCTCTTTCACATGCAAAATCTTAATGATATTGGCTTATTTCACTTGACTTAAATTACAGTATCTTACAAAGCTGGGCATGGGAAGAGGTTGCAGGCCTCCTCTTCCGGAACGGGTTTGGTGCTGCTGTCACAGTAACCCTCGGGTACCTCCTCATGAGTGATTCTGTTGACACAGTGGAAAATTGGGTACTGTGATCCTGAAATTAAACAGACAATTAGGTAAAGGATTGCACAGCAATAACAGCAGCATCCAACATTGATGCAGAAACGAAAAGCATAACCTGACAACAGGAAAAACAGACAAAGGATTTATCCAAAATGTCCAAATGTAAGCGCTGACAGGATGTGGTAGCAGTTTCCACACTGAATTCCAGAAGATCTATTTGTTCAGTCATCTTAAATGGAAATCTAGGACAAGAGCTGGTGGCAGTTCTCATGGGAAGCATTTTCACTTTGTAAAAAAAAGGTAATAGTCTTTTTTCTAAGCCAAAGTTTTATTAACATGCTTTGAAATCTCACAGGTTGTAATCAGAACTGTTAATTTAGCTTCCCTTTTCCTTAGGTAGCACAAAAATAATTTTTCTTTTTTTCTTTTTGCAACTTAGAATTTCCTAAGGTTATTTAACTTTGGTGGATCATAAAAAAAATAATTAAAAACCATCATCTATATTTCTGCATGAAGAAATAAAGCAGAAAAAAATGGAAAACATAAGAGAAAAGAAAAAAGTAGAAAGTGTCCTATACTGAATGAGGCAAAATGAAAACAAAGCCTTAAATAGTACCGATTTTTTTTCCTGATTTTTCCACTCCCTTCTTTGTCAGCTTACATAACCTAGTTTGGCTTGAAATGCCTTAGGGGCATCAGAGAGTCACAGGCATCTCACACCAAGATCACAAGAAATGTTCATACAGTCTCAACAGTCTCAGGATCCTGCTCTCAAGATCCAGCCTCTTTTGAATTTAACTTAATCAGAACATGCACTCATTCTTCATATAAGGGGAAAAGAGACACTTATTTTTGGCAGTTCTGTTGCTAAATTTCATGGAGTAAATTTAAGCTGTATAGGAACCTGAAAGATCAAATTTTAATTTTTTTTCTTAAGTCCTACCTTCATTTTGAAACAGATTTCATTAATGCCACTGCCAAGAGTGACCACATCTCTGCAGAAAGGATGAGAACTATGTGTCAATGTCTATAAAGGCCAGGGGATACACAACCAAGATTTCTATGATGGAAAGGAAGAATACATTTACCCTGATGTGTTCCTGCAACTGCAACATAAATTACCTGATTTGGATACCAAAATTCACCTTGAATATGGAAATTCAGTCACTCAGTACTCACTGATTGCTGCTAGCCAATAATCAGACACAATTATGGATTCTGCCTAAATGACTTCTATTAAAACCAGTGTGCTTAAATGCCAACTAAAATATTTTTCTCTACAAAAGGGCTGACTTCAAGTTGTCTGAATTTTACTGGTTGTATTTTAGCTCTAATACTACCAAGGAAAAAAGTTTTCTCTCTCTTTTTTTTAACTGAGAAGCAATTTTGATTGCTATCACTATTGCTGTATTTTTTAGCTCTGTCTGTAGCTATAACATCTGGCCTTGGACCAAATTCACAAAGTGTGCTCTCAAACTAATTAGGAAGCAAATGTTCTACATGTATATGAACTGGTGACAGTCAGCTGAGCTCCCACACTGGTACATGTTTATTTTAAACCTCTGCAGTTTTTTGGGTATGGTGGTGGGTGGCTATGCATAGTACAAAAGATTTCACTTTTACCATCACAAAAACTTATTCTTCCAAGTAATTGCTTCTGTTCTTCATTACTGAATTTGTGGTCACTGTGAATGTCTGACAGCAAAGCTTAGTCTTTGCAGTATATGCAAGCAGTGTATGCACCACTTCCCAAAAGCTCACTAATTACCAGGCCCTTTCCATCCCTTTTCTGTCCCACTCCTTTCCTATTAAAACCTCCGATTTCTGAAGTCACATCAGTGCTGTTCCAGCAACATCCAATGAGATAAAGATATGTCTGATGAAATGCCTGAGAAAGCTTCCCATGAAGGTCAGAAAGCTGTTCACAAAGACACAAAAAGCACGGAGGGTGTATCTGACAAAGCTGGAGAGGCAAAAGGGAATGGTAAAGAATGCCAAAGAACGTTGAGGAAAGCAGCTGTATATCAAGGGTGTGGGAGAGAGCAGCTTGCCATAAATGCTGAAATATTTCCTTTCAGAGGCAAATGTCATATTTTTCCTTATAATTTACATGCTTTGTATTTTTAATTTTGCTGTTTCTACTGATTTAAATATAAACACAGGTAATAGTCGTGACACGACTTTTGGTTGTAAGATAACAGAAAACAGCAGGTCTAACACTGTTCTGTGCACACACAAAGCACTTACCTTTCCCACATGTAGTAGTGCACTCAGTTTTTCCAACCTGTTTCCAGTTGTGTTCTCGGTTTTGCCTTGGTGGTTGCATAGCAGGCACTTGGTTTTCTGGCTGATGAGAAGGAAATCTTCCTGGCTGAATAACTGGAAAAGTTCCAGCTGACTGTCCAGTGAGAATGTCTGTCTCTCTATGCAAATCCTCATCCTCATGACTCGTACTTTCTGGCAGTCCTAACTGACCATTCAGTGGCTCCCCTGATGATGGACAATAATAGAAAAGTAAAATAATCAGCCTCACATGAAAATATTATGCTATGTTATGATCCACTAATAATTAGAAGTGGAACATCATTAAACTTGGAAGCAGTTTTAATCTGCTCTGTAGAGACTGCCTAATAGTGATCCACAAAGATTGTGTTGTTTTAAACTAAGATAACCAAATCTTAGCCAGCAAATACATTAAAAACTAAAAATGGAAGAATCTCCACAGACAATATAGAGTTAACGCACCCAGTGTCAAAATTTCCCAAAGCTTTTTTGTTTTGTTCCATGCTCTGCATTCTGTGCCTCCCCATGTCACAGCACAGCTGCTCCTCATTATGAACATACCAAACACTCAGAAATTTGTCAAAGCAAGTCACGAACACTAAAATGAGGACCAAATTCACTTGCAAAGTTTCTCCTGTCCTTCAGAACTTCCTAGGAATACATGCAGCACATACCCACAGCTCAGGCAGGAGCTGCCCAGATTCTTGCTTGGGAAGAAAACACTGTTCTGTTTGATCCTCTCCAGTTGTGAGAGAAAAGGGAAACTGTGTTTTAAATTATCTCAAAAAGAAAAAGACTCTGAAAAATCATGTTCTATTTAATTTCTGAGACATGGTTACAACACTCCTACTCAAAGTAGGAATCTTCCCAGCCAAAGCATAAATAAACTCTGCCAGTTTTAATTCACTGAAGTTAGCAAATCTATGCTGAGTTCTCATTCAACACGTAGGGTGAAATTCTGGGCCTCTCCCACATCAATGGCAGCATTTACACTGAATTTAATGGTATAAATTTCTCCACTAGCTTATTAAGTAGCAAAATGTGTTTGATAAAAGGAAATGGTGGCATTTTACCTGGCCTCCTGTGAGCAAGCAACTGAGGACTAATGACATTGTCTCCTGGAATGATATATTCATAATGTATACCCGGGTTAGGCTGCTGATGTATCATCTAAAAAGAAAACCAGCCATACATTGAGTTCTTCCACTTGTTATATTACTAATACTTAAGTATCAGCTTGAACTGATCAGCTACATAACATTATTTATCAATGGTTGGAATAGAAGCAACAGTTAATGACTGTTTCTAAAAAATGCAAAAAGAAAATACAAGTTACTGTTCGCAAAGAAGAAAATACAAATTCCTGTGTTTGCAAACTGAGCTAGCTTATGATGGCAGAGAAACTATTTGTCTAAATCTTCTTTGAAAAACCCCAGACTGCCATGCTTGGGGCCAAGGTGAGCTGTGGGCTGTGCCAGCCACAGCCTCCCCCGTCAGCAACGTGAGCAGCAGAGGCTCACACCAGGCCTCAGCAGCAGAAGAGACGGTCCTAAGGTCATCAAAACATTCTAAGATAGCAGGAACTTGACAGACGCCTGAGGAAACAAAAGCAAAGAAGAAACAAAGCAGAAAAAAATAAATACCACAACTCCCAACCCTACACATGCAGCCTCCTGCCTTTTGAAAGGCTCCCCAGTGGCCCGAGGAGAGCACCTGCAGACAGCACCGCGCGTTACTCTGTGCCTCTCGCAAAGCCAACTGCCTCCTTTCAGCACCCTGCAGCTCCCTCGGCACCCCACGGAGCCCCAACAATCCACCAGCCCAAGCTGCTGCCGTCCCACTGCCTCCCCACGAGCGCTGCTCAGCAAAGAGCCAGGCAGCAGAGTACAAAGGCCCACGGACTTGTTGCAGCAGCTGAAGATTGCCCGCAGCCCTCCTGCATCCTTCCACGTTCATTTTCAACTGAACGAAGATGCAATGTAAGTGCAGCCAGAATCCCACTGCTTTAAAGCCAGCCACAACTCTATCAACGTGTTCTTTATGAAACACAGGCAGGAACCAGAAAGTTTTCTCCTTTAAATGTGAAAACGAAGCTCAGTGTTTTCAGAACGCTGCTGCACAAGCCCACGTGAGCTGACAGGAGTATGACTCTGAAAGCCACTGTTATTCTGGGTGTGCTTGTTTAAGCAGTTGGGCATAACAGGAGCCGAGACAGATACGACTTTAGAACAGCTTTTTTAAACTGTTAGCAGCACACTCCATTCCAACTGACTCCTACTGCATTGCTGCTGTGAGCCTGAGCATACCCACACTAGAAATGCAGAGGTGTCATGAGCTGCTTGTTTCACTACTTCAGCTTTGAATACTTCAGTACTGCTCTACCAACACATATGTTTTAGTCCTGAACTCTCTATGGGGATTAGTCAGGTAGAAGCCTCAGACTATACTCAAAGCACCTTTTAAAACCAAATGAAATGAAATTATACCAAATGAAACCAAACCAAACCATACCACAAACAAAAACCCCAAACAAACCCACAAACAAACATCAGAGCTTGCTCTGGCTCTTTGGTTCTCACAATCCACAGATCTAAAAAGCAAAAAAGTCCTGCTATCCTAATGGCCCAGTGACCCAGCAGAGCACAACTAACACTTCAAGGCTTCACTAAATTCACATCAATTAATACCAGCTAGGGATTCAGACCCTTGTTTTAACTTATGTCAAAATCACTTTTTCCTTGCCAAATATAATAGCTGTTCCTCTAAACTCTGTCCCTCAGAGAGCATTCACTTTTCTGAACCATCTAATAATGCACTGCCTGCAGTATTTTTTGTAAGGTTGGGTCCTTCCAACGTCACTTTGTTATCCAAAAAATACACCCTCTTTGTGGTCCTGAGAGAACCCAGAACTGTGAGCTGACTTCAGCAGAAGAGTACACTTCCCCTCCCAGAATCAGGACCCTGTTCTTTAGATGGTTCCAGGAACAACTTCCCAGTGGTTCCCATGTGATGGTTTTTCCATCACATTTCTTAAAACAACTGACAGGCATATGTTAGAGAGAGCTTAACTGATTAAGCCCCTAATTAGTATATTGTTCCAGCTTTTCTGCAGGAAAACACCTGAAATGATAGAATAGTTTTGCTTTGAGTTAGTGGACCTAAGTCTTTGTATCAATGTATACTTCACACTTGGACAGAATTTGCATCTCTTTCTCTTGTTATTTATAACCTCCTGTAAATCAGAAAGCTTTTTCCTCTACATTTCAGAGTGGAAGAAAGACAGCATGATCTCAGGAAAACAGAACAGAAAGCCATTTGGAGTTCTCATCTGCAAATCTCTTCATTTTTCTAAGCAGAGCATAAAGATCATGAGTATGGGTGAATGGAGAATGACACGATTCAGGCACTGCAAGATGAAGTCTGAAAAAAGACATCTCTACCTGCTTGGCTGCACATTTCCAACCCGGCAGAGAGGCTGTGTCATGCTGAGCAGTGATTGTCTTGCACCTTGCACTATTCATCTTTATCTTCCCACACCATATTAAAAAAGAGACTAAACTACCATCTCATACTGAATTGCAGTATTCCTCACATCAACCAGAAACATCTCAGGTAAGAGACCAGTCAAATCAGAAGTGGCAACCCACAGCAGCAGCCACAGAGCAAAGCTGGTAAAGCTCTGCCCATCATGGCAGCTTTCTTACAGACACTAAGCCTAAACTAAAACATTACAATATCATACATTGAAACTTTAGGCTTTTTCATGATATTACTTTGGAACTACCAGTTTAATCCACTTCCTGACCCTTTTCTCTCTGGGTCATTATGTATTATGCATTAATGGGCTGACAATAAAACCTCAGGGCCAAGCCTCAACTCATAAACCTTGTAACTGCACAGTGACATGAACACTTGAAAAACACAGAGTCTGCCTTGCACAATCTAGGAGCCCAATTGTTTATTTTTCTAGGCTTTTGCCAGTCATACATTGCAATCAATTGGAAAAGAAGTTTGGATCAGTTGGACTAGGTGATCTTAGAGGTCTTTTCCAACCTTAATGATCCTAGTGTTAGCATAATTATTACATTGCTTTATTAGGCACCATATAGCAGATGGGGAGTAACTTTGCCAACATCTAAGTTTTCCCAGTTTTGTAATCAGGGTAGTTACTATTCATTTTTCTATGAAATTATCCAGCACACTCACTTTTCCACCCCATATTGCACTCAAGAACAAAAAAGCCACAGCTGGATGAAAGAATCATATATTCAGTTAACCTAGGTTTTCAATAAATGAATTTTACTGTGTGGGAGTGTATTATCTCAGAACGCACCATTTATCTTGGAATAAGCTGTAATCAATTCCAGTTATATTTCTTATTTCAGTATGATGAACTAAAAACCCATCCCATCTGAAGTAAAAAGTTTTTTCAATATGATTTCTTCCCTTAGACACAATTTGTCTTCTCTTCCTTTCTCAAATAACCATTATCTATGGTGTCCTATCACAGCTTCATATTAAAACTGCCCTGCTTCAAATCCTACATTCTATAGGTTTATGGACCTGTTTCTTTTAAAGGAACCTGAGATGGTGAGAGGCCTTGTCTGGCTTAGGTATTTGCTTCTTCACTGTAAAATTAGACTATGCCAAATTTGTTTCAATAGGAAAGTATCCAGAAAAAATCCAGTTCACAAAAGAAAAGCCCTGGACATTTGTATGCTTTATTTCTACTTTAATGAACAAGTTAAATTGGTTTTACTGGATCAGTAAGGTCTGAGAGAAAAAGGCTTGATTTAGACTTCCTATGATGTGGAGCAAAATGGATACAACAGCAAACAAGCGTAAAATATCAAAAATAGCACTTCAAAATTAAAGTAACAAAGTGTTGGTACTGAGTGCAATCTTAGTGCTGCATGTTAACAATGAACTGAACAATTTCTTTTCTATCAGGAAGATTAATTTAAATACTAACTCACATAGACATCAAGGACTTCATTTGTTGGCCCATCAGCTAAAAATGACTCCCCTGCGGTGCTGGAGATCTCATTGGGGCGTCTGTAAGTGAACATTGTCCCACCGCCTTCGTATCTGCCCGGCCGATCGATGGCCCAGTTCCCATTGATGATGGAGCGTCCCGAGCGGCTCCGCAGGGCTGCAGGGGGGACACAAGCACAAGGATTTGGTCAGAGGAAAGCCCTTCCCACACTGGTGCCCAATCAGTTCACCACAGCTGCAGGGAACACTCTTAGGTATTCCTGATGCCAGGGAACAAAGCTGTTGTAAAGAACAGTTATATTAGTAGTTGTGGGGATAAAACCCAACAAACCAAACACAAAGCGATCTTAGAAAACTGTGTCTCAACACTTCATATGTTTATGCTGCAGGAAAAGAAAGGAAAATCAAAGACAGCTTGGAAACCTTTTTTCAACAGTTTCTCCCAGGTGGCCACGTGATTCTCAGCCAGCCAGCAGCACACAAAACACTCACGGATGCCAAGGAAATGGTTTTCCTGCACTTTCTTCCCATTGCATGGACTATTTTGTGAGTCAGGCAGAACAAAACACAGAGGCAGATACAGAAAATCAGTGCATTACGCACTGTAGAAGGACCAAACAATTTAGGAGCACATGAGTATCCTGAGTTGCCAAATATTCCTGTTATTCTTCATGAAGACATTTGGCTGGCCCCTCCACTTCCTTTTCAGAACATTATTTTTTTGTCAGAACATCTGCAGAGCCTTGACCTGCAGCACTGCTTGGAGTGTTGAGCCCTCTGAAAATGCCAGCAGGATCTCTTGCATAAAAAAAAAGTGACTTGCAAATCAGATACTAGCCAGGGACTGCTGAAGTACGGATTCAGTATCCTGATGGGCAGTGCATTCCCTTCGTTATTATGGGCAAATCAGTGGTTTGGTGACATAGGGGCCTCTGTTCCTTCTCATTCCTACTTTCGTTATCTGTGACTGTAATTTTCAATCCTTAAGGTCAGAAACTCCTGCCACATGTATGTGCATAATTTATGCTTTTTCTTTTTTTTAAATATATATATATTGAGGCTGAAACCCTATCGGACATTGCTTAAGTACACAGAAATGACACAACCCTTTCTCTAAAGACTCTACTCACAGATTTTCAATTTTATTCCAAAAGAATTTGCTTTTAAATAAAAACTTTAAAAGAGACAACAAAATCTAGTAATACCCATGGCTGTATATTGCTTGGTAATTTACTTTTTAAAATGCAAATTCAAGGTACAAACTTTGAACTTAAAAAAAGTTAGGGTCAAGGATCCAGTTATTCCAGAGACTGCTTCTTCTTTGCCCTCTCTCAGCAACCGTGACACTCAGTTAAAATGCTCTCAGCATTATACACAACTATTTAGGCTACTGGGAAAAACTTACATGCATGTCCTAAATGATGGGAAATTAAATTTATGCCACTAATTCCAAAGTAATACACATAAGAGAAGAAACTTACATTGTTTGTACATATTCCAGACATCTGAATTAACTTAATTAATCAATAGAAGCAGTCTTTCTGCTTTTGCTGCACGACTCAGAACAGAATGTCCCGTGTGAAGGGACAGTGTGACACTGCCAGTGTCCTTGTCTTGTCAGGTTGTAAAATTCAAAGTGTTTTGACTTGGAGGGGTTGCTGCTCACTACCCACCTATTTATAATTTGCTTAATATTGATGAAATATTTTTATAAAAGCAAAAACATAAATTAATTTAATAGCTTTGGATCAGACCCTGTAAATGTATTCACACATTTTGAACTTTTATTTTACTTAATGCTACATGTTTATTTTCCCAAGACCCATCATATATCCACTTGCTTCCCAGGTCTCATTTACCGACATGCCAACAAAACAGTCTCTGTACTGTGAACATTAGTTCAAAAATATTTTATACAGTATCAGCCATGGAAATGGCCTCATCATTACTCATATAGTGCTGAGAGGAAAAATTAAAGCTAAAAAATATTGCATACAAGTTAAATATGAAATCCAGTCACATTATTTACTTGCTATTTATATGCTATTTACACTTCGTTACTTTTTAATTCAAACAACTATGGATTAAACACTTCTGCAAAATGTATTGGAGACTGCTTTTAAATTGGTTTATTAATGTGGAACACTTCCCTAACCTTATGATCTGAGTATTTTTTCTTAGATTTATGCTAAACAAATAAGATAAATGAATCATCAAGAGCTCAAGAAAAAAGAGAGAGCTGGCTAAGATTAAATTGTTATTAATAATGAAGCTGTAGAAAGATGGCTGTCTGAGAAACTGAGTGCACATTAAACTTTCATTTCAAATCCATCACATGACAGATTTGAAGGAGGCCTCTCCATAAAAAGGGAAAATGTGCCTTTTTTATGTTTTGATCACTCTGCATCTACCACCTCAACTCTTCCCTCTGAAGAATTTTTATGGTGCTAATATTTTTAGCCAAAGCATGAAAGATTATGAGAAGCTTCACCATTAATTCCTCTTGAGGAATTCCGCATACAGGCTGTAGCTCATTTAATTTGTCTTTCATCTTGGAAATGGCTTTTAACTAAAACTGTGTTGTTTACAGTGGCCTTCAATAATGTTTTGCACTAGTGATACAGAGTATTTCAGGATACAAATTCTGATTAACTTCTCCATATTAGCAGTTTGATATATATTGTAAATGTCTTGCTCCTGTGACTCCTATTCTCCTAACCATACCTGAAGAGAAATATTTTAGGTGTGGGTGTCATACCTCACTATTTGCAGTACATTTTCACCCAAAATAGGCACAGTACCAATAATAACATGAAACCTCTTAAATCTGGCAACAGCACTAATATGCAGAGTAATACAGTATATTTTTCTGTCCTAAGGCTTTTCTGTCTGGGAGAACAGTGTCCTAAGTCCTACTTAATTGCTTTACAAGCCATAATAAGGCTGCAGACAGACAGAATTCAAGTTCTTTCCCATATATTAAGTGTCTCTCATTTGGTCCTGACCCAAAGAGAGTGAAGCAGGGAGTAGTTCCCCTCTCTGGGAAGAGGCTGCAGCCTTGCAACTGTGGCCAGTGGGCATCCAAGTCAAGGTCTGGCTGCTGAAGTCAATTGCAAATGTCTCACTGGTGATTTAATCCAGGGAACCCTGACAAGCTGCAGATGCACTCAAGGTGCAAGTCAAAGATTGAAAAGACATCATAAAACGTTCTTTGATAAAGGCACCTTGAACAGGCGAGTGCATGAGATGGATGGGGCTCTCAGGCTGCACTGGCTTTGCAGCTGCTCATTAAAAACCAAAGCATCTTACAGGCAAAGTGCAGCAACTATCTTATTTTTACATCATAAGCACAATTTTTACTTGACACATCACATTTGAAGCATTTTTCAAAATATTTTGTTTTAAAAAGCATTTTAAAATTTAATCCTGTGGCTGTTTAAGTTGAATTAAAGTGCAAGAATGTCTTGGCCATATCAGCTTTCTGTAGAAACAACACTTTCCCAGCACCTTTAAAGAAAAGTGCCCAGATAGACCTGCAGTAAATAATAAGACTACTTCTGAATAAGCACTTTGATGAAAGAAGTGAAAGAAACATGCAACTTCTACTGTGTATCTTTCCTGCACAAAAATACATTATATGGAGCTTTCAGAGACAAATCTAAAACATTCATGTACTGCATTACAAAAATCAGTGCAGGGCGGTGCATCTTGTACAACAAAACCCCACAGATACCCTTTGGTGACATCTCCTGTGAGATAAGTCAGTTGGCTTCATGGTACAAACCATGAGGAATGTAACAGTAAGAGAAACTTGGAAGGGAGGGGTTTGTTGGGAAAGTCCAGCAAACAGAAAAGTCCAGAAAATGCACTGAGCTGGCCTTTAACTCTGAGCAGCCACACCTACAGCCTGCTGACCAGCTGCCACACCAGCCTAACTCCTAAAACCAGTGGCTACTTCTAAATGCACACAGATTGTAAAACTCTCTTCTCCAAAAGGGCTTGAAAACAATGCAGACACAAAAAAACCCCAAAACAACAAAACAAAAAAACAACAAAACCCCCCCACCAAAACCAAAACCAAAACCCCCAACTATTCAGTGTCACAAAACACAGCTTGCCTTCCTGCCTGTCAGCCTTGCAGGATGGAATACACAAGATCTGTTAGGTCAACAAAGAAAGAGCACATGGACCACAATCTAGAAATATTCTAAGTCACAGCACACAGCTTCTAGGCTACTTTAAAGTACCTCTGCATAACGAGGAAAAAAGCCCAATGCCTAGAAACTCAATAATAAACAGTTTTAAAATAATGAAATATTCATTAGTTCAAGTGGATTCTCTGAAAAAACTCCTTTCCAGAAGCACAGATATTTGCTGATTATTAGAACACACCTTAGTTACAGAACATTCAAGAGAAATTTGGCACACTTCTCATGAACTGAATTATCTATTATTTGCCTCTGAATTTTTGAATTCAAACTGCTATTGAGGTCATGGCAAAGCTCCCACAGGAATCTGAGCCTAATTCAAGGAATATGAGTAGGGCTAAGATCTCATGATCAGCAAGAGTCAAATGATTTTAACAATCTGATCCTACAAAACCTTTATTTCAGAGCCAATGGAGGATATTAGAAAATGGTCAGCAGTTCACTTACTGGCCCTAAATTAGGATCAGATTGTATAAAGCAAAACCCAGTGTCTCTGGGACACCTCTGCCTCTTACACTGTATTTAGTTTCTTCACTGGCAACCAAGACAGGGTAAGGGTACAGATCTGTAACAAAAATGGGGCATCTTCTAGCTGTGCATAGCTGAGGCAAAGTGTTCATGAACTTCCAACCATTTTTAAAGTTCAAAGTCCTTACTGGTCACTTCCACTGTGTCAGAAAGCACATGGACCAGAGAGTGGGCCTCTCCACTAAGAAATGCTCTATGATCTTACATAATCCTAATGCAAAATAGTATCTTCTAATGCAAACTTTAAGACAAAAGCCCCCCCTGTGTATGTGTCCACTATTTCTCAATCCAGGAAGGACCAGAAACAAACATAACACAAAAGCATAATATGTCTCAGCATGTGTTTCTAAGATCCTGACTGAAACCAGGAGTAAATTGGATCCTGTGGTATTTTCCAGTTCTCTTTCAAAGCCTAGGAATCAGAACTTCCTGCACAAGTACTCAAATTTTAGGGACTTATTCATGTACGGATCTGCGAAGCATCTGAAATTTTGGTTTGAACTGTCTTTCTGTACAGCTACCCCATAATATAGACCCTTATTCTTACTAATCTTATTCATTTTTTCACCTAGTAGAAACTTCAAAATCTGCTTTTTAGAAATCCAACAAACATCTTTGTTTATAGCTTTGAATAGCTTGGGCATGTGCTTATTTTGTAAAGGTACTGTTGCATTTATCCATGAACTGAGTAGTTGTCATAACATTGCAAATTAAATATGACACATACTATTTATCGCTAGCATTAGCATTCAAGCAATTGCTTAAATATTTTTATAGTAGACACTAGATAAAAGTACCAGATTTCCAACACTATTACAAGGAAATGATAATTCAAGTGTACTATTACTTCCAAGGAAAGGTTTGCACAATTTCCTTTCTTATCTAAAATATTAACAGTAGAACTTCAGGTCAACAGTATAATCCTGCTCAAGAAGTTATTTAGATATTCTCCTTAGGGAGCTATCATATAAAAGAAATTCTGCTTCAAAGGGGAATAAATTTCAAACAGTGAATGCCACTAAACCAATTTTGCCAAGTTTGTCCTGAGGTCCTACTTTGGCAGGTTTTATCCCTCCACCATGACAGTGTCAAAAAAAAGCAAGTACAAGAGATTCCTATTCTGTTGCCTTAGGTCTAATTTACTGTTGTTTCTGTTTTGAGAAAGCAGACATCTTCTGGATGCACTTCCTAATGATTATGAGAGCAGCAAATCCCACTATCACTTTTAAAAGATTCCTGATTTTTTTTTTTACCTGCAAAAAGAAAATACTATTTATTTGTGTAAAGGTAATGGTTTTGCAGTTAATCACTGCAAACAGAAATGCTCTTTTTCTGCACTGCAGCAAACAGTCATTTTCCTTTTGGAAGATTCACTGAACTACTGCTCTCCAAATTCCCCCTGCTGGGGCAGCTTCCACTTCTCTCAGTTGCGCCTGTTCCTTTTTGTGCTTGACTCCAAAAGCCCTGTTGATGCATCAGCTGAAGGAAAATGCTGGGGCAGCAAAGCAGAACACACAATTAACTACTGCTGCAAATAAATACTATAGGCTTTGAGAAAAAAAACCAGATTTGTCCTATAGCTATAAAATCTGTTCAGGCTCAGACACTACAGCAGGTTTGAAGTCTCAATGGCTTCAATAAAATCTCCAAAGAAAGAGCATGTTACCAAATCTTGAGCTTCTGTCAGGAGAGGATACAGGATTTCCCCACATTTTTAGTAGTCTTCCCTGATAGGTATTAGTAAGAGCCAACTAAAACAAAACCACATTAGCTAGGCTAGGCTTCCTCTTCTGTCTTTTTGGTGAGATGAGAAGCAAAATGCAGGAAACCTCCTCTGTGACTGCAGCATTCTCACACTGCAACTCCTGAGACTTTGGCACACAAGGTACTGCAGAATACACAGACAGATATATGACCTGACATTTGCAAAACGTGATCATATGGCATTTACTGTGCTTCAGTGTCACTGCTGCTCTCCCACACATCATCCTCAATCCCAGCGGGAAGCAGCGTGCAACACTGAAAATCTAACGAGGGACCTTTGGAAAACCCATATAAACAGCAGTGTTACCCAGGCAGCGAATGTTTTGCATCCTGTTACCCAGCTGCTACACTAAGACTCTAAACCTATGTCTGTGTACAGCCTGGAGCTTTGGAAACAGGGAGCTCATGAAGCAGGTTTGATGATGCAAGTAACAAGGTTCATTAAAGCAGAATTTCAGCAATTTGTTAATTCTTCCACTGCAAGGCATAAGCACTCCTTATGAATTGCTTCTTGGGTTTCATTTTCAGTTTTCTTCCTATTACTGTGTGCCTTCTTTAAAATTGCTCTAATAAAATGTCTTTTCCCATTTTTCAAGCAGGTGCTCTTGAGTGATGAATGACTTTTAATATTACTATTCATAAGTACAAAATTAATAACGCTTGCATGATTCCCACGCTTTCCATGGGGACTAAGTTATGCCAAGGCAATAACTCTGAATGTTGAGATATGGCTCTAAATAGCAGAGAATTAGGGAACACTCTAAAGAATATGCTTACCCAGATCATACAATTAGTTTCTAAAAGCAATTATTGGAGGCCATACTAACATTTACTGGGAAAGTAAATGAAGGAATAAGAGGAAACAACAGAGATGAAGTTCATCCTTAGGCCAGTGCTATGTTTATGAGGTCTCCAGCACAAAAATAAACCTGCCTAGGACTCTTTAGCATGACAGGCTTTATGAAAGCCAGGGAAGTGTGAAGGCATTAATGCTCTATTGCTGTTCATGACATGTGCAACTGTGGGCACTGCATCTCAATAAACACCATAATTAAATATGAAACAACCTACTTCTTCACCAAGGCTGTTTCAATGCCTACTTTGTATCCAAGTATGGACTGCAATGAGTAAAGAAGTGGTGTTAGAAGTGACAGCACTCCTGAACAGTTACTGTGTTTCATGAGTAGTCGATTACAGCCCCCTATACTGGTGGGAAGTACAAGACAAGCTACCAGAAGGCCAGTGCAACATTTGTTGAAGATAAGAATCATTTTAACAAAAACTGAAAATGAGCAGATTCCATTATTCTGCAAATGACCTAATCTAAAAGGAATTACACAATTAATATACACAATGATATTACATGATGAGAACGATGAACTTTCCATTTACTTTTACGTAGCCATTCTCTATAATTATATACCTCAAATACATTTTAGTAAGTACTACTAAAATAACCTATAAAAACCTCTCTCTCTTTTAACTTGCACAGAAACTTCCCTTGAGTTGAAGGGGTAGCAGTGACTGACTAAATTCCCAGCTCCACTAGAGTCTATGTAAATATTCTGCTTTACTTGTACGTAATTTTACCACTGCCCTGAAAATACCGAAGAGGAAGGACAGAAGGACTGGCACAAAAGTAGACTGAGAGCAATTAAATGTGAAGAAAAAGACAGCACTAAACCCCAGAGAACTGGAGTAAGAATCATGCATATCTTGCGTCTGTACAGACACCATGTTAAATGTATAGGCCATTGCACATCTACTACTTTGTTTTGGGAAATGCAGCACCTCAAAGGGAACTCCTGTGGTTCAGAAGACTCTAGAAATTATTCAGTAGGCTCTAACTCATAATTGTGGGCTTTTTTTAATATAGAAATTTGAAACCCCTTTTCCCATTCTTACTTATACATCCTTAATTTCTCTCTGTAAAGAAGGCAGGAGATAACTGAGGTTACAGTTTCTAAGTGGCAGTCTCAGAAGTTCAGCTCTTACAGGGCATAATTAGAATTTTTGTCTAAGCCCACTGAAAAAGCAGGGCTTGAATTCTCAGCAACATATTTTCTACCCTACCTCAGTAACATCAGGAAATACTCTCCACTGGCAATAGCTGTAAATCAGATTTAGAAATAACAAATAACATTCAGGACTAGTAGTCTCCAGCAGGGATACATTTCCAATGTAGCATGTGATATTTTAGCCATGCAGCTCCAGCTGAACCTGCAGATGATCCTATTTGGCTTAGTTACATAATTTCAGTTAGAATCTGGTTCTTATATTTCAGGATTTGATCAGACTGGCTGCTAATGGCTCTGAATACGATAGCCGAGCCTTCTGGCACAGTTCAGCTGCACTTTAGTGAAGCCAGCACAGAAACTCAGCACACATTTGGCAAAAGTCCTTCGGGTAGATAAATGCAATTGAGTTATCTTCTAATCTAGACACTACTTCAGTCAGAAGGGCCAGATTAGTGAAATGCACATGTGTAAATACCCCACTCTTTTCTCCAGCTGGCATAACAAAAAGTGTTTTGTACCTCCTTGCACTCCTGACAACTGCCAAGAACTGGAATAATTGTATGACAGCTAAACTAAACCAGCAGATTGTGACATCTCTGCAGAAAAGAGCACTGTATCTCACAAGAATTAAAGGCTGAAGTAGAAACTGCTTCTTTTGTTTGCTAAATAGCTTTTGTTCCTTGCTATGAAAAACTGGAGCTAAATGAATACTCCTAAGATGTTTTGAATTTCAAGTGGAATTTCTCAAGAATTTTGGATGCTCTGTGTGGTAAAGTTAAACACTGTAACTCAAACCACACAGATCTGTGAGCTGCAAAGCACTGTTGGGTCCCCTAGCTTAGACATGAATTGCTCTGGCTCAGTGTCTGATATTGCCACTCTCTGGGGGGCTTTCAGACCTCGTGGCTGATTTCAGGCAGGGCTGACACAGATGCTGAAGTCCCAAGTACAGCCAGGTTTGAGTGACTGCTGACACTGGCATGCAGGAGAGACCTGAAATGGCTTTCCTGTCCTGGAGCAGGGTGGAGCAGGAGCCCACAGTGCCCACTGGCCCAGCAGTGCAGGCAAACCTCAGACTAGCACACAGGGGCATCAGGGCACGGGGACTGAGCAGCAAACAGAGACCAGACTAGGGGTGGGAGAAGGTTGGCTTTGATTAATTTAGTGGCCTTTATGGTAAGCATACAGGCCACAAACTAAAGCAGACAGACTGCCCATGTTCAGCCCTGAAAAAATCATTCAATCCTTCACTCATTCTCTCTTCCAACAAAAGTTGACAACAGCATGTAAACCTTAGTCTTTCGCTTAAAACAACATTAATTAATTACAGATCCTCTGGAGTATTTGGCTCCTAGCGAAGAAAAATGACACAGACACTTGTGAGAGGCTGTCTCCATTTACCTGAGTACACTCTGCCAGAAGAGGAATTCCTGGCACAATAAGCTGGGTGGTCAGAGGAAAGCTGGCAATACAGCACTGGTATTGCTTTCTCAGGCACTATCTTCTGGCTATAAAGGCTTGGGGCAGTATCACACATGCTATTGTTTATGTCAGTCCACACGCTGAAACATAAAAAAGATGTTCTGGGATGGAACTGATTTGATATTTATTTGACAAAGCTATCAAACCATGTGAAACACACAACTGACACCTGGAGGTAAGCCCAGAAATCTATAGACATGACAAAACCAGAAATCATCACATTTTATTGATGACTTTTATGGCTCCAAAACCAACAAAGAATATGACTGAAATATTTCACAAAAAGTAGCACAGAATCATTCCAAATGCAGAGAGCATTTCAGAGTATCACATCCCATTCTATCACTGCTCTTTATTCCCAAGCTACCTACTAAGCTAATGGAAGAAAAATTCACTGATCAAACTATTCACAGAAACACAAGAAAAAAATCATGGATATGCAAGTTGTGAGTCTAACCTCAGATCACCAGATAAGTCTGGCCAATTAATGGCAGTATTTTGTCTGCAGCATAGATGAAACAGTGCAGTCCAGATTCCAAATCGACAATAGAAGAAAATGAGTTAAGTATAACTAGTACAAACTACATAATTATTTTGCCATCAGGAACTGAATTTAAGTTTTTCCAAGCATATGTGGGATAGAATATATTAATAAAAAGAAAGTTGCTTTCGTCTTCTAGCAAGAAGTAACTTATGTTCTTCCCCACTTCAGTGTGCAAGCAGATCACTTGCAAACTGCTCTGCAGACAATTGCCATTAACTCCAAAGTTTGATTTTCTGGACCTTCTGCCTCAGTCCCACAGGTCTCCTGATCAATACACTGAACAGGGATTTTTATATACACGCTCTTAAACCATGAAACATGACTGAAATTATTTTATCATTCTGAACAGTAAATAGTCAAAATTGCAGAAGCAAGTTTCTAATATCTCCTTTACAATTCCACCTTGGAAAAGAAAAATCCTTGTCTTTCTGTCTTTGATTAAGTCTTATTAAAGTTTGATAAGCTCTATCTTCTCCTTTTAATAGAATATCTCCAGTACCACTTTTTCAGAACCATAAAAAGCGATTAGCTACAGCCTTAATTTTTGTTTAAACCAAAATTCATATAATACATATTCTGGGTTTTTTCTGCATTTAAGATAGCATTTTTCACACTGTTTACATTAATAGTGAATTTAATTTTTTGTAAAAGTACATCTAGCACACGTAGTTTCATACTCAGCTGGGAACATTTTTTCCATGTTTGAGATAAATAAGCAAGTCTTTTTATGAATGCTGTCTATGAGTGAAGAGCCTTTTAAATATCTACCCTCCCCAAAGTAATTTAAACTGGTTTCCTGTTATAAACACACACTAAACTGCAATGTAACAGGTTACACATGTCTAGGAAATACTTCATGCTACTGAATGATAGCACAGATTCTTACCAGTGTACAAAGTCTTCAACTTTACATGACCTAATTCAATACAACTCAAAGTAAAAGTAGGAGTTTTATCAGGGAGAGGGTAAATAGAGAGAAATCCATCTTTTTAATCTGGGTTTTTGTGGACTAGACCATCATGACTGCCATAATTTCAAGGGATTACACTCACAGGCCACTGCCAAATCATAAATCAAAGCACTGATGTTTCTATGCCCATTGTATTCCAGAGACAGGACCTCAGAGAGCCCCTCCCAAAGCCTAACATATGAACAGAGCAGGCTGCCCCTCCTCTGGTGGCTCAGCTGTTTATCTGCACATCCTTGGATCCTGTGGGAAAGGCCATGGCTTGGGAGAAACTGCTGTGCTGCACTGGAGTATCTGCTGAACAACTGTGCCTGGCCTTTGCTTAATTACACCTGTTAAACTGGAAGCACACGCTGCATCCTCCAGTTCACCTCTTATTCCTGACTAATGGAACACTGAAATGGTCTCACTGCTGGCCAAAGGACCAAGAACAGCTTTTTGGAGTGAAAAAAGCCAAAGAGAGTCAACTGTATAAACTTCAGAGAGGCCCTGGGATCCTTTGGAGGTTAGACATGTGAAATACAACTGGTTTGTGTACAGCACAGCAGAGCTGGGAGTAACTGCCAAGGCTTGCAGACCTTGGGGAGTTATTATACAATATAAAGCAATTGAATTGGAGACGCAGTCACTCAATAAACCTGTTGAGTCACCCACATTTAAAAAATGCACAAGGTAAGTTTGAACAAATTAACTGAACCAAAAAAGTCTTTATCAGAGATTACTATTACCAATCCAAGTAATCAGCAATCCCCAGATACTTCCTTGATGATTTTATATACATATAAATCCAGGTTAGAATATTTACTATCATTTTAAAGGATGTATTGGTAGAGTGAGTTTTTGTTTGAATGAGTTTTGGTATTTCCCTTTATATTGCCTTTCAATTAGCATTTTCTTTCCTTTACACTTCCTCCACCCTTTCTAATTTCTTTTCCATTTACCTTTTTCGTTTGTTTCTATACTAGCTGCCTAAAAAAACCTAACCTGAAACACAAACCCTGCCCACCTCATCCAAAGAAACCATAACCAGCTGATCCAACAATGTCTCTTCCATTCAAGCCAGTAAAATCATTACATACATCTGCACAGTGATTCTCTTCTGCTCTAAGAACCCACCAAAACACAACCCAAAACCAACCCAAATGCCCACAAATAAACAAAACATACAAAAAAAGCAAAAAAGGGTTCAATTCTTTTCTCAAATATGAATGTAAACACACTGTTTCTTTCCACTTCTAAAAGCATCATGAAGAGAAAGACGGTAGGGCTTTGTAACACCTTTTTTGAGCCACTACCTTCAGGAACAGATGGGTGTTGGTGCCTCAGCAAACTGAGCTCAGTGTTAACCACACTGGGACAAGACTTCTTCATCACTCTCAGTCGGGAGCAGGGCAGGAAGCTGCTCAGCAGTTTATCCAGCAACTGATGCTGGAAACAGTGCAAGATCTTCAAGGCACTGATCAATAATCAATAATGGCTTCCAATGCTTACTTACGCAGAGTAGAAATAATAAAGCAGTAGAAAAAGGGAAACACATAACTGGATTACATTTCTAAAGAATGAAGACCTTCTATACCTATTGCACAGAAGCAGCAGTCTTTTAATTGCTCTTTTTAATTGGTGTTTGTGCATGCAAACAAACAGGCCAAAGAGCCACCACCACATCCATGACAAAACCTGTTCAAACTCAAGGATTATTGCTGCACTCTGAGGGCTCTACAGAAGCCCCCACTGTCACCCTGGTTGCCAACGACCAAAAAAGACAGCATGTTACTGCAACCTCACCTTTATGCAGCATAGGAAACACAGCAGATCAAGGATTTATTCAAGAGCTCTTCTCCCATCTCTTACGCTCATTTCTGCCTACACTAAACAGGAAGATGCCAAAAACCTGACACAGTGAAGGTAACACTGCTCATTTAAATTGGCAGACTGAAATGCTACGCATAGTCTAGTATGGTATTTATCTGTCTTCTTTTAATCAATCACTGTTTCAGTGTTTCTGAGTTCCCAACCCATCCAATTAACAACTATTTTACTTCCAAATTAAATATCATGCCTGCATTATTTTAAAGAATCATAAATCCTGAGGAAAATATCTGACCATGAATTGACAATGTGAACTAGATATTAAAGGCCTTTCTGGACAATACTTATATGCATATATTCCAAGTTCAGTGAGTTTCAACACTGCCTATTTTTTCATTTATACTCCTATCAAAAATCCACACAGCAACTTCAGCAACTAACAGCATTTCCTGATTAACTTCAGTGAAGACAGAAACAAACCCCACCCTAAATACCAAAATACAAATTGGTTCCCTTTACTTGCTGTCAGACATAGTTTAGGATAATGGTCATTTGAGAGAGAAAGGAATTTCCAGTAATCCAGTGGAGAGATAAAATATTTTCCATTTCCATACTAGGTTATATCCACAAATACCGATGACTTTATTTTGTTTTGCTTTTCTTTTCCATTCATTTAATGTGTCTTTCTCTTGATTTTCACACAAAATCTATTCCATCTGTTTCCGAGTGCATCTTCATTTTAGGTATTACTCCCATTATGATGACTAGGTTTTAAAGCTCTTTATTGACATCAGGTGTTACTACACACTGCTTTACTTCCCAAGCAAGGAGCCAGGCCCTTCAGCTGGCCTGTGGCAGCCCAGGCCCAAGGAAATCAATGGCACCACTGTAATTTGGGAGCTGCACAAGATCTGCCCCTGCTTGTTTGAACAGCAGCTTTTTTACATCCACAAGCACGAAGGTAGGAAAGTCTGCTGGAAGTTCAAAAGCAGTTTTAATTTTTGTGCCCTTCTTTTCAAGCACTTTTAAAGTTATTTGGGCAGCTGAAAGAAAACCCCAGTTTATCCAGCTAGGCTGCAGAAGTGTTTAGTACAGTTCATTGCAGTAGGAGTGCTTGATGGGCATTTCCAGGCTGCTTCTTATCCCTCTCACAGCATCGTGAGGATCCAATTAATTCACGTCAGAAAAACACTTTGAAGATAAGAAGCACTTTCTGTGATGATTTTCTTAAAGAACCAAAGAGCTTCTGTTTGAAAAGCCAAATTCTGGATGGAGGCATGAAATACAAACCCATACACTGGTGGATTTCAGCAGAAAACACCACCGAGAGAAGGTAAACGAGGGCAGCGTTGCACAGCAAGAAGTTTTAGTCACTGTTCCCACTTTCCCTCTGGAACTACTTACCATGCTGACTGGATTTTAAGCCCTGAACAGCTACACTGCTATTTATGATTAATTTTAAGAGGCAGTGTCTTGAAACACTTCTGGAATATCTTAATGATCTACTGAAGTCTGGGAGCCTTTCAAAGACCGAGAAACCTGGGCAGCTCTGCTTCTGCTCATAGGCACTATGAATGCTAAACCCTGCAGGAGATGAAAGCTCTGGCCTGTTACTGCATTCCCTCAGAAGTTCATTTCTAGTCCATGGATATGGACTCCGTGAAAGCTGGATCATCACAGCAGCCAAGAGGTTCTAAAGAAACATTTAATTCCATTCCGTCATTTCTGCTGGGGATGCAAATAAGCAGCACCATTGGTAGCACCTGACTTTCATCTTTGATTTGAAACCCAATGCTTTGTAAAATATTAGTATAATTTATCTGATATACAACATGCCAAAACAGAATCTGGACTTCACTAACTCGGACCAATTACACACATTACTATTAACATTAAACATTTGCTTGAAAACCTTACTGAGAGAGTGTGTTTTTAAGGTTTTAAGTTGCCAGAGTCAGCACTTAGGCACCTAGTGAATTCCACTACTGCATTATTCTGCACAATTAGTGAGAGAAGTTTCTCCCTTGCAAGTGGTGGTACTGAACTGCCTTAGGAGAGAAGAACAAGAGGTAAAAACTGCAACTCAGAAATTAAAGGCTTTTTCCAGTTTTCAAGGGAAGAAAGTCACAGGATGGTTGCTTTATACTGGAGGAGGGAAGAAAAAGCCCAAGTAGGTGGTGATGCAGAACAGATACCAGTTCTTGATAAAAACTAAATCCAACAGGAATTTGACTCTACATAAACAATGCTGTACCAATGTTAAGACCACAGCAACAGACAACTCACGTACGAGCAGATGCCATAATCTGCTTATATAAACTTACAGTCCAGTGTTAATTCATTCTACCTCTAAGACAGGATGAAAATTCAAACATAGTACATTAAAATGACACAGTTAAACCAAGTGAAAAGAAAACAGCATTAGACCATTACTAATGACACCAAGTTCATCAGGAAAATCTGCATCTCAGAAGCATACACAAAATACACTAAGAAAATATTAAGAATTTTATAACATCACTGTGTAATCAAGTCTATGTGCTCTGTCACAGTATTCCTGTGTTCTAACATGCAGCACTCTGAGGTTCATATTTTCACACCTAACAATCTGACAGACAGCTTATTAACACTTTAATACTAACACAGAGTTGAGGGTCTCTAAGCTTCTTTGCAGAGTACTCCCCAGCACCTGCAGAATCAAGGCCAGTGGAGATGCATGTAACTAATTTTGAAGCTTAGCTGCATTCCAACATGCCTGAGGGTTAGACCTCGTAGGTATCCTGATCAAATTACCATTGTTTTCTGCTTAAAACAAGTGATGAAGCTAGAAGGCTGAAAAAAGCCTTCACCAATTCACCTCCAGGAAAGTGTCCATTTTCTATTGCTACATCTGCATCAGGGATGATACTGAAATAGAACACAATGCTTACATCCCACTCCACACTCCCTGTCTCTTCCTCCTCAAACTTTAGATATATTCCAAGGTAGGAACAAAATTATTCCATTTAATTTCACTTCTGCTTCAATAATGTATGCAGTGGACATGCTAAAGACACAGCACAGATTTTTGCCATAACCAAAAACTCCCAAGGGCCACTGTCAGGACAAGCTAATTCAATGTTAACCCGAACACATTAATGGAATTTCCCATATTTATCTTTATAAATAATACTATCTATAAGGTTCATGGCAACATACTAAATTATAAACACGTGACACTTCTTCACAAACAAACAGAGCAGAACATAATTCTGTAATTTTCCTTTGTAGCTCTCCAAAATCTGCACGACTGCTCAGAACTGAGCTCACACTAACAGGCATGGGGAAGGAATCCTCTGTTTCATTCACAAAGCAGTGAACCTTTGCTTAAAGTAACTCACAAACTTTGAAGTTTCAATGCAAAATAGCTCTCCATCTAATAGAGCTAACTGCTGGCAGAACAATAAACTAGGTCTGGTGCTCATTAGGACTCTATGAACAGTTTCAAAACAATCCATGAGCAACTCTTCTGAACTAGAGACTCGAAAGCTTCAGGGATGAACAATGATGTGCTATTTAGTGAGGCAAGGGTTAGAGGAAAAATTGATTTCTCACTGTATCAATAGATAAAGTCAGAAGAAACCACAAGTTCTTAAGACTATGTGCTTTTGTTTCAACTGACACGTGGGAGACTTTTCTTCAAAAGTCCGCTTTGCTAAAAATGCAACAGAAGATTTTGATGCTGAAAAGTTACAACCTCTTGACACAAATTTAAGACTGCATCATGCTTCTCAGTCTTTTTTTTTTTTAATTGGCAGAAGACAACTGAGGAAAGGTGATGTGTGTTCAAAAATTTAAGCTCAAACCAAACAAATTTCCATGACTTGGCCTTCCCCTGCATTAATTAGGCTTGGGGAAGGAAAGAAAAAGTATTTTGTAAGAACAATCAAAAAATCTGAGGAACTATCAATTCTGAATATAGAACAACTTTTTCTAGCTCTGCCAGACACTTGAGGAAAATTCAGTCCCCCCAGTCCTCTGCAATATGAGCCTAGAAGAGAATGATGAATTGTTATGACAGAAATTAAACAGTAAACTTTCAATTCCACTTACTGAAGGAATCTTTATTCTGCAGTCTGACTGAACATCTGCAGACACATTATACACTAAGGTGTTGTTGCCTTAGGTCCTTACAAGTAATTGTAATGACAAGGCCTCATTTCACCAATAAAAATGCATCTCTTTTCCAAGTTTTCCAAAGCACAGGTATTGCTTATCATTTCCCATGCTTGGTCAGAGTCCTCCTGCCCAAAGAACTGTTCTGCTCTTGCTCCTCCCTGAGGTTCACCTTCCATGATTTCAGTGCAATTTCTCCAGAGAATCCCTCTTCGAAGTTACATTCAGGTGCTCCTTGCTCTGGACCTGCAGAAGGTTTTACCAGTGTGGAGGAACCCTCGTGCCACAGCAATCACACCAAGTGACCGCACGCTGCCTCAAGGCTGTGTGTTCTCTTCCATGGAAGAGCTGGTGTGGGGGAACGGAGTGAAGGAGATGGACTAAGGAGTAACCCCAATGCCCAACAGCTGCAGCTGGACCATTACGCCATGAAAACCCTTCCCTAGCACTTCACGGTTATCAGTGGCCAACAGGCACTCAGTTGTTCTGTCTTGGGGTCCCTAAGCCATGCTAGATTAGCTGTGCAAGCTGGTAACCTTTGCCAGGTAGCTCATTAAACACCAGCCCATAATCTCATAGCAGACATTCACCTGACCCACATCTCTCAAGCACACTCCCAACATTTTCAGAATTACAGTCATTTGGTATTAAAAGAATGGAGTTATGACCATGGGGCAACTAGTGCTGCCATGGGTACAAATATGAAAGGGAGACTGGGTCTGTAGTGCTTCTAAGCACCCAAATTCTTCTGACACAAAGTGTTTGAAGTAATATTCAATAGAAAACAAAGACACTGGGCAAGTTAAGAAATAAAGGATAAAGTTTAATCTCCCTTGACTAACTTAATCATACAGTCTATAAATCAAGTTTTAAATCCCCATATATATTGTGTATTAGAAAAGACTTGGATTTCTTTTGGAATTTAATGCTGCAATATAAAAATATTCTCTGCAGATGAAATCTCTTTATTGGATCCAACCATGAAGCCACTAATCATGTAGAATTTCTACTGGGTGATTATTTTACTAAAAGAGATTTTGAAAAGGGTAAAACCCAAAAATGTTGAAACTGAACAGTTCAAAGGGAAATAAGAGAAGGAACAGCAAAAAAAAAAAAAGTTTCTTTTACAGAATCAAAGATGTAAGAACACATTCTATCTGACTAGATCAAGGGATGCTTAAGGAACAAAGAAAGGTTTTTTGCTATCCAAAAGAGAATTTTGCTCAGAATAAAATAAGATTAGGGAATCAAAGAATGCTGCACAGAAATATCTATGACAATTGAAACCAGGTTCTCAACCATTTTTTCTTAAGTTTTGTTGTGTAGCATTTGAACAACTATTTAAATTAGTAACAACTTCTCCTCTTGGCACGGAAGGAAAGAATTGTGTCTTCATGAGATTTGGGAATTTGCCTATGGATAGTTTATGAATTTGGACTGACTCTGGTCATTCTTTATGCACAGCTAAGTAGAGAATAAAATTAATTTTAAATTAAAATTTGTAAGAAAAGGAGAACAGTATTCTATCAGACCAATGACTACACCTTGATAACAACTTTATAGTGTTTACTCCAGGTAAAACACAGCTGAGCAATAGATTACATATGAAGGATTTTAATCAACTCCCAAAGCAAATGACTTCCAAAGAATACATGACATTTCCAACACAGCCCCTTGTTGGCCTTCTTAGAGACAAAGGAAGAATGGAGTGAAAGCAGAGAGTCAGCTGCATTAGTGAGAGGAGAATTCCTGTTACGGAATAGTGCTCAGTGCCATGAAATGCATACACCAAAAGGGGCTCCATTAGCACCCACTGTTCAGAGACCTTAGGTGTTCTAAGAAGCCTTGAACAAACAATGTGCTGATAGTCTAAACACTGTGCATCCTCCAAATGAGTGTTTTCATGGAAACTACTTGGTGGTTTGGTCATCAGCTAGAAGACAAGAATAATCTAAAGCTTCGAGATCTAAAAAGTTCCCATTAACTGGGTTCAGATTAATAAAAACTGTTCAAACAGCCCATCTCTTTCATGTTTTAATGCATCTTCTTTGAAATTTTTGCATTCAAGTCCCTTGGTTCTGTCCATAACTGGAAACAGAAGTCTAATCAAAACCCTGTGAGAAAGGCTGAAATTAAAGATTTTGAGGTCTGACAAGAAGCAGGAAATACTGAAAATCTTGCAGAATCAGTTCTCCAGAGGCTTCCATGCCAAGGGGGTTTGCAAAGTTATATAAGCAACCAGATTGCTGGGTGCTTTACAAGTCAAACTGAACAACCAGCCTTTCTGAGTTTCCTCTTGCTATTTTGCATATTTCTCTTTATCCATCTCCCTGCCTTTCAAAGCAATCTTTCCCTATTTCACAAGAAGGAAAAAAAACATTCCTTTAATACAGAACTTATGAAACAAGCACCTCAGTGGGACTCATTGCTGCTGGCTGCTGTTCAGATGATGTATTTGCAGGGCAGATCATCAAAGCAACAGCAGGCTTCAGCTGCTGCTCTGTTGTAGCAAGTGCTGTTTTTATAAGAACAGTGCTTACAAACAAATGGTAAAAAAATGTTACACCACCTCTGTCATATGATGACACAAGTAGGAAACACAGGAAATTAAAACATGATTTCTATGGGTTCCAAAACTGGTCGTGACCACTGCCACCAATGAGCAGGTATGAGCCAAAGAGCACAGCCAGCACAGCCAGCTAGAAAGAAACATTCATATTCTTCTTCAAGATGCAGAGGATAAAGGCCAAGAAGACATTTACCTGGAAAAACAGCAACACGAAGAATTCTCCCAGAGATTCAGGCTAGATGGAAAGTGAAGAGCCTCGCAGGCAAGGCACCTCTTGCTCAGCATCCCAACTCAAGGCTATCCCTCAGACCTCCTGCCCTCAGCAAACAAGGAGAAACTCATTTCGAAGCTCCTAAGTGAAAACACTGATGGGCAGTGACCTTCAGGAACTGTTTTGTAAGACAGTGGTGGAAAGCTGCGACACACAAGTTAACCCAGCCAACAAGGTTTAACCTGAGGCCAGAGGAAAGAGTATTTCCCATCACACAGATAAGCAGCAAAGTTTGTCTTTTTGTATTTTTTTTGAAGATCTACCACTTAGTCTCTAAAAAAGAATAAACTAGCTTTTGAGAGAGTTCCATTATTTCTTTTGTACGTTTTCAAAATGTGCCTGGAACCCTACAGACCACTATGCAGAGTATTAGATACCAGCTGGCTATTTAACGAAGCCAGAAGGGAAAAGGTCACCTTGGAATTTACTATAATAAGATAACCCTGCCAGAAACTCTCAATTGTAATTATTTAAGCAACACCAGTATTGAAAAAATATATGGTCAGCAAAGAATAACGTCCTGGATGTATTCTGTTCCAACTAGAGGTCATTACACTCGGTAAGATGCTTGTGCAACTTGAATTCAGTGGAGTTGAATTCATTAACACCAGGGCTGAATTCCATCCAAAGTCTTAACAGCTTCGAGGGTTTTAGTAAGTGATCATCCCAGCCAAGTAATACATGTTGGCTACAGTAAGATGAACATTTATTTCGTGAAAGAAACACTCCCTGCAGAAAATTAATTTGAAACTATTTTAAGGACAATAATCGAAAGGATATAGAAGTGTAAGTGTGTGTACAGGGAGAACCAGGCAACCGAATAATGAACTACAGGTGAGAAATGTTAGAAAGGGAGTATTACACACCTTTATTTGCCCTGATATACTGTCTCCCATTAGTTTTGAACCCTTTTGCATTAGAAGCAAACTTGTGTTAGTCTTAATTCTCCCTGGTAGCTTATCTACACATACATTATCCGCAGACACAGAAGAGCATGAAGAGCAAGATCCAAACTCAGACTGATCCAGAACTTCTTGCCAGAATATGCTTCTAAGACTCCCATCATCTCCAGGCATAAAACAGAGACCCCTCTACCTCTCCACCATTGCCCTGAACCCCTCAAACACAATGTGGCAGCCAGACTGGCTACGGTAAAGGTAATTAACACCACTTAATGGCAGAGCAAGCTGTAGGCCCCACACATACTGAAACTGCAGTTTGCAGAGGAAGACCAAGAAATGATCAAAACCCACCATTTAAACACATTTAGCCATAACCAACTAACCACAATATCACACTTTTCAGCTCAAGGAAATGCAACCTATTCAATTTCTCAGGCCAGCATACCCAGTCTAAACATAAATCCTGAAGGGAATCTGTCAGCAATTAGTGTAATATTAGGTCACAGGCACTGAACTGGGCAGTTACTAAAAAATGCATGTTTATCTGATCAGACCCAGGGCTCTGTACGTAAAATAACAGCCACGGAAAAGCACTTTCCTGGATAGGTCAGCATTAGACACTTCAGTATTGGGGCTGCTTTTAAATCCCTGGTGAAAAAGACAAGTCTCTTAGGAGACCTCTTTTGATTTTGAATTAAAGCATGGCCACACAGAGAGCAATTAATTAAAATCATTATTAACTCAGAGAATCAATATATCTACAACTAGCAATGCTAGCTAACTAAACTGAATTAAGTGGAAAAAGTCAGAATCTTCTCTGCTCATCAAGTCTCTTCTAAAACTAACATTGAATTGAAATTTTTGAGGTGCCCCAAAATTTTTAAAGTGTCTATTAATGGCCAACTGGTAGAGTCAGAAAATATTTGACCAAATATAGAATCTGAAGCATTTAAGGACAAGACTGAGTGAAGACAAAGTGATAAAGCAGAAGCAAATAACCAGGAGTTATCAATTTATATCACCAGTTCCGTGTTTTTATAGGAATGCTTGATATGCAAACATTTTCCAACCCCCCCCCCNGCAGTATTTCCTGACTCTCCAGTTCAGTATTCAGGAAACAGGGACACAACAGTTTCACTAGGATACCTAATCATAAAAAGCATTTCTTAGGAACATTATTCAAAATGTTCTGCTTGAGTTTACACACTGATTGTAATTGCCTCTTCAGACACTGATAATTTACTCTGAAGTTTCCTTATGGTTTGAACTTGCTGTGTCTAATTTCAGTTTATTTAAGAAATGATTCTTTAAATCTTTTCTCCACAGTTTGGAGCACATTGTTGGCTGTACTAAGAAATACCTTTGTTGTTTAACTCAGCAGAGAACAGTCAAGAGTACAAAGGACAAAAGGGAAAAAAAATAGTTATTCTTATCCAGATATTGTAATTACATTTGTTTTTAAGTAATGCATTCAGGAAGCTGCAGACGCAAGAGACACACTCCAGCTCTAATGCACTGACACATACAGGGATGCACTTAATGATTAACACAATGTTCAAGTCCTTGGGGGCATCTCACAAGTCCATCACAATAAACATATATAACAGCATAGCTCTGGGTTACAGCATTCTATAAACTCAATGAGAATTTGCAGATTTTGGTTTTGAACAGAAATGTAAGAATTATCAATGGAGCACTGACAATTTTCATGCAGTGGGAGAGCCACTGAGCCCAAGGCACACTAAAGCACTGGAAACAGAAGTTTATTATAAGCAGATCCCTTGTATAAAGTTCATTCCAAGCCCTGAAAATCCCAACGTGCATCCTCTCCTCCATATTACTATATAGCATTCATTGTAGCTTTTTTGCACAGAAACCTTTAATCTTGTGGAATTTTTTTTTTTTTTAATCATTAACAGCGATTTAAGAAAGTATATTTTGAAGTATATTAGTTGATCTAATAAGCCCCACATGAAGGAAATCAATGAATATATATATATAATAAAGCTCTTCACATGATCACAGCAGTGCCTCTAGCAATGTTTGTCTTCGAAATTCCCTGCCAGTGTTCTAATCTAACGCCTTTATTTGCTGTAAATTTGAATCTCTAAAGTGATTTCGAAATGCTATTTTAAGTTCAAGAGCTGCTAACAATCTTTCATCATGAGATGTACTGTCTGAATGTTATCTGCTGCAGGGAATACTGAACAAAAATGGTTTTCTGAGCACCTTTTCACAGCCCCATTAGTATCAGGCCCTGTTGTTTTCATATGACAAATTCCTTAAAACCATATTCATGTTTAGGCACACCAATATTCACAAGAGTGCTATTAACATCCCTGGGACTTTTGTTTAAAAAATATTAATCTGCAACTTTCATTTTAATCATAAATTGTATATACTGGCATGTGCTAATAGAAGATGCTAGAAATAGCAGAGTATCATTTTACAGAAAGCAGGGAAAATGGATTAGATCCAAAGATGTCTCTATCTCATTTAGTGGCTGAAATGACTTAACTCCATGAAAAACAAAACTGAAATACATAATATATTCCCTGAAGGAACTGTAATGAGCTTTACAATTAGCAGTGAAATAAATTCACTATGAAACAAACATCTTTGTAGGTATAAACGGCATTCAGGTAAGAAACAAAATGTTAGGAGACTTGCCCAAACTTGGAAGTATCTATCTTCCCTTGGACAGGACACCTCAGAACCCCCAAAAGCCAGCGATGGCAGGCAGTGTGTCTGGTACCTTTTCCTGGACTGAATCCCAAACCCACGACTCCACACTCGGACAACTGTCCCAGAAACAAACTGTTCCTTGAGTTACAAACGTTACCAGATTACCTCAATTAAAGTTCATTATACAGTGTATTTCAAAACTAACACATTTTCAGGCACTGTATCTTTCAATCCCGTATTAAGCTAAATTTAAATTTGAACTACTGACACCTTGTTCCCAACAGATTGCATTGCTGTTGAGGGTATGGATATGGGTAGCAAGCAGCTTTCAATTCGGTTCTCAAGACAAAACATGCAAAAAAAGCACCTTCCAAATAATCACTTCAGATTTGTGTTATTTGGCTTTAAATTTTGCCATTATCTCAAATCCAAGCCCAAAGATGCAGAAGTATTCATACTCCAGCCCACATGTTTTGCAGCACAAGTGCTGTAACATACTGGTCCCACTGAAGGTATCATGGTCCTACCTAATTCAGTGGCAAGTTTCCCATGTCAGTGTATGAGAACTGTCCAGCTGATGATTACCAGTGGGATAAAAAGCATGTCTTTGTCTCTTTGCTGTACAAGACTAGCATGTGACAGAAGGGCTTTGCCAATGGAAAGGTCTGTCCAAGGTCAGCAGTTCTGTTACCAAAAGGTTCTGTTACACATGAGCCAGTAGGAAAATACTGCTGAAAACTACTTTGAGACAGTCTACATGAGTCAGACTACATTCTGACACAGCTCAGGGCTGCCCACCCTGCAGCCTTCTCTACACTTTACAGAGTTGCTAATACATAGCTTTTGCTCTTAACTGTAAAAAAATACTAGAGTAAATATACACACTGATGAATACATCATTAATAGTTATGAATAGCTATTATACAGCACTCCAAAACAGAACTGCTTTCTTTCCCAACAAACATGCACTAGAAACCAGCATGAGATGTTTCCTGGGGAATTTCAGATACACCTTATGGCTCTAAGAGAGTTAGTCCAATTTGGCTCACTAAGAAACACCAATTAATGTTGCAGCCCATTCTCAATTTGACTGCTAAAATATCTTCCTTTATCACATCGACACTCTTCCTTCAGTAAAGATGTACAAGGAATGGAAAGCCTAAAAGGAACTGGAACCCTTGGGTGGGGGGAGAAGAAAATACTGTATCTGTGCTGTATGAAATTCAATTCATTCCAAACTGGGATTTTATGAAAAGTTAATTACCAAGTTCCATGAACAACCAGCTGAACAATCAAACAGCCCATCTCCTTTAATCTGACTACCCAGATTCTGACTATCCAGGTAACATTCCAGAAACACTTTAAAGTTTTATATACCACTGTCATGCCTTCTCTTTTTAACCGAAGTTTATTGGTTTTAAGTAGCAAGAATTCAAAAATTTTATTCTGGAATCACTCCAGCTTGTGTGCAAAAACCAAAACTGCAGTCCTCCAAATGAGCAAACCTCAGCAAGCTGAATCATATTCAGCAGAAGCATTAGAACTGTACTTTTTATGAGGGTTACAGACTTTACAAAAATGAGCAATAGACTACAACAAAATAGTTAACAAAAGCAGTATGGAGAAGCTTTCAAACGTTTGGATGACTTTTAGCTGAGTTTGAAACTCATATTCTCACCTGCTTTTTCCAGCACCTCCTGATTTTAAAGAAATACCTCCTTGTGAAAACCTTCCTGACTGCTCACTTACTTAGTACTTTTGACAAAAGCGTGGAGCTTGGTGAAAACTGCTTAATGAAACCACATGGAACTCAAGATAATCTCCTACACAGAGAAAAGCAGGATAACTGATTCCTAGGAACATCTGCTGTCATCTCCCAAAGAAAAAAACGTTCTGATTTTGCACTGAAGAAACTGTAAAAAGTACAAAGTGAAAAGAAAACCAAAAGCAACCAACTTACACTCCTTGAAAAGAACAGAATGTTGCTTACAAGCAGCTCTGATGGTACAACTGGATTATGACAGAACAAGGTGCTAAAAATTCAGTTTTGCAAAGCACTCAATTACATCCTTAAAGGAATGGCTGCTGGGTTCTTTTTCTTGTTCCTACTGCAGCATAAGGATAATTTTAATTTTTTTTTATTATTATTTTTAGAGTTCGAGACTTCTGCTTATTACCATTAATACAGAGAAAACAGTAAATGCCAGATCAGAGTTTTCAAGCTTCCCAGCTCCACCAGTGTTATGCGCACTATAAAAATGTCTAAATTCTGAATGGTGTTTTATCAGTGAGAAATTTGTGACCACCAATATGCCAAAAAACCAACCTCACATTTACCATTACACTTGTCCAATAAATTGTTTGATAAATCTTTCTCTTAGTTTCAGCTTTCTGATCTGCTTGAACATGTTCATTTCTGTTCTGGTGTAACTCACCTGCCTCAATAAACCAAGTTTATTGTGTAACAATGTAAGCAGAGTGGCTGGAGTCCTTCTAGGCTGGAATTACATCCTCAAGAATTCCTAACATGGGAGGGAGCTGGCAAATTTAGCAGACTAAATCCATACCAGCAGTTTAAAATAAAACATATGAAATGGATAAAAACAAAAAAAGAAAGAAAGAAAAGATGATAGCACAAACCAAGAGCTATGGGGATAAGGAGTTAAGGAGTAGCATGGGAAAGAAAAACTCTGTCACTTTCCCATACATGCCAACAGCCTGGTTATTTTTAATCAAAAATGTTACTCTCTTTCTGTCCTGCCCATTACAAAAATGTTTAAGTGGCTCAGGACATTTTAATATAGTTAAGGGAATTTTTCTGCCAGCTGTTTTCAGATGCTGGCACATAAATCTGACAGAAAAATTGCATTCAATTCCATGATTTTATATATTAGTAGTGTGACTGCTTTCACTGTACTGCCAAGCAAACTACATTCTCACCCATTTTCTACCAAATGTACAAGTATCCATGGAAATTCTTTAGATAGAATTATTGGTTTAGTTCATCATCAAGTTAGCGTTTGATGGATGCTATACAAACTGTTCTCATGAAAAAATTAATGCTGGTGTATATTGGTATATAATGTATCAAAACCTCATTTGGATGAAACCAGGACAAATTAGAACTGAGAAGACCACCCGGACAAGAGGTTCAGAACATTTGGCTTTCTTGGGCTGTGGGTAGCTTATTTTATTTCTTCAATTTTGAAGTAACTTTTTGGTAAAATTATGGAACTCACTTTCCAGTTCAGACTGTTCCCCATAATAAACTCCCATCTACAGGCAATGTTTCTGTAGAACTCATTGCAGCTCCAGCAGGAATTAAGGGGAAGAAAGTAGCAAAGAGGGTAAAAGCAATTCCACCATGAGCACCTTCCTTTCCTGTACCTGAGCAGCAGCTGAGATGCTTTACCCACCAGAAGGGAAAAAAAGCAGCTGTCCAGCAAGAGGACCGGGGTTTGGAACTTCTAGTACAGCTACATAGCTCTAGCAATAACCATACCAAGCTAGCAAGGATGGCCTCAGGTAGCTCCAGTCTAAGGATGGTCTAACAGGTGAAGAGAAACTGAAGGGTAAGAGGCAGGTTTTATAAATCGTAACTATCTCCAGTCCACTCCTCAGAATTGCCTACAAAACATGCACAAAATGTAGACAAACTAAGGGCTTTGTAACCTGGGAACACGACAGGTTACAGTGGGGAATGCCACAGTTCAGAAATGCACACAAGACTGATGTAGATCTGGTATAAATTCCACATAATCTCTAATTTGCAACCCACTATACATATCTAGAAGTATACCTTAAGATGTTGTGTTACCATAAATATTCCAGGATCCTCCATGGTTTTGAATTAAGGACCTGCTTCAGAATAAACAACTGTAGAAATGACCTTGGATTCTGTGAATACCTCTTCAATATCAAATTATCTCAATAAAGTAGTTATATACTTTCACTTTAAAAGAACTGAAACTTTTTGGCAATCAGAAGATGTTCTTTTCTCCTCGAGCAGTCTTTTACTTAAACAAGCATCCGCTTGGCTGGATTTCTGACTGATCAGAGAAGGTTAATGATGTGGGAAAGGGAAACATCACAGCGGAACCAACTAATAGGAGACACTAAAGCCAAGTCAGACAGACAGGGAAATATATTGTAACAGGTCTACAGTGTTTGTCATGTAAAATCAATCTAGAATTATAAACAGCCAGTTAACTCTGATCAAAACACCTGTTTAATGATTTTTTCTCTTTCCTCTCTTCTTGACATCTATTTCACACTGCTCAGAAGGCCTTTCCTGGCATAACCTCCACCCAGTTGCACTAGCACACAAAGCATTCTTCATTCACTGAGATGCAACTTACCCAAATAGTTGTTGCTCTTTGACATCTCAGTAACGTTGATCTTAGTAGCTCCTTCAGGAATTTCCACTATCTTGTGGTAGCCAAGGTTTGTTAGCGTGTGTTTGAAAACTCCAGACACAACCTTGCAAGCAGTGTTGTCCCCTCCACATATTCCACACTTGTCAATCACCTTGTCAGAGCCCAGATAGTCGTCACAGCCAATGCTCTGCAAAATAAAGTAAGATTTCTTTTTCCAAAATCTTACAACTGCAGACTTCGGACATAACAACTGAGAATAGTATGACTTTCAGAGAATAATCAATTCTGAAATGATTTTGTGAATTAGCATTTCAGCAATGTCTTCTGTATGGAAAAAAGCAATAAAAACCAAAGCATTCACAGACTCAGTGTTTTCGAGTTAGCCAACAGGTGTTTACATCCTGCCAGCCAAAATCCAAGAACACACCATGAGCAGTAATGCATTGATCATGCTGATTGCACACTCCTCAGCTGAAAGAAAAGAACCTCTGAACAACATAGTTCCCATAGCTGCTGCTCAGAAAAGAGGTGGAGAGCTATGATTTTGTTATGATTCAAAATAGGCTTTTTACAAAAGCAGAACTATTTCATCTATAGTCTTGTCTTAATCTCCTCTAAAACTGAGCACTCAGCTTATTCTCACCAAACGAGGTGTCTGAGAAATCTTTACACTGCATCTAGACAGTTATAGAAGAAATCCACCTGTTCATCAAGTAGAAAACCTTCAACCCACTCAGTAACACACACCTGGACAGGATAGTTTAAAACAAAATAATTTCATAGAATCATAGAATGGTTTGGATTGGAAAGGGACCTTGAAGATGATCCAGTTCCAGCCCCTCTGCCATGAGCAGGGACACCTTCCACTAGACCAGGATGCTCCAAGCCCCATCCAACCTGATCTTGATTTGTACAATCCATAAAACAGCTTCCCTAAGCTGAGATGCCAATGGAATCCTGGATGACCAGGAATATAATCGTGTTTCTGCAAAAACAGCACTGCTGTCCATTTTTTCTAACATTTTCAAAAACTTATCTGAGATAAATCAGCTTCTGTTTTGTGACAACACAGAAAACACTTCAGCAGCAAGCCAAGGAAGAGATTTGATGTCCTGGAATTTTGATACTGGTTATGGCCTAAGTATAGCCTGGAGATAAGGAGGAATTTGTGACTGGCTGACAGCTAAACAGCACACAGACAAACCACACTCGATTTACTTCTGGAGAACAGGCTTGAATTTGACTTGGCTAGTGAGGAAGCTTCAGATCCTTAGGAGACAGCTTTAAGATAAGCAGCAGACATTTAATATACCTTGAATCTCATGACAATACCTTTAAGTTATTAACAAGCAGAAAATCAGCTGCATATAATTAAAAACTCTGTATTCCTCAGAATAAACCTTGGTTTTATTTGTGAAAAGGGTAGAAATGCCCAACTCAGGGCTTGCTGTTGCAGGCATCATTGTACTCAAGCACTGGAGAAAAGACATTCCCCTAAACCCTTTAAAAACATGGCACAGCTGATCTACCAAGCACCAGGATGTCCAGGAAAGAAACCCCTGCAACCCACACCCCCCCCCAAAAATTCTATGGGCTACTTCATGAAATTGCATGAACCATTTTATCCAGCCACTTTTACACAAGGACATTGGGGGTTACAACATAGTGAGCTTGTCAGAATACCAGACATCTGGGGCTTCACTCCTATGGTATTCCATTGATATCTTACACAGGAGAAAGATCTGAGAGTGACCAACGAAGGAATTCCAGCAAGAACTACAAAAATCATAAAGTAGTAGGACTTAACAGTGAGACAACTAGAGTTTGGCTTTATTTACAGCCATCGAAGCCAGCAGTAGTGTATTCTTCAACTTCAGCACATCAATAGCAGTACTGGAAAAACAATCAAAATCTCCCAGTCCTCAAAGAAAACATAACTAATTTCTATCACTGATTTTAAAACTAAATTTTATTATTCTCCTTCACCATTGTGTCCCAGAATGAGATATGAGAACAATGATGTCCACAAGGTGGCACTTACAATCCTTGTGAAATCAAAATGTAGGTCTTTGCAAAACAATTTAAAAATTTAATTTCTTACCCCTAAACATGAAGTTTATATTGCACTTCTTTTCAAATTAGCCGTTACCATATGAGTAACAACTAATGCTACTTTGTTACCAGTAATACATTCTTAAAAATTTATCAGTGAATCCAAGGATTTCTTTTGCTTTGGGATGAAATATAATTGTTCTACTAAACTGAAATGAAAAAGAAATCTCAAACTGTTTCTTCTTGCATCATATGCTCTCCTTGTCTGGTGACCAGGTGGACTTCATTTATCAATCATAAATAAATATTTTAATCCAAATCCTGATGTCTCTCCTCCAAAGAAACCCTCACTGACTTCAAAGTTGACATCAACTGGAAATCTGCCAAGTCACAGAAGTTGGCCTCTTTATGGATTTGACAGGGCAGAGTTATATCAATTCCACAGTCTTCACAATGCAAAATTTACTAACAAATTTAAAAGACTTTTGGATTTAAGTGTGTCAAACAGAAGTATGGGGTTTTTTTCCCCATTAACTTGAATTTTTCTGTAAAATTAAATCACTCCCACCAAGTCTGTGGAAATGAGAAAGATCAAGTTAGGAAGCACCTGAGAAAATTTTATGTACACAAATCTTTGGGACCATGGTGATTGGTGGTGATGCCTAAAAAGCAACTGCCACATCCATCTTCATTAAGGGCAAGGATGACCTGAGGCTCACTTGCAGGTTGGTCACCCTAACAGCCCTCAGAGAGACTACAGAGCCAATCCTCATGGAAGTTATTTCCAAATGTAGGAAGGACAAAAAAAACCAAAGAGAAGACTGGGATCAACCATCATGGATGCACCAAGGTCAAGCTGTGCCTGAACAACGCTACTGTCTTCTGTGATTCACTGACAAGTTCAGCACATGAGTGGAGAGGAAGGGATGTTCTGTGCCTTGACTTTAACGAGGCCTTCGGGGTCTCCCTCAGTATTCTTAAAGCCACACTGGAGAAATTCAGACTGGGAAAGTTGACAATAAGGTGAGCTGGCAACTCACAGACATGCTGCTCATGTAATCCTTTCCCTCTGGGCAGGAGGTACAGCAGATTAGGAACAAGGAAGCACATATTGCTTTGGCATCGGAAAGCTCTGGCTCCTCATCTTTTGGAATTACAGTTTGCATTAGTGGACTTAGATTCCTTTCCCAGACAGTGTCTGATATTTTCACCCCAACTTTTTTTTCTTGCCTTTGATAAATCTCTCTCCTCTCCACTAGGAAGGACACTTCGTTTTTCTGTGTTTCTTTCCTCCAAAGTCTAAGCAAGTCTAAGCCTAGAGATTGGCTGGATGGCTCTCTCCCCAGTGTGTGAAGAAGCTGAGCATGATAATACTACCTTTCTCTGGCCACTGTTAAAACCTTTGACTTTCATATACGATCTTACAGATTTAACACCTACAATTAGATAAACATAATTCCTTTCACTTCTCTCTGTCTGTGAAGAACATTAAATGAGACACCAGTGAAGATGTTAGGACTGCTAGAGGGTAATAGCCAGCACGTGCCATTTTAATGGACCAGCAGGGGAATGCCAGCACACAGCCCGCGTTTGAGGCATTTTACTGAACAGACATCAGTGCAAGGTTTGGTGGTGTGTGTTCTTCAGTGGAAACCAACTCAACAGGCAGCTCAGCAGTGAGGAGCCACGGCTATACTCGAGCAAGAGGTACCTTCAGAAAACCGACAAAGGCAGAGCACAACGAAGCCAGCAGAGCCTGCTTGTCTCACTTCGATGTCTCACACGTCTTCAAGGTTGCAGCCTAACCCTCATTTGCTCTACGAATCAAAGGAGCAATGTCGAGAATTTACATTCAACCACAGGATAACAAACAACATTCTAATGGCTCTCACTTGATTTGTGGTTAGCTATAACCATAATTTTTACCCAAACATTTGATCCTGCTTTGGCTTTCAAATATTTCCTGCTGTCCACAGACCTAATGCTCACAAATCTCTGATGCTATTTACAGCCCCTCACGATTAGATTATGGTCACATCCAGATGTGGTCCACTTAATTAATCACAGACTTTCTTACCTGCACAATAGCTGGTTTCATTGCCTATCTGTGCTTTACGCTGAACTTCATTTAGTCAGGTAAGTTTCAGACAGTAAGAAGAAGCAAGCTACTCATTTTTGACAACCTGAAGAATTTGAATTACATTTATAGTATGTAAATATGCACCAGTTTAGTGAAAAAAAGCTACTCACATGAAGACAAATAAAGATTCTTTCATTAAGTTATTCAATAGTTTCTTACTGGCTAGAAAATTACTTGAGAGAAAAAAGGTTTTATTCTTGTTACAATGGAAAAAAGTAAAGCCATCCAGGAAAAGTAATCATGTGAAAAGATGGTCTTAGAGATATCAACTAGTAACAGCTAATAAAAAAGGATTAAAAAATCTCAAGTATGCATCTCACACTGATACCTCTGACAGATAGGAAAACAACTTCTCTCCTGTTGTTTTAAGGAAAGATACCCTAAATGGGACTTGTAGCTCTCCCATACACAAACCCAGTGTAAGGTCTGTGAAATCTACCTAAACCTCCAGCAATGCTGCAGCAATAAAGACCTGAAATACAAACAGACCACTGCTGGCTGTCACCTATCAAAGTCAAGAGAGCTATTCAGCACTGAGACCCCACTCTACAGAGAGCTTATTAAAGGAGTTTACTCAAGTGTTTTGAAGTGGCTGTGTTAGCAGCATTTAAGAGTGAAGAAGATGAAGATGCCTTATCCTAATGTGTACATTCCAGGGGCAAACACACCTAGAAGGTGAGTGCAGGGCTGGTGGGCGTGTCCCCATTTGATCCCATACAGTTCAATCAGCAGCTCTCATTTCTGCCTGGGTTAGGAGGAACCTGTCTTACCCATGCCCAGGAGCCTCTGGGCACTGAATCCAACCACAGGCACATGATCCTACATGAGGAGAGGAGTTTCACCATGCCTGGACCCTGGGCCAGGCTGTTCCCATACACACCTGCTGCTAGACCACTCACAAGCACATCCAGCGTCCTCGGGCTTCAGTTTTGAGGTTCTGTACTTTCAAGCTAATCAGATTGCTCACATTCACTAAGAATGGAAGTACCTTGATAGAAAAAAACCACCAAAGGTACCTCAAATTGAAAGTTTGACTATTCTTTTGTTATCTGAACATTAAATTTGCAACTAGAAGCTCTGAAAGTTCTAATACCCTGAAAGTTCTAATGCTCAAGAGGTAGAACAGGTTCAAACAATATGTGCACCTCTAAAATGCACTAATTGCTTTTTCACTTCAGAAGATTTAAAACCACAAGGATGGTAAAGCTGCTCTAGTCCAAAAGCAGCCTAAATCTAATCTGAAATAAATGTTCCTAAATCACGTATTAACAAAGCACTCACATCTGCTTGAATATACTGATCTGCTGCAAATATGCCAGGTTACTTGATATCCCAGATTCAGCAAGAGCAAGCAAACTCTATGCTTCTATTTATATGACTCTGGAAAAGCAGAAAACCATTTCAATATCTAAGGTCAGATACCAACTCCACACAATATAGTTCTTTAAGGAGGGTATCTTCTTTCCTAGAATTTGTACACAAAGTGCTTATTTATGATGTGGATCATAAGGCTAAAGCCTTCAAAAATGCAGACAGGGCTTGGATATACAGATGTACTGAATTCAGTAACAGTGCAGTCTGAAAATTCATGAAATGATTCTCCAAATCTAGCCTAAACTGACCTTGTCAGCAATGACAAGAAACAGTTAAACAAAATAATACAATTCATGCAGTTGATGTTAACTCTATGTCTTTTTAAAACACCTCTTATCTAAGTGGCTAAAGCTAATGCATGTCAGCACCACCCTGGCCATATCTCAGTGTAATTGTTGGCAAGTAGCACCATGCCCATTTCAGGACTAAATGAAAGGTCTCCACAATTCTCTTCAAAAGAGTGCTACTTCAGAGAACAAGTGTAAAACCTGATATAACCTAACCAAAGTTAGAGCCGTTTCCCCAACACCACACACTGACTCCCTGCTGACCCCAAAATTCTGCATTTTAATTCTTTCCTGAGCTTTTACAATACCTACCATTATTATTTTCTGGTTCACGAATGTCATAAAGAGCATAAACAAAAAGCAATAAGATTTGAAGCCAGCCTGAGGAAGAGAGTGAAGAACACAAATAGTTTCAGTTATGACTGATGTTCAGAACAGCCTCCTGAGCACTCACAGGCTCTCACCTCTCCCACACAGCAATGAGTCACTGCTTCCACAGCAAGTATTTAATGGTTTCAAGAGAAGTTCTATGGCACGGTGACCTCTTTGAGGCTGTTTTTATCCTGCCCTTTAGGAACAGGAGATGGAAAAGATGCCAGTCCATTTTTCTATTTGAACGATGTAAAAATCTATTTCCTCTGAGAAATCAGAGGTGGCAGAGCAGCCAGGCAACAGTGCAGGAGACAACTCCAATGGCACAGGAGACAACTCCAATGGCACAGCCAGGAGTGGAAGCCTCCATTCAATACTATTTTCTCCATCCTTGGTGCTGAACAGCTACATAGTATCACCCCAATTAACATCCATTTAAGCAACATGGATGATTCACCAAAATAAATACAATTTATGTATTTACACAAATACAAATGCTTTCTCTTCTCACTATATGCAGCTGTGACTGCATACTTGCAAATACTTGCAAAGAAGTCTTTCAAACTTACAGGTTCAAGTTTTCTACTTTTTCATTTTATTCTTGCAAAGCTCTATTTGAGCTTGCAGTACTGAAATACTAAAGTTCTGCCTGTCCTATAGAAAATAATAGCCCTCAAAACATAAAGTTGGGGACAGGAGGAGTGTTTTGCAAATGCCTTGTAAAACGTGGAATCTAAATGTTCTGGAGTTTTACTTACTCCTGTTGACCAGAATTTAGGAAAGGAGGCAGTGCACCCTAGCCCTGTTACATGAGTTAAGTACAAAGCCCATTTAATATTCAGGCACCTGGATTTCTGGCTGCACATCAATGCTGTAGGGGGAGGAAATGTGCAAATCCAAGGGGGAGGAGACCACAAGAGCTGAAGATGTGATGGCACATAAAGCTTCCAAGTGTGTGACTGCATCACAACTGGCAGAAATAGGAACACCCATTTCCTATGAATACCACAAATAACTGTGAAAATTTCTTTGTGGAAGACTCCACACAGCTGCAGATCACTTCTCTTCAGGATCTCGTGTGGCCCTAAGTATTGATCAGACTTTTTAGATTTATCTTAAAAGAGATAAACCTTTGCTCTTCAGCCAGCAAGGACTGGATTTAACTAGTGCTTGGTTCTGAACACAGTGTTGCTGGAAGGTTCGTGCCAAGTCTTATGCTGATTGTTCAGAAACATCCCTTCCGATTAAAAAAATAAAAATACATTTACTCTAATGTGAAACAGTATTTCCAGGAGCTGCTCCGTTACCTGTTCAAGCTCTTCCTTGATAATCTTGCAACCAAGGGATGAAGAAGATTCCCTTGGCTCACATTCTTCAGTCTGTTTTACTGTTCCTGGGTTTAAAGGAGTTTTGCCCAAATAAACCCTTGTCTACACAGCACACTAAAACACTGCTCTAAATACATCTGGTTTGTACTGCAGTGGGAAGTTTTCTCTACTATATGATCTTCAGCTACTTGTGAGAAATTATTTGCAGAGAGGAGTTTCCTTTTTACAGTGGGAGTTTGTGGTGACAGACATGGAACTAGAGAATACCAGCACCCCATCCCTACTTGTAGAGCTTGTGTGAAGAGGGGCAGAAAAAAGGTTCTGGAAAAACACTTAACTAAAATTATCCCTCTTTCTATAACAATGAGTATGATTCATATAAAGATGATAGTTACATAGAACAGTGCATTTTTAGACAAAAACAAGCCCTCCTCTTCACTTGTTTTCATAGACTTCCTACATGGGACTAATCAGTTTACATCATTTGTCATGCTCAAACAATGAAATTTATGTTTTGAGTGACATTTTTGCAGCCAGAAACCAGGGAGTTTGGTTCTTTATAATTTGTCTATTCTACTCTTTGATGAAGTCCAATTCTTAGGATGCTGATTTTCCTGTAACTCAGAATTGTAGACCAAAATCCCTTTTCTAGGCTTCTAAACCTATTCAGACAAGAGTGAAGCAGTTCCTCACAGAAAACCAAAACTTAAGAATGGTCTTCCTCTAGATAATGCCACTGAATATTCCAAGTTCCTTCCTCAGCTACCTGTGTATATGACTGCATGAGGCAGGCACAGGGGTTAGATTTAGCAGCTTGTATTACAAAAGAGGTATTCTTGAAACCTAAGGATTTTTTAAAGTTAATACTTAACTGTTTTAAACATCTCAAAGTAGACATGACAAGGTAAGAAATACTAGAATTCACAGTGATTTGACCCTTCTATCACTAAAGGTCTAAAATAAATTCCCTTTGAAAATTTTCAACATTTTCTATATTTTAGCAGTTTCTTAATACTTGCCAGATCAAGACACATGGTCAGGTATAAGCAATATTCTGTATTTAGTATCTCAACATATTTCAATGCTGCAGTCCTTTAAATATTTTTTATTTCTGTTAATCAGAGAGAGGATGTGCAAACCATCAGTAACGAGGTCCCTGAGTAATGGAAAACTGTATGCATTTCTCTATTTTGATTGGCTTATAAACAAGGAAAAAAATGGGGCCTAATGCCCTCCTCAGAAGAGTATGTTCAACTTCACCATCGTGTCAATAATGACTTCATCCTTAATTTGTACTAGAAATTCCTGGCTCTTAGTATTTTCTAGCTAATGAGAAGATATTCAGGTTAGCAAAAAAACCCCCAAGTATGAAAAGCTTCAGAAGAATCTCAAGGCAGTGAATGATCAGACCCTTTGAATGATTAGATTCAATCACCAAAACTCTCCCACTACATCACAAGAATACAGGAACATGAAGTCCTTGCAAGTCACATCAAAGGTCCGTTATTCAAAGGCATCAGTAATGGGTGCATAAGAGTGATCCAAAAGCTAGGAAAAATGTATGCTATTTTTCAGAATATGTTTCAAGGCTGCATTTTTACTTTGAGCTGTGGACACTGAAACCTGGGTTGCAGAAAGATTTTCCAGCTTTCTGCCTCTGTCTGTGAGAAAGTCTTTGCTTTCTCACAGACACTGGCTGAAAGCAGTTAGAAGTTTCTGTAAACAAATCCCTTAATCTTGCAGGTTGTTTTGCACTATTGTTATGGTTCTAACTTTAGAAGTGGGTGCCTTAGAATTTGGCCAATCCCTTGGGTGGATGGCCAAAGGACCAATTAACTTATGCCATTTAACACACTTTTGCAAAATAACATGTAAAAGCCTTTAGAAAATAGTAAAACGCTTCCTTTTATCCCTGAGCCTTGGACTTCACGTGTTTCTTCTCTCGCCATCCCCGGCACAACAGCGACATTGAGGCACAAAGACTTCCTCAGTTAAATATAATTTCTTTCTATCATTTAGCAGTCCTTTATTGAATATGCTTGGCTTCCTTCCTGAAATTTAGCAGGTCTAATTCCTATGTCAGTCAGTTCCATTGCATGTCACATCATCTTCCTTTGAGAATAGCACTGGGTAATTTCTGCCAATGACTCGGAGATCTTGTACGGAGACAGACAATGACGATCATTTCCCCTTCACATTCTCCATGAACTCTCAAGTTTTATGGACTTCACTCAATCATTCTCACCCAAGTTATTGTTTTTCCAGACTGAAATGTTCAGCCTATGGAATCCTGACATGTTTTTTCATTCCCTTATCGTCTTCGTTGGCTTAACTGCACCTCCCATACTTCTGAACGGTCCCACCAGAGCTGGGGAGGTCACACATTTGAGATGCACGTGTGCCACACATATGTTTGTCCATCTATATATACTCATACCCAGAAACACACAGAAAACAACCTGCTCTGGTTTTCACTGCTTTTTTCATTCCTAACTTCTTTTTTATGAGTCATTACATTCATTTCAACAGACTCATTCTCTTCTAATCTCATTCTTTGAATACCCCTTACTTTAGTGTCTGTGCAGGAGGTCGTTACATCTAATAGTTTTTAAAAAGCTAATTGCTTCTAAGATTTTTTTTAGGAATGCACATTTTTCAAAAGTTCAGTCCTGGTTTAAATATCATTATAGGCTCTGTGCAGACAGAGCCACAACCACATTCACAGTGTTTTCTCAGGATGGAACTCATTAAAGGTTTGGTTAATTTTGGCAGCCTAAGCAAAACTCTGATATGCTTGCAAACAAATGCAATTGCACCACTTTCACAACTGACTCAATCATTTCTGAGTTCAGCCCACTGCTGTCCTTCATACCATTCTTACTATATTGTTTGCTCTGAAATGTTTAGAGAAAGCAACTCCTTCTGCTACTACCTTTCTTCAAATCACTTAAGAGTTCTTGATCTCAAATACTGTTTCCCTGTCTCACTGGAACTATTTCTTGACATCTTTTTTCTTCTTTTTTTGGACATCTTGACAGGTCAAAATAGATATGAAAACTGCAAGCAGTTTTAAAAGGTGAAATTTTTCTCCAGAGCATCATCCATTTTGGAAAGCCCTGTAAAAGTCATAGCCACAACACTTGGATTTTTTTCTGGGTTTTGAGATAGCCAATCTAACTTTTCCCAGAGCACTAAAGTTCAAATAGCTGCAGTTAGATTCAACAAGTTCTTCAAACAATTTTTGTGCTATAGCAAAGACAATCACAAATGCAACCTCAAATTTGATTTCCTTCAGCTTTCCTTTGGTTCACAGTGAAAGGGTGAGAATCAAGCTAGATAAATCAAGGGCACCTGAGAATCACTGAGGATCTCCTTCCTGTAGACTTGACAACTGTTCAAATACACAAATCTGAGTTTAAATTCTGTTATGTCAAATATCATCTGAATTTCAAATGCAAAGGTGCCCCCTTGTAAAGCAGGAAAACAACTAAAAGGAATGTAACACAGTGTCTCCTAGATGACTAGACAATGGATACATATGCAACCAGGGTCAGATTTCAGGAATTTTACTTTTTTCTGTGTTGCCCAAAGTCACCACATAGCCACCGTGTATTTGCTATGCCCTTTGTATCTTCATTACTACTTGAACAAAAATCCTGCCACTAGGATTTAAACAAGTTTAATTTGAGGATGGTTCCTGTAAAGACTTTACATTCCAGGGTTCACACTACGAGTACCTACAACTGCACCATGGCCACTGCCTGCTCCTGGAGCTGCATCCAGACTGCACAGGGCATTCACACAAGGAACTCACCCATTTATTTGGCCACTACAGTTTTGTCTGCACATGTTTATATCAGAGAATACATAAGAAAGAAGCATCAAAAAGCATCGAAGTCTGAGCCAGGTTATCTTCCCAGAGAGGGACATATGTTACACAGGAGGAGACAGAGGGGACTGGCTGTGTTCTTAACGTGATGAAATGGACTCTGAGGCACATCTGTCATCTGTCAGCTTTCAGGCCTTACATTCCCCCCGCTCCAAAAGATGAGAGTTCATGGTTCTGTGTCTTTTAGTCATTTCTGTTTCCTGGACTGATATACCGGAGAGGGAAAAGGAACAAGTTTTGAGGAGTCATCTAAACATGAGTCAGACATTTGGATTTTTTCAGCAAAGATGAATTAGAGGTCAGAATATAACGTTTCTCCTAATACTTGAAAAAGAATTTTGACAACAGCATTTTCTTTTCAAACATAAGGTTGAAACATTTCAAACATAAAGGCTGAAAAATAGAGATACTACAGTTGTCATCCTGTGTCTCACTGATTATATAAGAAGGAATTGTGTAGCAAGTTTTATGACTAACTGGGTGAATGACGAAAGATAATGGAAATGCAGAAGTTAATTTTGTCTATTTGAATCTTGGGGGTTTTATTTCCAAGTGCTTTTTCTCATGATACCAAAAAGGGTAGAGTTTTTGGATTACGTAGGTACTCCCTCACCTCCCCAAACTTAGAAAGCAAGAGGTCTCAGTGAAGAATCCTTTCATATAAATGAGGACAAAGGAAACTGGAAATTACTAACTGGTTTCAGACATCACTAGCATTACAACTCTTGTAACCTGTTCTAACATACAGAAAATCCAATCTTAGAAGCAATTTTGTAGGAAAAAGAAATATGTGCCAACTTCTGCAGAATCCAATTCATAGTTAAGTACCACTGCATCCCAACACCACTCCCCAGAATACACGAACCTTTCTAAGCCACACAGAATTCTCAGCTGTCTTTGTTCTGTAACAGATTTACAAGTTTTACCTGCTTGGTATGTGTAAATAAATGTCCCTATGGGTATATCATAGTTAACGAACACTCGCATCTTTCGCAATTTCGAAGTTAAAACGAAGAAATATTTAGTATTTTCTGAAAAATAAGAGACAAGGCATAGAAGTGTCCCAGTGTAATATTCCTGTAAACGTCTGACTGTTCCATGCTGCCTAATAATAAAGAAGTCAAGAATAGAGACTATGCGAGGGACCCTTGAGAGGGGAGAAGTTACATTCACTGTCTTTCTAATAATTCCCTATGTGAAAAGAACTCTAGCCCTTGCCAACAGACTAGTCCCAACTGGCTTTATACTAGGGTTGTGTTTATTCAAGTGTTCTCCTTTATGAAGGAAAAACTTGGCTTTAATTCAAGGTAAAGAAAAAAACCTCCAAGCAGCAAAATATTTTAAGGACAGATGTCTGATCTTGAAACAGCAGCTAACATAGCCAGAATATATCTGTGCAATAAACACTTACTCATTAGTCCTCTCTTTCAACTGCATGTATTTCTTTTTATCCACGATGTTGCTCACAAAAAAGGTAGCACAGAATATAGTGTTCTCTATTATCTCCTGGGACAACTTTAATTAATTCCTTTAATTCTAATAAATTTGAAATTCAATAACATGTGTTTAGGGGTTTTTTTCCCCTCCAGGGGTTTAATTACGTCTGTTACACTTGGAACCGTGCTACCAAGTGCTGTGAGGTGCGTGGCCCCAACGGCAGCAGCACCCAGGAACTTGATGCCTCGGGAATCTCCTCTGAACCCAAGGACCACTGTGACCTGTGCTTCACCCTGCACTGCTCACTGACACTTGGCTTACGTCTTTACTTCCTCTCCACCTTGGTGCACCCACTGTCAAGACTACTTGCACTGATACAATTTCATGCCCAAAGAAAGAAAGAAATACAAGAGCCGGTAACTATAGTAATGGCTAATATTTTCAAATGCTTTCCAATAATATCCCTGGTGCTTTTAGATGGTTATAGCTCTGCCAAAACTTAACAACCCACACTGAAAATTTCCTTGCCAGGGACTTTAAACAAGCTGAACATTTCTTTACAAAGAAAATAAACAGCAAAAATAATTCTGGTTTTTTTCCAAAAACTAGGATTAAATAAAACTGTGTTTTGCAAATATTTTTAAAAGAATTTTTAGTTGGTTTACTCAGAAATGCTTGTTCTTTTCTTTTTAAGATCAGGGGCTCAAAACTGGCAAGGAGACTGAGACAGTATCAAGGACGTGATCCTTTCTCTTCTTATGAAAAGATGCCCATGTCTAGTCAAGATTTAAAGCCCTGAGTATCACCATGGCACCTGGTCAACACACACAAGTCAGGGATTGGGCAGTACAACACTGAAAAGACCCCGGTCATATTGTGCGTGCTCCAGACTTTCAAGTAAGTTTCAGCCTTGGCCTACAACTGCTACTGTCATGACAGAGGGTGCAGGGAAACAGTCACTGAAGCAGCTCAGAAACTGTATTCTACTGTACACCTCTGAGGAACATCCAGTCAGTGTGTGACAAGGACATAAAGACACACTGGAGCACAGCGTACAGGAGACACGTTTTCCCAGCACAGAAGAGGACAAAAGAGGAGAGGATGAGTCATTTACAGCCAGAATCTTCAGAAACTGTACCAAAGAATCTTGAGTCTTAACACTTCAGCTGGAAAGCAAAGAGCTGATATCCAGTGTCTTTTTAGCTAATGACTTTTAAACACTTGCTGGCCTTCATGAGAGTCAAGGTGATTTCCTGATGAAACCTCTTGGAGGAGCAGGAGTTTACAGCCTTCCTTCTTTAAAAACAAAGAAAGCTTTTATGACTGTTCCAAATACAGGAAAATGACAATATTCAAGAATATCTCTCAGTAAGCTCTCAAACTCTCTTTATCCCCACCTCCATATGGGGGATTTCCAAGGTCAGCTAGAGGTGCAGAGATGTACCCCAACACTGCACCCACAGTAAGTAGGTGGGAGGGTACCACCAGCAGGTAAGAAACATCCTTTCTCAGTAAGAAAATGCTACATATCTTATTGAAAGGTCTGGCTTGCCATTTATTTGGTGAGGCATTCCATAAACGCTCTTTTGGCCCAAGGCACGGTGAAGGGGAATAGACAGTACCAAGTCCAGGCTTCAGACTGTGAGCTCCAAAGAGGGCAGAATGCAGCAGGCAGTGCTCTCATTCTTGACTGCTCATGCTCATTTTTACAACAGGTTCTCCTGGTCATCCCTGGGCGGCTCCAGAGGCCGCACAGCCATGCTCATGTTCCACAACAGCACCAGGCCAGTGCCTGACAGAGGGGGTTTAGAGACACCTACTGTGGTCTGACCTCAGTCCTCCCCTGAAGAAACACTCCAGCTCTTTAAATACCAGAAAGTCATAAACAGCCCATGGGAGGAAGTGGGATCATCACAATTTCACCTTCAGTCTGCCTGCGTATATCTGACATCTCTGTCCTCTCTGTGCTTTAATTAAGCCACAACCTGCAAAGTCATCCTAACACTCAGGAGCAAGGGACTGAATCCAATACTCTCCCTACCCTGAGCCGAAAGTGATACCCCCCCAGACAAGACAAAGTTAAAATTAACAGGTTTTGGCCTTGGGCAAAAAGAGCCTTTATGGAATGCCTAACCAAGTAACCCCTATCTCCTTTGATGGAGGAATTATCAAGCACCGATATCCTGCAGCAACAACAACTGAGCTGTTCTTTCAAGAAACTCATATCAACAATGGGAGGTAATTTCCTAGCTTGACCTCTGCACTAAAAACTGGAATCTATTGTATTTATCATGCTAACAGCAAAGCACATGCATCTTTTTCCTACCACTTCTGTTCTGAGAATGTACAATCCATCTGTTAGTAAATTAGCTCAGCCTCAGGAATTACGTAATATTCTCACTCACTCACTGTATGGCACCAATTACACACAATTTCAGTTTCAGTTGTATTTTAGACATTTCAAAATCTCTCACTCCAAAGTACCAGCAAATTCACCGATGTAATTTAATTATTACACATTATTTGTGCCAAGACATGACAGTTTGGATTAATCAGTCTGCCCATGCCTGATCCCCAGCAAAATCACAAAAACAACTCTTCTAGGGCTCTTACTCTTTAGGCTTATTCTTTCTACTCCAAGTGCCTGATAAAGTACATAATAGGAAGCCAAAGTAACACCACATTTTCATTCAAGGCAGATCCACATTTAGGCTCTTGCTGGAAATAAATACAAATCTTCCTCTGGCTGTAAACTGAGGATTTTCTTCCATTTAATTCTGCCTTTTTAAAATTTATTACTCTGCCAGTGAGTGCTTTTCAAATAGAAAACTGTTGATTTCTTTCACTTAGTTCTATTGTACCTGCTGTGGCTTGCAGGCAAAAACATTACTCTGCTAGCTGCTGTGAAGGATTTGAGTCCCATTCTTTTTTCAATCCTGCATGCTTTTGTCCCTTCTTTTCTCTCTACTTTATCACTCAAGTATCTGTTTATCCATGGCAGGGGGTAGGGAGAGAGAAATGATGAATAGTGTTGTGCTTAGCCTCCTAAATACTTTATCTGGGCACTGAACTCAACAAGAACTCCGCTATTTCATTTATTGGAAAAGACCCCACGTATTTCTCAAGCAGGCAAACTCTGTAGAAAAAATGGAGCACTTTTCCATAATATAATTCAGCAACAGCTAACGAGATGCATGTCCCACCTACCTCCATTTCCCAGTGCCTCTGGAGTGGGATTTACTGAACTGGTCCTACACAACCAGCAGGCACTTTGACTAATATTTGCTTTGGTATAGCAATTCTAACTGTCCAATGCAAACACAAGTGCCCATCACAGTATGAACAATGCAAATTCTTTGACAACCAGCCAGACACCCTGGACAACTGTTCTCCTGCCCAAGACTGCTTTGCTTGCTCTGTCTTCTAGAAGCCCACAGCCCAAAAACTCTGAAATTATTTTTATGCTACTCATCAAAATAGAATTAAAATCTATTTTGAGCACATTTTATGGTATATACAGTTGATATAATTTCTGTATCTTTATCAGATTCTAAGTTGCATACAACTTCTCTCTGAATCTGAAATAGTAGTCATTTAGAAATGCTTTTAGAAATGCTTTTTAATTATGATTCTCCTAAAAATCTACTCAAGTGCCCACCACCATACAATCACCGGCCAATTGTAGGGACACAACATTACCAGGTATGAAGAACTGCAAGTTTTGCCTACAGTGGAGACCTTACTCTGAATAAGGCCCTGAATCACATCTTCAGGACTGAGCCCTAACTTAAGAGTGTGTCACAAATAAGCAGCAGTTAAAAGAGAAATGTCATAGAAGTGTGTACAGTAGCAACACAAACTATACAACATCCCAGAAAAATATGCTGACATCGACATTTAAGGGCTTACAAATACAATGAGCTTGCCCAAATGGGAGTCACAAGGTATCTAAGACTGATATTTCATAAATAACTTAATAATTAGTCCCTGTACAAATGAGACTAACTATAGCATCCAGCCTTATGAATTAATACAGCTGAGAAGAAAGCCACACCTGAATAACTTCCTCATTCCAATCCTGCAATATGTCCAGACTCACTTCACGCACACACACACGAAAGCAAAATAAACTCTCTCTTTTCCCTAGCACAAAGTAGTACAAAACAAGTAACTGCAAAAGCAGGCAGTACAGTGTCAATAAAAGTTCTGGCAAACTTAGATTGTTCCAATTAGAGAGACAGCCAAAAGCTATATGGAAAGAGCCAACAAAATACCAATGGCAAGCAAGGAAAGAGCCAGCCAAGCCAACGCACTGTTTGGTTTCCCATCCAAGGAAGGAGAGAAGGAAGAGAGGTGAATTTCCACCTGGAACAAATTCATAAAATTGTCCAGAGCACAGAATTCTGGCAGCTGTATTTGCTGTTATACTGAATCAATATCCTGATCAAATTTGGCAACACTCATGGAAGCATCTGTTTTCTGCATTCACCCCTATGTAAATATCCAAGAAGCACAGCTCCACCCTAGGCAATGGAGGAGCTTGTATGCACCAAAGAGGACAATTCTCCAGCCACAGAGGAACCATAATAGCGAGGGTTTCCCAGTAGCTCTCTGCAAGAGGAAGTGGAGGGAATCAAATTTTCTCTCATCATGTGAGCATCGTGCACAGTGTGCATGCAGAACCACGCACAAGGAACCATGTGCAGTTTCAGCAACTGTTACACAGCAAACTGATCACAGTGAACAAAGCAGCTGTGACTGAAAAGCCAATGATACATGAAGCACATGCCATTTAAAAATGTGTGAAATAATACAACGAAGTATTAAGAAACCCACAGCAAACTTGACATTAAATAAAATACAAGCACAAAGGAATAAAAAAGGGGGGGCAATTAATTAATCAAACTGTACCATTACACAAGGAAAGTAAAGAGCTGTCCTTGAAATCAATTGAAAGTCAATCAGAAAATTCCAACTCCTTCATGAGTCCTAGGATTGCCTTAAGTCAGCCAGGTGATTATATGGAAAAGTACTAAAATGCAAGTAATATTTTCGAAAACTTTAAAAGAGTACCACACAAATTCCACATAATCTAGATCTTTACTTCTCCAAGGTTCACCTGGACAAAACAGTCCACCAGAACAGTTTCTAAGCAGTTTTATTTTACATCACTTTGGAACCAGAGAGTCACAGGATAATGTGCTCCCTAGTCTTTAAAATAATCAGGGAGCACTATCAAAATGTGCAGTATCTCCTTATGCCAAAATACCTGAGGGGTATATGAATCGCTGTCAACAAGATGTCATCAGTTTGCTGAAAACCAATACTCTAATCAGCTCTGTTATTATCCAGAATGTGTCTACAGCCATGTTATACATGCAATTAATTGCATAATAATAAATATATTTCCATATGAACATTCCAGACTGCATTTGTATTGCTTACATCTACATTTAACATCCATATCATCAGCAAATTAAATACAATACATGAAAAAATTGCCTGATAGTTCAGTACAAATGAAACTCCAGAGCTGAAACAAAAGACTGATAGTGCAATGTTGTTTTAATAAAATTGACAGTAGGAAACTACTTAAAGAGCATAAGGGAAGGAAAATTGTATTAAATAATACTACCAAACTGTATTTTTAGTGATGACAGACTGGCTGTGAAATTATAACAGATTGCAAAGACATCAGTACTGGCTGAGGAAAAACAGTTTTAAGGTAAAGCAATCAACTGACACATTAGTAATCAGATTAGCAGAGGATACAATGAGAGAATTTAACAAGCAAGCAGATTGCACAGACTAGGCTCCATTCTGATGCCAATTAATGGTTGATGAGTCATTCTATTCCTATGGAGAATTTTGAACCATTTTTCATTAGTGAGATTACAGTTATGTCTAGAGAATGCACTGTAAAAAAAAAAATCTTACAAAAGCAGTTTTGAAATATTCCAAGAAACAGTAAGACACAGAGTGTCATCACAATATTTGCACAGAGGTAAAACCATAACACTGACTGACATCTTTAAAACTGACATCTTCAAAATTACACAGAAGTCTGTGTCCAGAATCGTACTGAAAATATTCACACTGTTATGGATGAAAACATGTATGAGCTCCAGAAAAAACAGCCAAGCAACAGTTTTACAAAAAAAGGCCTGTGTTGCTAACAAAGGACACTGTTCATTACGATAAAATTGAGAAACATGATGTTCATGTCAAGACCAGAAAGCTCAGTGCATCACAGCTTGGCAGGGAAGACGCTGCACTCTGGCAAGAGAGAAGGGCTGGGTGTTACAGCAGGTCATGTTCACCCCTCCTGCTCCTGTTGCTGCAACAGGCACAACTGCTGCCATGAAGTTACCCTGAACAAGAAAAAGGGACAATGCCCAGCAACTCTTTTTTGGATTTATGGAGTGAGTTTCTGAGTTGAGAAGTCACTCCTAACTATCTATAAGGTTAGATGAGATCTGTCAATAACCCTAAGTCCACCTCACTAAGCAAGAGCCAACCCAGGAGACAGAGCAAGGCCTGGAGAGGGCATTCCTTGCCCTCCACGTTGCACAGAACTGATCCCAGCCAGACTACTTTGACAGATACGTCTTGGTGTTTCAGAGTAGACATGGATATGTCAGTGCCAGTGGTAAAATCAACTTGACTTGAGATTTAACCACAAAAACCACTTCCATAAGCCACTGTATAGTTTTATCACCTTAATTTCCAGAGATATGTAGGGTAAGATCCATAGCAAGCCATATTTTCTTCTTAATTTTACCCCTACAAAACATCTGATTTGCTGGATAAATTTGGAAAGCTTCTTTCTAGAATTCGGAAACTTTTTCTTATGCTTGATGAAGCTGAAAATTCATTATTATTAACAAGCTAGCCACCAATTCTAAACCAAACTAACTAAAGAAAACAGTTTTTCTGGTACTGTTAGAAGATGTTAATGGCTTAAAACTGTTAATTGAAAAGAGACCATTATAACACCAACTACAAGTGTAATTTGTGATTTTTAGAGAAAATCACTAAATATATGGTAGGCACGTGGCAACTTAAAGTACAGACTATTTCTTAATGCTAGACTGAGAAAAGGGTTTGTGTGTGAGAACCAATCTGTAAGTGTAAGCAAATGCAAATAACAGAACCATTTACACCACGAATCAAACTAATTACAATTTAAAAGAATTAAATTAAGAACTAAAATGCACTTACATCCTTAAGCAAATTATTCTGACATTAAGTCAGTCGCTACTTCAGTCTTGCCAAAGCACAAAAATACAAAGCGTCCCATCTACCCTCATTCTACTTGCTGCTCTTTTCAAAATGTGTTATCTCACATTTCTGAGTTTTGTCAGGACTATGGAAGAGTCCTAATTTTAAGGCTATGGATTAACAGATAGTTTTTCAAGACCTGTCCTCTCAATTTGCAGAATTGACTGCATGTCTTATTTGTTTTGCCTGGCAAGCACTGCTGAGTATTAATCTTTGCTTCCTGAACAGTAAGGCCCATTGACTGAGAGATGTGGTTGGCCTGATATCCTCATTCTTCATGGAAATATAATTTAGCTTTTAAGGTAGATTTCACTCTTTTGCTTTTAATGACATAGGTTATAAACAATGGGTGTGTTATGTAAAAATGACAACTCAAAGATAACTCAATCACTACTAGTGGAGGTAATTACATGGAACTTTCAGTTAAATGTCTTCACATTGTTTTGTCATTTCACACTGATAAAGCACAGCAGTGCTTCTAGTAATGACAGTTACAATGTGAGGTACTTCTCCTTCACTGGAAAGTTCTGCCTGACAGCCTTAAAATTCCCAGACCTTTGCAGGATTGGTCCAGATGAGTTTTTGCCAGTGTCCCTCCTGCTCAAGAAGTGAAGGTGAGTGAGTCGTGTGGTAGTTGGGACCATTGTACCTGTCAGACTACAAAGATGGCATGCTAGGAAAAAAGATTCTGTGATCCAACTCTGGTGCTGAATAAATCGCCTGAAGTGCAAACTAACATGAAGCAGAGCCAGAAGTTTCCACTCCTCAGTGCTCTGTACATGAAGCAGAGCCAAGAGTTTCCACCACTGTGTGCTCTGCAGCATAAGACCAAATAGATATTCAAGCCCACAGCTAACAGGACAGGAGGAAAAGAAATTCTCTGCTCCTTCACTACACTGAGCAGGATCAATGACCAGGAAATTCAAAGAGTTTATGCAAGGAGCACAGACTTGCAAAATGTAGGCCCAGGAAACCTTATAAAGACCACAGAATGAGGCCTATTATGTACTCATCATATTACTTTTAAAATATTTTCTTTCTGAAGGATTTAGCCCAGATTGCAACTACCATTTCGTATGAAGCTGTAAAAAAATCACTGCATGATGTTTCTTACTATATACTTGTTAAAAATCTCTAGGTGTGGATTAGAATTCAAAGAAATCACGATTTAAGTCAGTCTGTCCCTTTGTGATGATTAGTTTCCAAAAAAATTATGTCTATTATTCTGGATACAATGCATACGGTCTCAGTATAAAGGAAAGTCATATTGTAAGGAGTTTTAGAAACCTGACGCTAGAACTAAAAAAGAGCCTATATATTCTACTTTCTACCCTAGAGCAAAATTTGCAGCACTTTGAAGTTCTAACACAAAATTTTCAAAGCCTGCCTAACCTTAACAAAGATTTTGGGTGATGTTCACTGTATAAAAGGAACTATGAAACTTGTAGGGCTGAATAAACTATCCATGGTTTAGGATCCAGCCCTTCCATCCCCTCCTTACAGTCCTGTGTGGCTCCAGACCTCCCTGGCAGCCCTCCCTTCTTCCTAGCCTGGGCCACAGATCCACCGCAGGATTTCTATCCAGAGGCAGGGTTTTAGGATGCCAGGGTTCAGCATGAGGTTTCATCAAGGTTTCCCTGTTTCGTTTCCACATTCCTTTACATTCTCCAGTGCTATGCAGAACACCACAAATTAGAGCTACTGTGGTACCTAATCTAACCACCAACGAAGAGAGCAGATAAAGCAATCCTAGAAAAGCAAACATGCCTGTACAATTCCCATCAACCACCACCCTGGCCCACAGAAATAATTCAACAGGCCATATTTATGACATGCTCAGCCTCTACAAGCAGGAAAGCACAAAACCCAGATTCATAGGAAAAATTCCTCACATCCTGTTGAATGTTGAAGTCCTCAATTCCATTGTACAATACCTAGGGAAATGCTACTGCCATATTTTTGCTATGTAAGTAGTCCAGGCTTGCTTCTCCAGTATCTTTCATTTTGATTGGACACAACCACAAGAAAAGCGGGTGTAACACACTAATATTCTTATTTATTCATATTTAATACTTATTCTGCACTGTTGTGTAAAAACTATACACTCATCTGGGCATATGCTACCTGGACAGCAAACACTGTGATGAGGAAAACTGTTCTAACTGCATTTTACTGGAGAATATTTTAAAACAAGTTGCAAGCAGTTAATAATTTTAAGATGGATGTCTTGTATATTTCTTGTATTGTATAAATAAACAGAATTTTCCTAGACTTGGTTCAAGGTTTTTATATTTGTGATATTTGCTAGTCTTTGCTTTAAATTTACAGTAAGAAAAAGCAAGTACACTGCTTTCTGTATTTCACAGAACATCTATTCTGTTACCACATGACAAAAACACCAACCATACTAATACTTACTCCAATTCATTGAAGAGTATCTCCTTAAACTTGGCAATATAGTACAAAGAATTCCAAATGTAATTCTTAATGTCCTCAGCCCAAGACACTGGCAGAGTTTAGAAGTGAGGCTTTCTCAAAAGGAATGCTTTTAACTTCAGCACTAACAGGGATGAAATTATTGTAGAAAAAAGTGTATTTCCTTTTTCCTTCAAACACCCACTGCCTTCTGTGCAATTCAGCCCAAGGTTATAGAAAACTTTATGTTCAGAGTTTGGTGATCCAAATCCTTCAGTCTTTACTTAGGCAAAATTCCCACTGAAGTCAGTGAAGTCAGTGGGAGTTTTGCCTGGGTAAGAACGGCTGGGTTTGGCTCAGAACATACATGGGTCTGTAAGCTGAGGAGAATGTGAGTGAAAGTCATGGCTGCATGTAAGTAGCTCATGTTTCCAGCCATGAAGATCATATATTACTTTACAACACAAAAACATAGAATGGTTTGGGTAGGAAGGGACCTTGAACATGATCCAATTCCAACCCCTCTACCATGGGCAGGGACACCTTCCATTATCCCAGGTTGCTCCAAGTCCCATCCAACCTAGCCTTGAACACCTCCAGGAATGTCGCATTCACAGCTTCTCTGGGCAACCTGTGAGAGTGTCCAGCCACCCTCACTGGGAAGAATTTCTCTCTTATATCTAATCTAAACTTACCTTAAAATACCAATAAGCATCCTAATAATTTTATATTACTTCCATTATGTTGCAGAATGCGTACGACAAAAGGAAGAGAGAAGGGCTTGTATGACCATTGATAGAGTTAAGTGACCAGGATGACACTCTGTGTGCAGTTAAAGCTTTTCAGTACAACTTCTAACATAGCAATCATGAAAAAAATCTGGGACCCAAAATAAAAGCTTCTCTACAAAAAGGCAGGCAATGATTACTCGAACATGCAGCTCTGCATAGAGCTGTATATCTCATGAGTGGGAAGCTCTGCTTAAAACCTCATCTTATCCATGCCCTATTGTAATTCATGAGAACCTATTCTTCAGTATGTCCCATAGCCCCTCTAGAAAATTTAGGTTCAGAGAAATGCTTCATAGAAAACAAAACACTTTGCTATTTTACAGATAATCACTGCTGTGACATGTCCATTCTGGGTCTTCAAGGCATCTCAGCATGCTTGCACTTGCCTGCATAAGTATATTTTCTCTCACACATATGTACATGCACTCTGTGTGAATTTGGTCTGTGTTCTCAGATTTGGACAGCCCTAAACACCATCCGTGTTGTGAGAAAACAGATGTGGGGGTTAAGAGTGAAAACTTGTTCATTCAGAAGGCAAACAATTAAAAGCTTTACAATGAAGCATTAATTTGATTAAACCCATGTAAGCCACCCTTTGACATTCCATCAAACTGCATTTTAAGTATCATGCTTAATTTTTCATTTTTCTGCATGTTTCTCTTCCCCCCTTTTCAATGTCTTTTAAGTTTAGATTCAAATTCATAAGTAGGTTTCGTTTCCAACCTATATAAACTGTTCTTTTGATATATTAACTGAATACTTTTACTCAGCTTGAGCTTAAGACCTTGATAAGAATGCATGACATACCACTACCAAAATAATCTGACACCTTAAGTTCTTTCATTAGTTTTTTCTGTTCTGCACCTGTAAGAAACCAAGAGAAAACATTCTCACCAGTGTATCCACCACACACTTTACTTTTCAAAGGACTTATGTAAGGTTTATCTGAAAGAAGCCAACAAACACATCTGAGACAGAAGCCATGTGTGATAATTTGTTATGCCACTGCTGTACTTACCTAAAAATGTGGGCAAAGGCTAGCAAAAATGGAACTGGTAAAGTCAACGGTCCTGCAAATGGATTAGCAGGCACAGTTACCATACACAAAAGCAGCGAGGATGGAATTTATCTTGGAGATTAACACTGAGGTATCACCTTATGCCACTTGACGCAGAGTGTTGGTTTAAACCTCTGTGGCACTTATCTGCTTTTCTTTTTGGCAAGAGTGCTGAACTATCCTGCAGCAGACATTCCCATCGCTTGCATCTCCCGCTGTTTTAAAACCAGGAGAGGAACTAAACTCTCCACATTGTTGATGCAGATCAGTGCATTTCAGAGGGGACAGAGGAAAACAACAGGAAACAAGTCAGAGGACAAATAAATATTGCTACTTAAGCCTTCCACATAACTGGAAAACACTAACTCTTCAAATGAAAAATACATGCTGTTCTACCAGGCTGCCATGATAGATCTTAGAAAGACACAGACAGTTTTATGGTCTTATAATTGTTCTTTGCTGAAAGGGAAACTTGGAAGTAATAAAGCATTTTCTTACAACTGAAGCCTGACCGCAACTGCTGCCAATTCAACAGTAAACTGACTTCAAGTATGTGGAGTCAGATGGTTTCAGCTTCACTACTACAGGGAAACCAACTCTTGTAGCCTGGCACAACCACTATCTGGAAATGTGCCATGATTGTGCATTGAGTTAAGCTCCAGACAGACTGTAAGGGCTGAACTTTAAACCATTTGTATTTTTAACGAACACAAATAAATTTATGGCTGCATAAAAACTGTCATGCTTCAGGGATTAACCTCTAATAACCTCTCCTGCTATGTTAACAAAGACATTTAAAATCTGCCTCTCCAAGTTACACAGGACTCAGGTTAATGAAGGCAATTCAAAAAGAAATTTTAGGGCCTCATTATATCTAATAAGGGATTAGTGACACCAGCAATTTTTAAGACCATTTGTGGACACTTTGATGCTGCCCTGTGGCTTGGGACTCCCTCAGTTTACCTCAGGATTCCCAGATGAACCTAAGTTTGGCAAGGTGAATAGAACATTACAGAAGGGAATGGCATGGAGGACTTGAAAATGGAAATAACTTTCAGAGTGTCAAGACATACAGCTTTCCTTGTAGGCACTCTACCATCTAATAATTTTGCATATCCCTATTTAACAGATGAGAAAACGTCTATTCTCACGAGGCAGATTTTACAAGAAAGAATACCTATAGCTGAGCAGTACTTTGTGATGCTAACGTAGCTAAAATCCCAACCATAAGTTTCCTACTTCTTAAGTTAAGCAAAGAAAATACAAGAAACATATGGCAGAACAGGAACTAGTCAACGGGAAGTTTTAAGGCCTGACCCGTTTTAAACACTGTGGAAACATCACAGCTTCCCCATGCATTTGAGACAGGTACCACAGTTTTTGAGAACAGGAGATTACAAAGAAGAAAAGGATTCCTACTAGAACTCCATCAGGAACACCTGACAGCGTAAGCCCATCTCACCTTTGTTAGAACATTCATACAGAAACTATCTGTTCTCAATGTCACAACGATAGAAAAGCTTTATTGGAAATATTTGATTAACCAGACAATAAAGGGTCCCTATGGTACAAGACAATACACGACAATGCTACAAGGGTCAGCCTGTGTCACCAAAACTGAAGCAGCTACAAAAATTAATGTATGGATAGAAGCAACTAAAGCCAGCAAAACAATTCTGACGACATTCTAAATCAGAAAAAAACATCCCAAAATATCTGAAGGTTGCCTTTTCTCTTAGTTACTATTGTAAAACTTCGTGATCTTACATATTTTCTGGGAAAGTGTCAAATATTCAGACTATTCAACTTTTTCAGGTTTATTTCCAAACAAAAAGCGTATTCCTAAATTTAACTACTTATCTCTGAACCTTCAAGGACCAAAGGAAATATAAAAGGAAGGAAAATGGAAACTGTTGTAAGAAAGATCATAAGAGAAGGTGACCTGAAACAGGAACTTGGACATCCTCACCCACAAGGACAATTCTAATCTTATATTCCAATACGACTATTAAAGCTTCTATTTATCTTTTCTGTCTAGACAAAACAGTAAAAATATCAGGAAGAAAATTCAGTTACACTTTTTAGAGCTTCAAGGACATGAAGTTTAGTTTGATTCCTGACCAGAAATGATAAGGTTTCTGCAGTTCCCATTTTATCTGAAGAGGTTCAACAAATCCCTAGTAGAAACCAATCTAAAGGATGGATATAAAAATAGAAAAATAAAGCCAAAATCTGAGAAAACCCCAGCCACCCAACTGTTAAAGCAATCCAGACATGCATCTGATCATGTTGTACAACTGGTGATGTGACCTCACAAACCGTGGTGTGTGGTTTGGGCTTTATGCAGCCTCCAAGGACACCCACCAAGGCTGCAATCCACTACAAATGGTGCCTACTTAACTGAGGAGCAATTCTACGTTACATTTTCTATCCAGAAGATGCCATAAAATACAATTAAAATTAGCAGTTCATGTTCACTTGTCGCAGGGACACAATGAATACCAAGAGCACATCAAGGACACTTTGTCAATAACAAGTCATAGAAGAATGAGTGAAAAACACTTTTCTTTGTCTGATTCAGGAAGTATTTTTAAAATGGAATGTTCTGATGAAAAAAAAGAGACCACAAAGAGACTCAATGATTGCATTTATATGTACATGTGAATACACGGGTAAGCACCACTGTAATCTTCTGAAGCAGCCAAACAATGGTATCTCAGGGGTCTGTAATTATCAGGTAATTATCGTATAATAATTTCAGATTGGATAAAAAAATTAACTACCTCTTCATATCTCTAAGTTTGATAATTCAGTGAGTGAATAATGTACCAAAAGTGCTAAGTGATCTCTGAGACAAAGGCTTAATATTCTCATAGACTCAAAGCAAATAATGGCAAATGTCATTATAAAAATTGTATCATTAAAATGTAATTTAATAAACAAATACATAAAAATCAGAAACTTATTAAGCCACAGGACTTTTGTGAATGAAAAAGGGACAGCACGTCTGCTGAATTTTAGCACTATTCTAAAATTTAAAAAGGTTTGCACAGAGTTTAGTCAGCTCTTACTATTTTTAGAAATGTCCCACACCAGATGTTTTTTTCATTCCTTATGTTGCAGGATACCACATTTATTTCCCGATCCTCCCAATCAATGCACTTACAACTCAGCCATTGTACAGATATTTGTATTATGCACATAGGAAAATTTGCATCTAATCAAGGTAGCAAGATTTGGCTAATGACATCTTTCCTAAATCCTCAGTCGCTGACATCAAAACCCTAATAATGACAGTTTTAAATCAATGACAATTTGGCTTTCATCATCTTTATCTGAGCCAAGACTTCCCCTTGACATTCCCAGTGCTGATCCTCCACTTGCTTCCCTGCAATGTCTCCCTAATGAAGTCTCCAGTAGTTTCCACAAGGCTGATTGTTTTTCAGGTTATTTCCTTACTTTCCTTGGCCAAATCCTCTCAAAGCAAACAATGTTTTAACAGCATTCACTTCTTACTTTCTAAAATTTTGCCAAACTGTTTATGATGAAGTAGAAATTTCCTTCTGACTTGAAGCAGAAGTATTAGCATTTTCTAGCAACATTAGTTTGTTATCCAAGAAGAAACTTGTCCTTACAGGAAGACATGAAGTTGTGCGAATTTTAATTTGCTCACAAGGTATTCCCAGCCTTCTCTTCAACAGAGAGAAGAACCCAAAACTTGAAACTTGAGTGAGAACAGTGCTATAGTACTATTAACATTGAAATTGGTGCTTGCAAGTTCTGTAGTGTTTATTCTTCACTAAAATACAGCTTCACCAGGTCCTTAATGCTTATTTAGCAGCTAGAAACAGCTGCAGATGTTAACTTTTGATCTCATCTGCTCTCAATCAATTCTTAAAACGAACGGCTGCATATACAGCTGGAGCTACACCAACTGCCATTCTTTCCGAAGACTAATGGACTTCTGTGCATCAATACTGACTTCTGACAACATGGAAAAATGAATTAGATTTTTTCAAGTAACTCCCAATTTTTCAGTACACCGAATGTCTTATAAACAGATATTTGCAGATTCTTCTTTCCTAAAACTGCCTTTGGGAAATTCATACAAGAATTAGATGGCTCATTTGTCACAAGAAGAATATACTGCCACGAGAGCAACAAAACTGAAACATGCCAAATGACTCAACGTATCCCCTACTAAAGCAAAAATGATGGACAGGAAAAGCCCACACTTAAGAAATAACATTTATTAACACCTTTAAAATAGTGTGACAGTTAGGTAATTTGTTAGGAGTAAGAACAAAGAAGAAACTAGAACTGTACTTCAGAGGTTCCTTTAAAGCCTTTCAGTATTGACACAGCTATGTGAAGGGAAGCTAGTACCTCTAAAACTGAGACTATTAAATTCTCTAATTTCTTCTGAACAAGTCATTATGACTGTTTACCTTAAACTGAATCCTAAGCACGGTTTTACTTAGTTATTAACCATTTTTACATGGTTAGAAACCCATTTCTGGGATTACAAATAAAGCATCATGACATTAGTTGTCACTCCTAGTATTTCTCACTCTCATCTGAAAATCAGAAGTGGTGGTCATTCAGAAAGAAAAGGCAGGACACAAGCCAGCCTCTGCTGACATGGTCTTACTAGAGATAAACTCCAACAGCCTTGCTGTGACAGCTGGATGCATTAGGTGTTTTCTTAGTTCCACCCTCACAATGGCCCAATGCTGGAATTACTTATCATTTTGCTTTGCTTTAGCTTTGTTCATTTCCTGAACCATAATAAAGCAGCTGATGAAATATTTGTTTCTTGTGTTGATCATTCGTAATTATTGGTTTCTTTGGTAATGCATTGTTCATCCCAGAGCCATCATATCACCAACAGCCAAGCACCTCAACAAATGTAACTGGTTATGAGCATTTGGTATATGCTCCACCAGGGATCCTCAGCATAACACTGAAGAGTTAACCTTGAAATACTGAAGAATCATCTGAGTACTCAAAATTTTCAAAAGGATGAGATGCAGTCACAGAGCAAATGACACTGTAACCACCTCACATCACGAGCAGAGTACATCTGTGCAGTCCTCAATGGCATGGGCATTATGCACCCACCACCTCTGTGTCTCCTGGGCACTATGTACCTATCACCTTGTCTCTTCAGTTTCTCCACAGCACAAAGAGAATCTGTGCCTGAGGTTCTCACTATCAAAATATATAAGGAAACGTTTAACGAAATTGTCTTCAGTTCAACAGACTGGCTTCAACAAGATAATTCTGCCATTTCAGCAGGAATTTTCCATTTAATGAGGAAATAAGAAAGTTATTTATATAGTTATTCTGTGTCCTTGTGCTTTTCTAGAGGATATTGGCTCATAGTTAACAACATCAAAACAGCTGGTGCCCCTGGCTAGAATACTTCACTATCACCTGCTCGTTCGAGCACTAAATAAATCTCAGTTTTCAAGTACTTACAAGCAAGAGTCCAGCACGTGTTTCAGACATTCTGTTCATGTACAGATGTTAATATAACCTCCACACACTGAATGTTATCAAATGTGGCTTTGTTGTACTCTGCAGTAGTTACTTAAAGCTCATTTGAAATCCACAGTGAAATAACTACATTAAGATAAAGAAGAGATCTTTCCTCAGAGGGGGTGATTTCTTAGGGTAAATCTATTAACTGTTTGGGATCAAAATGCAGCATTTCCACATGCTTTTACCATTGCTCCTATTATTGCAATTTCTGAGATGCAAGACGGCAATTTTATATTAAATACCAAGCTTCCTACTACTATATTATCATCTACCTGTGATGATATTAGTCAGCACCTTTTCAAAAAACAGTTTTAAAAAAACCTTTTAATTCTGATTAAAATGTTGAATAACAAAAGGATTTGTCTTGAAGTCAAAAATGTTTAAGGATTTATTCCCATCATCATGACATTTTGCGAAGAAATCTCATGAAAAATGGAAGTAAGCATTATGCTTCAGTCAAAAAGCAGTTATGCTTGGAGGATTAATTTATTGACTCCTAATTCACCTCCCTCTCCTGTGACTGCCAAATAGGTGGGAGTGGAAATTTGTCAAAAACTTCTGTCTCTTTGTAAAACCTTCCTCACAACCCAATGCTGGGAAAATAATACCTGTAACCCATGAAGAAACAGATCAACAGCTTCAGGCAACGACATACACAGGCAAACCTTTAATTTAATACTCTCTCATGCTTCACTTTCATGTGTCTCATTTAGCAGGGCTCTTTAAAGAGAAGCAATGTAGCTGCTGTCAGTGATATAATTGCTGTGTTGGTGCCCTTGGGTCCTTACACACCAGGGAATGATGCTTGATCCCTGCTGCTGTCCTTTTAGCTGTCATGAACAGCAAGTGATACTGAAGGAAAAATGGAGAAAGCCACAGATCAAGTAAGGACAGGGATATGTGTCACATACCAGTCCCCTTCTACCCACTGTCATTCAACCATGCATTGAAAATTTGCTTTATGTTCCTGATGGCTGCACAACTGCCCCCAGCTCTTGACTCGGGAGGCTCTGAGCAACAGCTCAGTGAGCACTGGCAGTAACCCACCTACAGCAGTGTGCCTCCAGGAAAGCTGGGAGCAAAATTCCATTTTGACTTTTAACAGCAAAGCATTTGTTTAGTTACTTAGCACAGTCTCTTTTGTGTGCCAGGTCTCCCTTCCAGAAAGGCTGGGGAATTCCAATAATCCACTTGTTTCCCTAAAATGGGTACATCATCCATGGGCAGAATGTAACAGGGCTGTAACAAAATGCAAGATAATCTCACAGGCTGGGGGGAGCGGGAAGTGTTTTAAGAAGTGATATTACTTAAAGGCAACCACCAGGAGTTTACAAGAATTTCCATTCTTTTAATTAAAGATTTTATGAGTCTTGAAACACATTCCTGTGCCCTATTATACATCAGAGCCCTTAAAAATTCAGAGCCTTGTAACATTGCCATAAAGAGATAGGAAAACCAAAGGAGTCTTTAGAAGAAAAACCTATTTATACAGTGACTGTTATGATTTACAAAACAACTAGAGGGACTTATTTTACTTACCATACCTTTATTCCCTCTTTTTCTGTTGTTTGTGAGTACCTTTCAATACATCCTATTATAAACTACCTGCCTTCTAAATTCACTCCTCCATTTATATGCTCAGCATGTTCGGAACAAATATTAAAATCCTCAGAAATGGAGCTAAACTCACTATGCCAGAAGAAAAAGCATTTACATTACAGTGATAAAAATACATTCATTAGAATTCAATTTTAAGAGAATTATTACTTCAAAAAGCAAAGGTGGAAAAAAAATTAAGCAAATCAAAAGAATAGACACTGATAATGAAATATGATTAGGAAAGTATTTTGTAAACTATTAGTTTCTAGAGAAAATAGTATTTCCAGGTGTAAAATTCATGGTAAATTCATTTAAACATATGTCTATCTAATAAGTAATCCAACAAGTTTCTGGAACAGCTTTCCAGAAAATGGTCTATGAACCGTGTCTCAGAAACAAATTAGCTCATCCATCACACGTAACCACTTCTTTGGTAATGACTTAATGAATTTAGCTTAACTATGCTAGGACTGAGCATGATGCTGTAATTACTGTGGGAATTACTGTAGCCCTCAATCCGTCTTTTAGATGTTTATGGCATGGAACAAGAAGCTCAGCATAGCCTGAACCAGAGCCCAAAGCCAAGAGACTTTGGATCTAGAGAGCTATTAGGGAAGTATCCTTACAGACTTTGGTCAGTGCACACCACTCTGCTGGGATTGCAGTCCTGTCTTTCCCACAAGAAAAGGCACGGATACGCCACGTGGGAAGAACTAATGCCATACAGAAATCCTGAGAATAAAACTGGAAGAACATTTATTCCCCCTAATCACATAGGGTAAAAGAACACAGTTTTGAGTCATTTTGCTAGAATGTAATTAACTCTAAACTGAACTCTAAACTACATTAAGCTTACACCAGAGTTTTCAAAGCAAACCAGGGTTGTACTACTAATACTGCAGTTGAGACAGACAACAAAGCTGGGGAGAGTGAGGCAAGAATGTCAGAGGTCAAATAAACGTGTACTGTGGTACTTACACCAATACATACAGCATATTCTTATAATTTGTTCAAGGTTGTGGATATTTACTTGACAGGATTATTTTTCAACTATGGTACGTCTCACTTTCAGATGTTTTACTGGTGAAGTCAGCAGTTACTGCCATACGTAAACTACCATCTCTTTTTTCTAACCAGTAAATTTTAAAGTAAATCCAAATAACTTTCTTTTATATAGGCTAAATAAATAAATAGTTCAATCCCTCCTTAGTTACCAGTCCACAAATGTTCTCAAGCATTCTCATGCTTCATAAACAGAACAGTTAAGGGTGATGTTTTTCTGGGAAAGTAACAGTCAAGGTGATGTATCAATTTCTCAGGAGAACCAGTGGAAACCCTATTAACCTTGGCTTGCAGATGGAAATATTCAGGTACAGAGATGAGGAATTATTTTTGTCCGTATGTCAGTGGAAGAAATTTTGTTTTCTTATACTCTGGCCCTGTGAAAGTCAGAGATGGAAATGCTTGTTTTATTTGGCTGCATCATCAGCTCCCTGCCCATGATTGAAGGTGTGGAATCAGCTAAACTCAAGCCTGGTGACTGAGCAGACATAGCTTAACTAGTTCATTTCCTGGCTATACAAAGTCTCTTTGAGACAGTGCTTGGATACAAAACCATTCATGTGCTAGAAAGGCTGACTTTTTCAAGCATATATAAAAGTCATTCTTACTGATAACATTTTGAGCCTCCAAATTGCATTCTACCTTTGTGGTCCAGGAATTTATAAGTAACAGCTGAGTAATAGCAGTACCTCACAGGACTATGATAAGGATAAAAAAATTGAAGATGACAAAATCCACAGATACAGCAGTAATTATGGCCATGCCAATACGGCTGGTAACGTAACGCTGAATGCAATAACTGAAGACCACCAACAGTCATGCAGCACAAGCATTGCCATGACCATTCTCCATGCTGCCCTTTCACAGAGGTGGCCAAAATTGCATTAGCTGCTGCACATGTGATCTGCTGGTGAGTTGTCTCCCTGCCTCTTCGCAAGTGCACACACCAGTGTCCACACACGCCATCAGGTCTGACCATGGGACACTGGAAGGTTCCACTGAGTTCCAGTAAGTTCCACTTACTCCAGTAAGTCTCAGGAAAGAGAGTTCCTCCTTGACAAGAGAATAGCCAGTCAAGAGACAGTGTCAAAAGGGCCATGATCTCAAGGTGTTTGGGGTCTTTTGTGGGCGGTTTTTTGTGTTTTTCCTTCTTGCTTGAGCAAGATCAACAAGGGAGAACTCCATTCATATTGTACCACACGGAAATAAGTAACAACACTGGGATGAACACTGAGATGTTTCTTGCAATGGGTTGCATTTGTGCAGTGGGGATTGTGACACCCGAACCTGCTCAGAACTGAATGATCTTTTAAAATGCCGAGTTCGCTTTGCCTCTCTGGTTCCTATGGACAAGCTGCACACTGCAGAGAGGCCAACCAGTGTGGAGGTGCAAATGAATAGGAGATCACAGCAATAAGGTCCCTCTGCACTCCTGTCTGTTTATTCCCAGTCTTGCAACTTGGGACACTGTGTAGAACAACTGCTCCATGCACTGGCCCATAAGCCACAGATCAGAACCAGCAGTGTCTGTAGCATACCGAGAATCTCACTCAGAGTTGTTCAGGCTCCCTTTACTCATTTTAGTGGGTGGAGCGTGATTTTTCACCTTCTTTATGCCCGAATTCCAAAGGGAAGCATTTCACATCTGTGAAATTTATTTTTAATAAAAGTACATTAAAATAACTCTTGAGGACACTGTTTAGTATCTTCTACACTTCATGTTGAACTACTTTATGAAGAAAGCTGAACAGCATCTAGTGTTCAATACTCTTAAGCCAAATAGTATCTACATATTTAAACAAAACTTTTGCTTCTATAAACAGCTTGATTAATGTAGCAAAACATGCTGTTATCTGAACAACCACTACTGAAGAACTGAAAAGAATTAGGTTTAAATCTTAAAACCCATTACTATTCACTTAAACATGCTGAAAGTTCTGTGTTAAGTCATATATCAACTATTTTGATGATTAGTCAGATCATGATTACTTATCACATTAAAATACAGATCAAATCAACACAGAAGTTATATGTGAGGCCCTTCGTCCACACATTTTGTCAGCTAGGCTGAATTTTTTTAAACACTAATAGAAAACAATTCAAACCATTCAAGAATGGTACAATTGGGTTTTGCTTTATTGCTGAGAAGGCCAGGCTGGTGACTTTGGAACATTTGCATAGCTTCACTGACACCTGTACTGAGGGAGATAGGGCTGACAGTACTGATTTATGGTCAATTTTTATGTGATTAATGAAGCTACTAAAATGGGAGAATTCAGTTGAATCAATTAAAATCTCAAGGAATGTGAAATTCTCTTCTCAAATGCAAACCTCTGTCAAGCACACTGAAAAAAGAGTATTTAAAAGGCTACCTGCTTGTGGGTGAAGAATAATGATAGGCTTAGGAATACCTGAAAACACAGGGATAAGCTGTTCCTCAGGAAAACTCCCTACTTGCTCAAAGATTTCTCAAGCCCAACATATCTAGTCAAACCAACGATTTTCATGCTAGAGCTGATTTCAAACCACCAGATTAAAGAAGTGAGAAGGAGGGAACCTTGATTAAGTATTGTTTTGCTAGGAGTTCAGCATGTTCATTTCCTAAGAAGCACACACACAGAAACTTTGAGCTTGGCCGTCCAAATGTGGTCAAAGTTGCAAATCTATACAACCTTATTTCCTTCCTGGATGGAAAAGTGATGCAATGCAGTTTCACTGACTTCATGCCAAGTCATGCCTTAAATCAACAACAAATGAGAAGCAGAACATAATCATACACACATTAGAACAAGTGTTAGGGGTTCCCTAAGAATTAGACGGGAAAAATGTAATACTTGAATTTTTGTTATTTTCTGTTTCTTGAACAGTTAAAAGTTCTGCAGCATTAAAATACAGAAAAAAACAGGCTGGCAAGAAAAGCAACTTCCCATTGACTTCATAATCTGTCAAAAACGGACACTTTTATGAGCAGAACTTTTAAAAATACATACTATAAATCAATTAAAATATTCAGAGAAGTATACAAAACAGTTCAAAGGAGCACAAAACGACAATTCACGTTCCTTTAAAAAATGGCTTCTCGCTTATTTTCTGTCTTCAATTCACTGTCAACCACAGGAAAAATCTTTACTGAGTAATTTCCTAGAGAAATAATATTTATGTAGCCAAGGTTCTGCAGCTGGAGCAGGGAAATACACAAGATTATCGGGTGGTCTCTTACAATACAGGACAAAGAAATATTATATTAATAACAGTAGATACAGTATATTTTTTATTATGAAATTTCCAAAATTAGCCATATGAACATAATAAAGGAGAAAATTTCTCACTACCTACGCTAAAACCTACAACCTAAAATTAATGATAAAGCAACAGGCCAATTTTTTATATTCTGTCTGCTGTATTAGCTGAAAAACTAAGAACAACAGTCCGGTTTAAAGTACTTGGCATATGGATCACAGTGCTAAAACATTCCACATTGCACTTTTACAGCAGAAATTAATTTCCAGGTAAGAACACAGCATTGCTTTTATTTTACTTGCTAATGAGGATAATTGGCAAGCAACACTGCTGCTGCTCTAGATTTGTTCTTTATATGGATCTCTGAAGACCACATGTGCATGCAGTGGTGACAGAAATATTTTCCATATGAGCCACTACAGATTTTAAGGTCCCTCAGTCTGAACAAGGTGAGTCCATCTATCATTTTCTGTGCTCAGTAACAATCAACCAGGAAGTTAAAAACTTCTGTGACAACTAGAGGGCAATGATCAGCTTCCAGTTGCTCTGATCATCAAACCACTTAAATTTGTTGAGACTCTGCTGAAAACTTTTCCCTGCTTTAACTAGATCAAAGGCAACACAAGATTTCATTAAGAGACACTTTCTTGAATCAAAGCTGTTACAGATTTTCTTATTAAAACACCCTGAAAACAAAATAAAGTTTATTTCTATACATATGAGCTACAGAGAGTGTCAACCACACACTGTTGGACAAGTGTTTTTTCCAGTTCACTTCCACCTTTAACCAGGGAAAGCAATTGATCTGGACTTCATTAGGCTGCTATTAAGTTATGACAGGACTAACAAAAGACAAAGCTCTAAAGCTGAATCACTGTTTTCAGAAGATTTACTTAAGGAAGGCATATTTATGGAACAGAATTATCCAACGATTCCTTTAAAATGCACAGCTACACACCCCCTTTCAGGTAGAGCGAGGGAGAATGAGTATCAAATGCGTTTTCTGCCAGTAATTTCATTAGATGGAATGTTTTATATCTAACAGTACCACGCCTGCTGAATTATTCCCAAAATGGCAAAAAAGTAGCTGAAAATTTCTGCTTTGGTATGAAATAAGTACCTGACGACAAACTGCTCTGATGCGGACAAAAATCTGGAAAATGGCTCTACATAAATCAAGTAGCAACTTTTTAAAGCATAGAAAGAGCTGTTCTATTCCACTGTTCAAGATTTAGCAATTAGGATTACTAGGAATGCATAAAGTCCCTCTTTAATTACGTAAGTTTTTTAAAAAATCAAGTTCTTTCTCCCTTGCTCCAGACTAAACATTACATGTATTTGCACAAAAAGAATGTTATTAAAGTAATGAAGCCTGGAGTTTTTACATGCTCACATCCCCAAAATGTATCCTGTGTAAAAACTTTTTCACTAGCGCATATTTTTTGCAGAAAATATGAACAAAACGCTACCATCTACTGCTGCAGAGTATCATATTTCTCTGTATGTTAGTAAAGAAAAATTCACAAATTAGTCATCTCTCACAGAAAGCGTATTGTATATCAAAACCAGAGAAGTTTCAAACTATTCTCCTTTAGTACCTTTCAGCTTTTGCAAAGAAAAACAAACCCAAACCAAACCCAAAGCAACAGCAAAAAAGCAAACAAAAATCCCCCAAACAAAACAAACCCCTAAAACTAAACCAAAGCAAAAGCTTTTTACACAGCACAAACAACACAATTCTAAAACGTCTAATCGCATAAAAATTATTCACAGTCCATCTTAACAGCTATGAAGAAAATGCAACTGTGACAAGACGATTTTTGACAAGACATTGTACTTTGCTTACCTCACCCCCAGGTCTTGCTAGCACTGCTGTTTGAAAGCAGAGCAACGTTAGTATCAGGTAGCTGACAAACATTATTACCCAAAGTTAGAGCTACCCTGGAGGAGCAAACCCTCTGCCAAGTACTAACAGCTAGCAGATGCACTTGTGTCTCAGGATCACAGCCCTGAGCTCTTGTAGGTACGAGTCTGTCTCCCTCTCCCCCTTTCTCTCGCACTCACGGTCCGACCAGGAGCTTTGCTCTCAGCCACTGCTCTGAAGACAACTGGTAAGTTGATCTCTTCATGTAATGACTTCTCCCTGCTGGGGGAGGGGGCTCGGCCAGCACTGAGCTGGGGGGCTGCAGTCAGTATGAAGCAAAGAAGGGGAGGGACAGAAATGGTCACTGCCAAGTTATGCATCTGCTGTGATTCATGGAACAAGCTAAACGGTAACCTTTAATGCACGAGGAGCTTTGGCAAAGCGTTATTGACTTAGGCAGGCATGATTGGAGAAACAGGCTAAAGCTGCTGCAAGAGATGCCTGTTGATGGTTAGACGGCATGTGCTACTTAAAGGTACAGCACCTCCTTTTATTAACAAGTTTATAATACATAAATCATAAATTAAAATCTAACCAGGAAGCAGTCTATGGCTTTACAGTCAGTCCTACACCACCACAATCCTGCAGCCCAAATGGCCTGATCCTGCCAGGGTCGGTCAGAATCTGCTGGCTCTCATCCCTGGCCCCAGTGAAACGGCCAGCGCAATCCAAGTGCCCACTCGCTCTCTAGAATGTCACAACTGCTTCCTGAAATGGAGCTCCTTCCTTTAGGATAATCCTGGAGTAGGATATGGATGTAATTGCTCTTTCATTTGTATATTACAGCTGAATAAAAGAAATTTTGACTTGTAACAATCCAACTCATCAAATAACCTGCTTTGACTAAGCAAGCAGAAGTGCAAGCCTTTCTTAAAGTTCCAACTCCTAAAGCCAATATTCTCATAAAGCCTATATTCTCATCTTTCATGTAAATACATACTTCTTAGCCTTATGGTTCCAGGGGAAATCTCAAAAATATGACCCAAGAATAACCTGGTCTCGTGTGTCAGACAGTAAACCACATGAACTCACAATACAGGTACTTGAAAATATCTCAACATTTTAGGAGGCAGGAAGTAAAAATGTTGGTGAAATTGAGAAGAACACCATTACTAAGTATTATGTTTCTTTTTGTAATTTGGTGAGCTTTGTATATACAGCTGAATATGTCAGACTCCTCAGGCTATTTTTAAACTAGCTTTACCAACCATTCTTTTCCTCTCCTTCGAGAGGCGAAAGATAAAATAGTCTTCCTCAGAACTGCAATTAATTACAATCAAACTCCCAAAGCAGTACAGAAAATTAGCATTCTCACTGCTGCTAAAAGTCCAGATTCTGCTCTATTTGCATTTGGATATCTGGTTCTCCAGCAAGGTAAAATCTGACCTCTATTAATTAGACATCATTGTCACCGTATCTCTTCCCTCTCAGTTCTTTCCTTTTACAGACTCCCACTATTGCCCATAAAGATCCCCTAACTCGACTCACAATGCTGTGTGTTCCACACGCACAGAAAAGCCTGCCCTTTTTTAGCCTCTCAAATCAGCAGACCACCTTTCATGGGCCAACCTTTTCTTCCCTGTTGACACACAGCCTTGCAGTGCTGTGGTCCTGGCAGCACCACCGTGGTACCTGCGAGCACCGTGTTCAGCGAGGGCACGCCAGGCAGGAAGCCGTGCAGTGCAGGCCAGGCAGGACTGGGGGTCTCAATGGCACAAGAATCCTCTTCAGATGACTCCCCCTGAGGGAGCAGTACAAGCTTAAGAAGACTTAAGTAGACAGAATGAGAGTTTCAGTATGGAGCTCAAGAGTGGTTCTTCTAAATGATCTGAAAGATCACAGGCGGTCAGCCATGGACTGCTAAGAGCGGTGACTGACAGCCAAATCTGCAGCTTTTGGAAACTTGACACTGTAACCTTAATGGTACTTTCTGACAAAAATCATCGAGAACTCTCCTTTACTATGTTGTTCTCAAAAATACAACACCTCCCTTCAAGACCTACAGTAAAAAAGTATTTTCTCCCCTTTTAAGGCAAGCTGAAGGTTTGCAGATTATACCGTGGTGCTGACAGCTAAATGCAGAGCTGCCATTACAGGTACTTTGTACCCTGGTTGCCTATGGCAAAGTCTTCAGACTAAAAATGTAAAGCCAAATAAACTTAAGGAAATTTTCCATCAAAATCCTGTCAGGAATCCAATCTGTCCTTCCATATTTTTTTTAAATATCTAGATGTACCACAAAAGGAAAAAGGATAGGGAGCAAACTGCCAACTAAACTGGAGTTCAGAACACTTTCAACAAAAGAGCTCCAACTATGATACTTTGAAAATAGATTCAGTGCTTGAAAAAGTTTTAAAAGAACACACCATTTCATATTGCAGTGTGTAACAAAAACTCCAGTGATGAAAGCTCCTTCATGCAGATTGACTACTGCTTCCATAAAATTAAACTCTGTCTTGTTTTGCTGTTCTTCACAAAGTGAACTAGTTTTTGTGAAGATATAGCACTGGCACAGTATTGCCAATCTTCTCTTCTTTAATGGCAGGCAGAAAAGCAAATCTAAGAAAATGAAGAGTAACTGTAATTTTAGTCTCCTCTCTGCTAATCATTCCAGGAAGCAGTATATTTTCTGCAAATAATGAACAACCTTACTGAAGTCTAACTGAGTATTATTAGGATGAGTTTCTGAACACAGAAAACTGTACTACATTCCCATTTAATAAGTCATATAACTAATTCTTTCCATATGCATTTAATTTTTCCTCTATGAAAAATACAGGCAGAATTCCCTGAATTTCAGAAGCTGCTGCTCTGTTCTCCATATTAAGACAAGAGATCTGTGCATACCTGCTCCTGTGCCTTCAAGCTTTATCCCACTGAACTGGATGGAATTGTGCTGGTTCACATGCACAACCACAGCCTTTCTTTGCAGCAGAGAGCAACTTGAAACGTAACACTATGCCAAACTTGCACTGCTGCAACCAAGATCAGAACCTCTCTGCAAACCTCAACAATCACTACACTGGAGATGACAAAAGTACTGGGGCAATAGAAAAAAATAAGTTTATGACTGATGCGCTATTTCAGATATGAAGTTGTGCAGTAGCAGATAGAGAAACCAAAATACCTTGCAACAGTAAAATGGAAGAAATAAGATGTCTGTAATTTCAACATAAAAACACCCTTGCCTTTACTTAGAAACATAGCAAAAATAATAGCATAAGGTATATAATTGAGATAGAAAATCCAAAATTATAATTTAAAAAAAGAAAAACAAAAACCAAAACCAGAAAAAGCCATCAGAATTTTTTGGGGAAAAGTTCCTATCTATTATTCTCAGAAATAAAAACACAGAAAACAAAAAGAGGACCTTTGGACAGTACAGTCCTTATAAAGAATGTACTGACATTCATCTATGAAAAAATTAACTGTCAGTCTCAAGGAGTTTGTAAATATCATTTTGTTTATGAAGTTTGCTTACTACCTTCCACATGAGGCAGCTGCACCTGAATTTCAAACAAGGGCAAGTTGGTTAGACTTATGAAAAGTATCACAGCTACTGCTTTCTGCTAAAGATATATTAGCTTAGAAAGCTGAACAAATTCCTAATATAAAAGTAATAATAACACAAAACACAAGTTAAAACAAGCTTTTAAAGACTTCCTTTCTACTTCCTACAGCCTCAAGGTTTGTAGAGCTTAACTCTCGAACTCTTAAAGCAAGATAACATGGAGGATAACTACATATTTCAGGTTGAGTTACTTAGAACAAGACAATGACAATTTCTGTGCATTTTGAAACATTATTACATACAAGTGAAAATAATTACTCTAATTCATGTTTTGTCACTACAGGTGCAACATCAGTGCCACTGAATCTGCTCAGCTGAAGCACTTAAACCAATGAACAATTTAAAAGTAAGATGAAGGCCGAAACAAATTTGCTGCTACAGCATAACCAACAAGCCTTTTTACTGTTTCTTAAAACATGTATTTAAAATAGCATTCATTTACTTTGGACAGACACCATCTTCCAGGAATCACTAACAGGAAAAGCAGTAGACACTGCATATTCTACTGCTATTTAAGAAAAGGTGTTAGGTTTTTATTTCAATGTTCCACGTAAAAATTTAACAGAGGAGGAAAAGGCTGAACGTACAAGAAATTCAGTACAAATTAATCAAATGATCAAGTGGAAAATCCAGTGTCCTTTGGTTTTATTTAATTGGTCATTTTTTCCAGTTGGTGATCTACAGGTTACTTAAAAAAACAAGGAAGAGAGAAAATTTTTATGTTGATGAAGTCATGTGTAAAGATGGTTGCCATATTTATAGCTGTCAGATAGGCATTTCCAATCATTACCTCATTTCATTTTTTCCAGGAAGCATTCCTTTCTGAATTAATTATTCAGATGTATTAAGGTTAGAATAAATTACTGCTGTCCTTTAGCCTGAACTGAAAGACACTGGCCACAACATTTCACTCAAAATTTCTTCTGTGAGGTTATTTTTTTTTTAAATTTTATTTTAAAAATAACGTTTGTGTTAAATTAAACACTCGAAATAAAGAAGTCTCTTGCCACATTATGTGCGTCTGAGCAGACAGGTAATTTAGACTGCAGAAAGAATGCATTTTCCTTGAAGAGAAAACAGTGTACTGAGAAGGATGGATGCAGAAAAATGCCTTTCCCTACCCTACCTTCTGGAATTCAGGAAATACTGCAGCTGAACCACCGAGGGATTTCTTCACCCCCGTGAAGGCGTATACATCCACTCCCCTGGTTTCTGCATTTCGCTGGCAGACCGGGTGATGAAAGAGGGCAAGAGATTCTCTCCTATCCTCTGCCTTCCACAGCTAAAGCATTTCTTGCTTATTGCAGTCCTTTTGGAAGAGCCACGATCACACTGCATTTCAGCAGCTCTCTTATGGACCCGCAACAGATGAAATCACAATAGGTACAAGAAGGACAAGGAGTACCTGGACTTTTACAGATGCCATTGAACAAAACCAAACTCAGCTTGGGGAGGAAGACAGAGCGTGAGCTATGACTGCAGCCCGAGGGTTAAGTATATGGAGCCCTGTGAAGGGAAGCCCAGACATGGAGCACCTCAGAGGAAACAAATCCCATAGCCTCACACATATTTCACTGCTCCTCAGCATTCTTTCTTGGTTGAAGTTTTAACTCAGTTTAGTATATGAAATACTAACACTTTCCCAAGTGACTCACAAAAGTAAATAACTTTTATTTGTACCCTTTTGCTCAATTTTTTTGTTAGGAAAGCAGCTGACTTCACTCAATTTCTTATGCAAAGAAGCATTTAAGGGGATAGCTATGTCCCTAAACCTGAAATATTGATTGGCTACCAGAATACTCCATTGCATGGGGCAGCATGTCTTCTGCTGCTACCTTACATAATGAAGCCAGAGACTTACTTCTCAATCTATATGTCTAATAATTTTTTGATCCCACTGTATAGTTACGGAAAAGACAAAGGGTTGCTGTGCAAAAATGCTCTTTAAGGAGTTTTTAAATAAATTATTACATACAGTCACTTTGTGTCCTGACTTGGGACACACTTATATTACTAATATACTTTTATTGGTTAACTGCTTTCCAACTTAACTTTCAACTTCTGTTCCTGCTTATTTCCCTTCCTAAACTGCACAATCCTTATTTTTCCGCTTGTTTGTCATCTAAAGTCACTCCAAGTTCTGACTTTTTCTCTGTTTCTCATCTTTTTCTTTCTCTTTTGTGAGGAAATAGAGATCAGTGTAGAAAATACACACCATTAAACAGGTATTATGCCATCCTGTGAAAATGGCACTACAAAGCAAGTTTCAAACACTGGTATTTACTTAGGTCAGCCCAGCGCAGGTTACAGCACTGAAAGTCTGTCAGTTCCTTCCATAATAACAAGTTACCTTCATGATCATCCCCTTTTCTCCTCTTACAACTATGGTAGTGACAGTACATGGTGCTTTTAAGCTACACTCAAACCCTGAAAAGGAAATCTGAGCATTTCCTTCCTCTTCTCCTTACTCTTGACTCCTTAAAGCTAAAACTTTTGATTACAAAGCCAGACTTTACTGAGAAGGTCCAACTTCAAAGAGCTGAATATTAACCTCAAGTTGATTTATCATCTTGAATCTTTTTTTCGGTACTAAATCTATTATCCCTTTCTCCTTTCTGGCATTACAGTGTGCTAGAGGGAGGAAAGGACCTTTGGTTATCACCTGCCCAGGGCTGGGCTAGAATGTGTATTTTTCATGGCCATATTCCAGTTTTCTGTATTTTGATGATAGAATTCTGGTTTATATCCCAAGTTCTCAGAGCACCTCTTTGCCTCCCCAGACAGTAGTTGCATAGTGCAAGTAGAATAAGATGACATTTATGAGGCATTCCTTCCTCTGACCAACACTACATTTTGACTACAGAGCAAGTGGACACCATTCTTTGAACTTCTAATTTTTATGACTACCATTCATCTTGTGACAAAAATTTTTATTTCTGCATTTGTTAATCAATGTCTTTGTTTTCCTAATAAGGCATTAAGATTTTTAGCACCACATTCTGGTTTCTCCTCACACTTAAACTATGATATTCTTTTCTTAAGTATTTTCATAACACATTATTCAACATTATTCCTGCTGTCTTCTTCCTCTTCCTATACACAAAAGAGTGGTGAAACCAAAAGGAAAAGAATTCTTTGATGGATCCTATTTAATCTCCTTTTCTGTATGCATAAAATAAGAGACACATATTTCCAGAAAACTACCTCTCATCACCCAAGGTTCACATAAGGCATTTGGATCCGTGTTTCCTGTTGAAGTGTGGCAAATGAGCAGCCACTAAAAATAGGACCCAAGAGAAAAGCAGGCCTTACCCTTTAAAATATTTGAACCAGTTCCTTTGCAACTACCACAAAACCAGAATAAACCTATACTTGGTACCAGTGCTATAATGGGATACTTTACCGAAAATAAAATAAATCCCCTTGCAAAATTCTAAATAATCTGTAACTACATCAAATTAATTATAAATTATACAAATAATGCATATCTATTTCCTGTGAAAAGTAAGCCTCCTCCTAGTTAAAACATTCTAAATGTAAGTTTGAATCAGGATATTTTCAGATCTTTCACTTCTTCATGAGGGATAAATCTTGATACTTCTAATTCTACATGTAGAAAGTAATTTAAAGATACAACAAGATCTGGATGATGTAAGTATACTTGTTTTAATTATAAAACCAAATAAACAGAGAAGTACCAAAAAAAAAAGTACCAAATGGCTTAACACAATAGGCCACAACCTACTCCATGAATCCTCCTATGAGAACAGGATTATAAAGGAGAGTCTCTTCAGGTCCAAAACTAAAAACTTGGAAACTAGATTTTAGTGGTAACACCCATTTTCCCAAGTGTCCAGCTGGCAAATGACAGTTACCTTAAACACGCCATCATAAAATGATGGGAACAAGCTATCTCCAAGAGAAAACTAACCAGTTAGGATTGTGAATGTAATAGTAATTTTCAGTTTCGCTTGGAAACATTCTTGAAATTCTTTCAGAGGAAGAAGCCCTGGTAGAACATGTTTTCCTGCATATACATTCCCTGACATGTTACCTTCTACATTGGTAAAAATCTCAAAGCAATCATGATACTCTTTTAGACTGAGGGAAACAGAACTTTGAAGATCACTGCGAGCCCTTCCCGGGAGCAGATCAAGTGTAGCACATGCAAGGTTATTATGCAGACAGGAACTGTGTAAAAAACATCATGGTAAAATCTACTTTTGCAAGAAATCAGCATCACCTCCTGCCAGCTGAAGATGAAGAGAAAGCTCTGCAAAAGCTGGCCAATATTTTTCATGCTTACTACTTTACTAAAGCAGTAAAACAGTATCAGCCACCTTCAAAAACTGTCAGAGAGCAGTGACAGCAGTGACAGATTCTCCCTAATGGGATGGGGAGCCCGTGTCAGCTCCAACAAGGGCAGCAAGGCAGGTGCTGTCACTGGTCAGGACTCCGTCCCACTGCCACTGCAAGACAGAGAAGGGCAGATCCAGGGAGGGCAGATCCAGGGAGGGCAGATCCAGGGAGGGCAGTCAGGCTCAAACAAGCCTGTAGTGCCAAGGCAGGCCCAAGGGCAAGCCAAGCAGCCAGTCCATGGAGCAGGGTGCAGACCAGCAGGGTCCTGGCCAGGGGCACACACGGCTGAGGCTGAGCTGCACAGAGGCTGCCTCCAAGACAACTCAAGCAGGGACTGGAGGACCAGGGCTGAATTTAAATGTGGCTACTGGGGCTATGAGCACCAGGGTGAGGCTGGTCAGAGCCATTAAGGCTGATAAGCATAATCAGAGCCCTGAACATCTGTGCCTAGGCCAAAATTCACATTTGTATAGAGGGCCAACAGTAGCAGCTATCAACCAAGCAGAAGGAAGAAGGTAAGAGATTGTATCTGGTAGCAGATAAACAGTCTTGAAATAGAGGTAACCTCAGAAAGAGTCAGTAGTGCACTACCACACACACTAATTAGGGGACGGGACTGGAGCAGCATTGCACTGAACAAAAGAAAGTCAGCATCCCAGCAGGAGTCATACAGCTGGAGAAGCAGAGCCAAGGACAATCCCACAGCACAGACACCTCTGTTCTCTGATGTCACTGAACCACAGCCTACTTAAGATCCAAAGGATGAACAGACAAAATCTTGGAAGACTTGTATCATGATCCAATTGTATTTTTTATAGTTTATAGGAATACCAAGTTTCTACCCTCTTCTGACAGGAAAAAAAAAAGGCAAATAGCTGTTTTGTTGCCAATGGAAATGTGTATGTTTGACTGAAGACTTGGGATTTAATTGCAATGCTGGTCAAAATGCACTGGATTAAACACTCATCCAGAATCCAGATACAGGAAGAAAGACGAGGAAGATTTCCAAATTTCATTGCACATGCCAGTTAACCTGAAGTGAGCAGAGAGAACTAATCTCACAGTACTGTAGCCTACACTTTGGGCAGCAAGCACATCTCAACTTTTCCCATCTAGTTACACAGCTCCTGAGTCAAAGATGCAATTATTCCTTCCCAAAAATCTCTCCATATTCAGTTTTATTCCATCTTCCCAATTCACCATCTCTACCAACAGGACTGTCTGATCTCAGCATACTGCCTGCCTCTAGTGCATTGCAAATTAAAAGAATTAACACCAGCCTAGGTCAAAATCTACCCCGTTCATAGACTAAAGGCTCATTTTTCATCACTGGGGGTCTACGCCAGGTCAAAACCACACAGCACCAGCAGATCAGTTACGCTGCTGGTGCAAATTAGGTACAAATTAGAAGCATAGCTGCAGTGCAAGAACAAGGCTTCTCTTTCTCTGCAGATGTGTAACATATAAAAATGAACAAACTCTTTTTAATTAAAGAGAAACTGTGCATCTTTATTGCCTTGATAAAAACAAAATCCTGGGGAATCTGACTGTTTACACAATAGATTCTTTTTGACAGTTTATCTTATAAATGTGCTTGCTTTCAAAGTAATCCCATTAAACACATGTTGCCCATTAGAACCAAATGAACCATCAGTGTATGTGGAGTCTTCTAGCTGTCTGGACTCTGGACAGTGGTCCAACATGATTATAAGCTTGGGAAGCACACAGGTAGAGCAGATACGTGGACTTCAATCCATTTTTCTAGGTGTCTTTCAAGTATACATACCATTTATGAAGAGAAAATGACCAATTCTGCATGGCTGATTTCTGCTACGCAGGAAATTGGAACCATGTAGCTACAGATTACGTTAAATCTTGAGCTACACGTCATGTGTATGAATTCTGAAAATTCAAATGCAGCTCAAATTACATAAGGAGCATCTTAAAATAATTATGCATTATTGTGTCTCAAATATTTCATTTACTACTGGATCAGCAACTCACAAAACTGATAAATACTTGAATAAACAGCTGATGAGTCTCTGGGTACCCAGAGCACATCCAGTATAATTTAACTTGAAATTTGTCTTCCTGAAGCCAACAACTGAAACTAGTTCAGTACTGTCAAATTTTCTCATGGTACCAAGGACTTGTCTAAATTCAGGCACACTTCTCTACTATATAAGGAGGAGAGTCAAGCCCAAAATGACTGCATGAAATTATTTGGTACTCTGAAAACTTTTCTTAAGAACTTACTTAGCATGCCAGTTTATTTTTAAGCAGTTATACATAATTATTAACCCTTGGTATATTAGAGTGTATATATATATATATGTATATATATTAAAACCTTCAGTATACAGTGTAAAATCTCTACACAATGGCACAAAATCTGGAAATACTATTTGCTGGTGACAGGGTGTAAACAAATCTAGTAGGAACACTAAGAAAAAAATTACTTCTTAAAAGGTCACCTAGAACAAAGGAAGTGAGGAAACATTCTCTGTGTGTATTTTGAAAGACACAAATGGTGCTGATTACTTTATCCCCATACTCAGACTGTCTACGTGGGTTAAAGCTAGCAATAATACCAGTTCTAATCTTAAAGGCCCATGGAGAGACATAAAACCAGACTGTTTGAGAAATCTGGTTGTAAAAGCACATCTGTGCAGCCAACACCATCACATGGCTGGAAAACAATCGGAATTCCAACAAGAAGCAAGTGAATAAAACCCACAGAAAATTCCTTCATTGTGGAAGGAAGATTTCCTTTTGAAGATTTCCTGCACAGTTCCAAGTCTCTTCAATACAGTAATTTCATATTTGTGTGGAGCATGTCTCAAATAATTTTCCGACAATGTTTAAGGAAGACTTCCTCACAGTGAGCTATATCTCAATGAATATACCCGTTATTTTTTAGGTACAGATCCATGTGCTAGCTCATGTCCAATGTCAGAGTACTCACCAGGTACTCATTTTCCTGGAGTACCAGTGGTAGAACCCTGCCAGCCCATTGGTAGCATACCTGGTTTATATTTGCTTTGCCTTTTCACATGTGTTTTGCAAACCACTCGTCATGGCTGGTTTAGATAACCTGTCAAGGGATTCATGCAAGCATCCAAAACAATTACAAAATTAAGAATTTTTTTTTTAATTAAAAATATATTTCTCTCATCTTTAATTTTTTGTCCACTTGTAGTTTTTTGGGTTTTGCCATGATGCTGGATAGCTGCATGGAGAATGAAAGCACACGCAGATACATAAATTCCTCAAGTGACAAATAAGCAAACAAATCCAGCCACTGTTTCCACAATGGCAATTTTGTCTATTTAAGTTTGCATATTTGTCATTACTTGTTTTAGAAACAAGTTTACAATTAAGTCGGGTCATTTTATCCCTTTCCAAGAAAACACCAAATAAAGAGCAATGATAAGGTTTTCAGCATCTGTTCTTAACCACAAATATCCAAATAATGTTTTGAACTGCTAGGTCTAGAATATTTTTTTTTCTCTCAAGCTTGCAAAGTAAGTAACTGTTTTATAGTGCCTTAGTTAATTTATATTTAATCAGAAATGGTGGGTTGATTGGAAACTGTTTTCTTCTGTTTCAATCTCAAGTAACCATTTATTTCACTTTTTTAATATGACATACAGATTTTTCCCTTTTTTACTGAAGTGATATTCTTCTCTCTTATGAAAGACTTAATAGATAACAATTTGCAGTGCAAAATTCTGCACAGTATGCTAGACCAGAAGTCTAATTCATACAAAATATGTAATGTTTCAAATTTCTAAACACATTATGTGCATGTGGATCAAGACAATACTTTAGTATACATGCTAAAATGTGGTGGTAAATGGTATTAAACAAATTCAGTCTGCCATGGAACCCTAATGACTACTCATCCGAAGCCAAAACAGACCAAGAATTAAATCAAGCACTACTCTTTAAATGAAAATATTTATTATGAAGTATTACCATGGAATACTAGGCACTTATCTTAAAAAAAGCTTTTAAAATCTCATTCTAAGGACATGTAATATATTGTAACTTATCAAGATTTTTTGCAACCTAGAGACACTAAAAAAAGTGTTTGGTAAAGACTGGATTTCAAGTTGTAACCTCTCTTTCTAGAAAAAAACTTGACTTTTTCCTTTCCTCTTAAAAACTTTAACTGTGAAGGATTCAAAGTCAGATGCTATACTTAGTTTTAGTAAATATTCTCATATCCATATCAAGAAGAACAATATATTTAGGAAAATAGAAGTTTTCTAGAAATCCCAATGCAAGATCACCTATTACATGCATTATTAGGTAGAGCATAATCAACTTCCGAGGGTATTTTAGGAGATTACCACTTAGGCCCTCAGTACGTCTGTCCTACAACCCGAACACTTCCAATCACTGCCTTTAAATCAGTGTAGGAGCCACAGACTATTCCCTTCATTGTGGAGAAAAATATAGGACACATCCATAATTCCCCATCTAGGCTTCATGCTATTCACTGCCAAGGCGGTTTGGCAAGCAGGGAAGATATTTCAAAGGAAAACATACAGGGCCTCACTCAGTCATATTAATGCTCCTTCACATTCCTCCTGCAACATTATCCTGCCCAAAAGGCTTATTTAAGTACAAGAACATCTCTGGCAAGCAGGGCTTTCAAAACAGACCTGCGTGGACAATCCAACAGCAGTACTTAGTTTTCACCTTCACATGATAGCCATATTACAAAAACAACTTGTACTTACATGGGAACACAAAGTGATGGATAGGTTTAGATTTGAAATCAAATATAGCTTTCCCAGCAAATTTTAAAATTGAGAACGTCTGCTGATGTCACCTGGTTATTTTGCATAAAAATTAGAAGAAAAAAGGAAAAACCCCGCAGAAACATACAAGCCAGTATTCCACAGCAGCACAGTAAAGGGTAACTCTAGACTAAAAAAACTGTTTTTTGAATTGGACATAATAGTGGGGAAGCAAGGACTGTCCAGTATATGGCTGAAACAAAATAACACAAAGACACCCCTACCTTAACAAATGTCTTCTCTAAGCATGCTTATGTTATGAGTAGTCTAACACATTGTTTTAATTGGAAGAATATATAGGGTTTTCATCCAAAAGACATCCCCATTATGCTTAATTTAACATTCCTCTTCCAAACCGAAAACCAACAGGACAGTTCCATCAGTTACAGGATGATGCATCTTACACTTGAAGGGACAAAGAAAATTGTCAGAAGTGTGATTCTGAAAAAACTGCTGAAAGCAAAATCCCTTCTTGCATTTAAGCAACTAAGAATTTGAAGTCAAACTCATCAATGTAATTCCTAAAACACAAAGAGAAAAGACAGCTAACAGTTGCTCTGCAATAATGACTGTTACTAGGTTATCAGATGTGATCAGCTGACCACAGAAAAGTTTTGAAAAATTATTTTAAAGTAGCTTTGTTTTCACTTGGGTTATAGTAAGGCTATGGAGAACATTTTTGTAAGAGTCAAACCTTTGAATGTATTGCATGCTGCACCCATGTTGGTCATAATTTGTACAGTATGTGTATAACTGACAGATTTACAACAAATTTCTGAGCTGGAAGTTCTTTTGGAATTACTTTCAAGTTCTGAAAAGTGGATGGAATTATGCTTAAGAAATACAAACTTTTAATTTTACACGAAATTTGGTTCTAATGAATTTGCTCCAGAAGAGACTTTTTATGCAACACATTGTCGCTCTTTCGGACACGAAGAAGCCCGCGAGACACAGCTTGTCAGGTCAAAGCAGCCAGGGCAGCCAGGCCAGGAAAAGCCCCGACCTCTGCCCTCCCTCGTTTATTTTACGTGTTCTTAGAAACCACCGTGGATTGGAGGATGAAGATTTCCTCCTCTCAATCTCACTGGTCAATGGAAATGTCTATCATACAAAGTCCACCTAGCAAAGGAATGCAAAACAATCCAGGCACGGTTAGCAAAACATGAGCATGTTTACAGAAAGTGCGTGAGAAACTATTCAGAGAGATTGCAAGCTGAAGAACTGCAAAATGCAGGGCGACAACACATGACAATTCTACATCTAATTCTGCATTCTGCCATAAATTCAATCAGGCTTTAGCATACCCCAGTTTACCACCACTGTTACTACTCCCATCAATCACACAGTATTTACTCTGAACATACACATGCTTAGTCTGTGGGGATACCTGAATACAAAAATTCCCAGGAATATATTAAGCATGTGAACCCACCAATTCCACACAATTAAATCCACTACAACAGCAGCAGTGTCAACACACTGCTTCTGAAATAGACTGATTTAACTTTTTCCAATCTTCTGTAACACCTTTTGCACACAAAATCTTAAGATTCTTAGATTAGTTCCCTATCATTTCATAGCAAAGGCTATGAAGTCTTAAAAATGTACCTGGTTCTGTCTCCATTTGGAAAAGAAACCACAGCAAAATCAAAATCTTTAAAATCATATTACTGTACATCTTTGTAGATAATTTCTCCTCTTACAACTAAAATTCCATTCAAGTTTGAGTTTAAACAGATACTCAGAAATCGTTTTGAGAAAATAAAAATTCTACACTTCTATCTGTGATGAATTCTACTTTCTTCTAATAATTGATGTCAAGGTCCTCTGTCCAACTTACACACTCATCTGCTCTTTGAACCTAGAGTGTTAGACAGGCACACACTACACACAGAGCTCTCTTCTTTAACTGATTAACGTGCTCTTTGCACCCATCAGCCATGGGAATGCTGAAGAAAAAAAATGAAGTCATGATGATAAAAAGCTTCTTTAAGGAAGCTTCAAAAGGAAAGGATACTCAGGGATGCTCCATTTAACACGTAAGCAGTAACAGATACAGCTACCAAAGTATCACAGGAATTGATATTCTGTCAGCAGAGGGGCCAAGCTGTGACCATCACCTGTACAAAGATGCAGACTGCCTTTCATTCGATTGGTGCTATTTCCAATTCTGCCATTTCTTTTGGCTTTTTTTCTCGGAGAACTACAAATGTCCAGCACCTCTAGGGTCTGTATCTTGTTCAACTCCAGCCTGCTGACACACTGATGAACAGCATCTGCCAATTCAAAGAAGATCTGACCAGACTGACTTGATGCAATCTGGCAACCTTAATCATCTTAAGCTGTCCTTCGGAATACCTGGTCTGCATCTCAAAGTGCCTTTTCCACACAACTAAAAATGGTTGGTGTAACTTTGTAGAAATTCACTGGTTTGTAACACTGGGCATAATGTTCTACATCTGGATAGCCTGGACAAATACACAAAACCCTCTTTTATTCTCCCAGGTTAACATTTCCAGGAAGAAAGGAGGGCATGATTTAGAGGAAGACCTGAGGCCTGAACATATGGTTGCTGTAACCAGTGCAACATAAGTTGAGAGAAGGAGAGGGTAGCTCATCCAAGTTCTATTCATGAATACATCTAAGACGCACCCATAGACACCGTATATGCAAACCAAAGTATCGCACACATAATAGGCTTAAAGAAAAAAGCAGAAATAGGAGGCCTTTTGCTAATTTTCTAGCTAGCAGCAAGTGTGACATCTCCCTTTGGAAAGGGAGTCGGAGGCCAGTGGCAATAAGAGAACAAATTAGCTGTATTGGCCTGGAAAGTTTATGATTAGCTTGGGAGGTCTGATCACTACAAAAATAACATTTCACTTTGATGCATGTCTATCGACTCTCACTATATTAAAATGTTTTCATTTCTAAATGTGGGTTTCAGCTGCTGTGTCTGGCCACCATGTGACATGAAAGTGAAGATCTTTATGTAACACATTGTTTTTCTAATCAGTATTTCATATAAGAGAAGTTAGCAAACACTGAACATTCTGTGTGCTTGTGTGCCTGCAGTGATTTAAAGAGTTCAAACTAATACAAAATACTCATTCCTGAAAACACATACTGAAATAAAATGCACAGGTTCACCACTAGAACCAAAACATCCTACAGCAAATTGAGCGGACAGTTCTGATACTTTAAAAATGAAGGCACAGAACCGCATAAATCAAGATCAAAACTCCACAGTAAAAGCATGTGAACTACCAGGACATTGACCATATATCCTCTAGCAAACCTATTAGAAAGAATTCATTTGTGTGTTGGCAGAAGTACAGCACCTTAAGCACTTGTGCAATAAAAATGTCTGACACGACAATCAGACAGTATGAAAGTATTCCTCATAGGACCTTTAATACTTGTTATAAACTGCTGCATTATATAAGTTAAATCTTTCTTTGCAGCTACCTTCAGTGTTTTTTCAGCCCGAGGCAAACAAGTCTTTACAAATGTGCCTCCTCAACCTCTGACTTGAGGATCTGGGATTGGCTTCCCTAAATATGGCTTGTCTTAAATTAGCTTTATAGTAAGAAAGAACTGCAGCTGTACTTAGGAGCAATTCTGTTAAGCTTCATGTTCTGTTGCTACACAGCATGTAAAGCTGCCTCTGTCCTCTCTTCATTGTGCCAAATGAGAAGGGCTAATGAGCATCTTGTGTTCATGGCAATGCTCAGGGACTGAAAAGTTAGGTTCTTATGCCTAAGCACAAGTGAAATGAGCTGTCTGTGTTCCTAGATGGACACCTATATACAAATATAATTCAAAATCGAGTTGGAATTTTAAGACCAGCATTGAATGAAGACCAAATTTCACAATTTTGAAGATATTAGTGAATTTAGAGAATTAGAAAAATTTAGAGAAATCTAACATAGACAGAAAACTATTAGGCTGTGATAGTTTGATTTGAAGATGCAGTTCCAATCATCATTTCCAAAGTTACAGTGGTTTTACATTCAACATTCCTTCTGGTCAATCTCTAAATGAAGAGATAAATTAGAAGCAGAAGTTTTAAAAGTTTCCTAGATCCCACACACACAGTGACAGCTTCCCTCTTTCACAGTCTTTGTGCAGTTGTTGCCAAGGAAATAACAGAAAAGCCTTCATAGGTCTTTACTACTGTTTATGTGTCTGTTTTCTTATTAGAGAGCCATGCAAATGTCCTCGTGACTTTTGTACAATATTCTTTGAGCTCATGGAGGCTGCTTATTTCTGCAAGAGTTTCTTATAGCCCAATAGTTATTTGCAGGTAATTGCAATAATGACAGTTCTGCAAAGACTTTCAAAACAATACGAAAAAATCGCATACCACTTTAGAAGTCTGTAGAAAATTATTAGCAACTTCTTTACCAAAACAGTTTTGGTGATCCCCAGTTCTCTTTTTATGCAGGCACATTTTGAATCCTACAAAGAAGTTAATAGGGATTCCAAACGTTCAAAGCTGACAGTTTATATGTGCAGAATAATGTATATTGTTGAGAGCATGTACTATACAAACCAAGAAAACTGAAGAGATTGATTTAAAATTCACATTACACAGCTTGAGATAAGCTTCTGCACGAACTATTTGTCAAGGACAGCTACCATGATTCTGTGATCAAATAGCTGGTGACACTAGGGAAATTTAGCATACATATGCAAGTAAGCTGGAAATTATTTTAGACTGCTGTCACTATGCAAACAAACCAAAATGAAAGTTAAACAGAATGTCCTTTGTAATAGCTGAAAAAAGGAAGGGCACATTTCAGGCAGATGTCACTGAATGTTTATTAAATACGCTTCTACAAATATAGTATGAACAATTATGCCAATGATTTTAATGGGTAATTAAGTGGCTGATGTGAATTCATTAATAACTTTTTATTTTCCTTGGTAGTCTGATATTTGTGTTAATTTCCTGTCTTCTGTTCTACATTCTTTTATTCAACAAACAGAACAAAATCTGGCACAAACATCAAGCTCTGATCAACTGAAGAGCCAAAACGAGGCAACCTTTCAACTGAAATCCACAGGATTACACAGTATCACACAACACTGGGGCACTTGTTGGTTTAATGGAAGGAGCACAACACTGCACATTTAAGATACTTCACTTCATGGAAGATTAAATTCAGTTGACTTATCAAGTAGCAAAGAGCCCAGCCACGAAGAGACTTAGAACACTGTGGACAGTTTAGCATCTGCTTAAGTTTAAGAAATCTACGCTGATGACATTCCTGTTGTCAGGCCGACAGAGCAAACGGCTAACTCAGGCACATGAATTTTGTTTGTTCTAACCCACACTGACTGGCCTACCACATACACACTCTTTATTAGCATTTTCCTTACCATGTTATCAAAACTTGGGCTTTTCACCATATGGTTTCTAAGCTGTGGGCTAGTTCTTATAAAGTATGGTCTTATACCAATCAGATTGCTGCTTTTGGCTATACAGTTTTAACAGCTAACCGTAGTTTCATTCAGTTTCCAGCACCACAAGTCAGGATTAGTATGGAAAATACACAGAGCACGAGAAGAACTTATAATAGCAATTAATGTCATAAATTCAGGCTGACAACTGATGTCATAACTGCTTATTTAAGCACAGTAAGATGCAGAAAATGTTACAGATTTTAAAATATTTTTAATTGAACTCTTAAACATTGGGAAAGTTATTGTTTGTCTGAGCTAGCCATGAGCTAGTAAAAATTTTGCATTTTAATTAGGTGTGATCTAATCACCTTTCACTGCTCCATCAAAAAATCAAATGCTTTAGACTTCTCAAAGCCAGGCTAGCTTAAGATACTTTACAGATTATTCCCAATGTTGTTTTTGTATATGAACAGACTAGCTGTCTATAGAGTAATAAGCTTTCAACCAGTATTACTACATAAAAATATGATCATGCAGGTATCCACTACCCATCCTCTGACACAAGAGACCCTGAAACAGAAAACAGTGAATAAAGGGTGTCTTGGAATTCTGGAAAGGCAGGAAAGCAGTCCAGTTGCATTGTAAGTTTGCAAATACGAACATTCCAGCTGAACCTAAGTGTGCATAGAAAAGGGCCATTAAAAATGGCAAAACAAAGGATTATATTCTTTTTGCACTATGTTCTTACTCCCTGTGCAGATTTTTTTTCTAGCTGTGTGGTCCCTTGGCTAAAATGAAAAACATTCCTGGAGGACTTTTGAAATTGCAGTGATGAGGAGTAAGGAGTAAGAAGAGGCTAGAGAACAACTACTGCAGCAGGGGTAACACTGTTAGTAACAAAAGCTCCGACTCGATAATGGAATGGAAGAAGCTGCTAATGAAAAGATGTGTGTCAAGTGGGAGGAGAAGGAGCCTGACTAATACTCATGATTAACTGAGATGGGACACTGGAAGACAAGTGTGATGATGAAAAAAGGTGCAGCAACTAAACGGGTTAGAGACACACTCTCATTGCTTTAGTGTGAACCCACAAGTAAGTGCCTCTTCTCAGGATCCTGTGAAATAGGAATGTAACATCCATTTAGTAGCATACTATGAGCATTTTGTACCTAAGCAAAGACATCAGGAGCAAGACTTTTGAAGTGATTACCTCAGGAAATATTGAGAGACATTATATAAAATTATTCAGGTAATGATTTAAAATGCTTGCTAAATGGGAAAAAAAATTAAAACGGAAAATTAGAGAATGTATTTAAGAACATCCTTCATAAAACAATAAAAATACGTACTTGCAAAACTCAATTGAACACCTCAAATTAGTTATTAAACAATTAAGAATGTCAAATACAAAAACTGTGCACCAGGCTGTAACACCTTGGCCAACAAGAAACAAACAAGGCCAGGTTCTCTCTACTGATGATTTTAAAAGAAGTTTTCTCTCTCTATAAATGACACAAGTACTGCAACAATGACATTCCATTAACATTATAATCATAAATGGCTTTGATCTTTAGTTTATCAAGTAATTAAAAATGATAAGGCTTTTCCATTGTTTTCCTGAACTTTTAATCCTTTCCTGACAGAATCTGTGGGTGGCAATAACATTTTCCCTGTGCAGTAAGACACTGCAGATGCAATGACTACAGAAAAAGACACTCATAAACATACACCAGCTTCCATATCAATACCCTTCCTCTTTGGGGAGCAGAGGTGTATCAGTGACAGTGATCAGAATCAGGACATGCACTTCTGACCCACAGAGCTCCTGAGAATGCTTCCTTCACAACCGTCAAGGTATTGCCACTGACATCAAAGATAAGGATAAATAGAATACTGGAGCTTACCCTGTGAGATTTGAGTTTCTTCAATTCACTAAAAGATCTGCTCATGAAACAAGGCACTGCTACAAAAGATTTCCAAACCCAAAACATCATATTGAATTTCACATTCAAATTTTAACAATTAATATTCAATGCTTAGCAAATCCAAAGAAAAGTTGATGAAATCCATTTAGTCAAGAATCCACTTTGCCCTTGGGGAAATTTTCAAAAACACCTGAAGTGCAAAAGAACCACAGATCCTAGTACAAGTCAGCACATCTTTTGTGTTCATCTTTCCCAGTGCTTTGAGAAAATCTCCCGCATAAAGCAACAAAAATATAAAAACACCTCTAAAAGCATTCTTTTCTCTAAAATGACTGTTCCCTGTATTCAGCATTAGACTTCTGATGTGCTTCTGAGAGTGCTACTCTTTGGAGAGTAAGCACTTTTTTATTTTGAAAATAAATTAAAAATTTTAAATTACAAATGTAAACTACTTTTCTAGCAAGCAATTCAGTTCAATATTTCAAAATCCCAACAAAGCATTCATGAATAAGTACTTGGAAGACTTTCTTTAAGCAAGGCAGCAGTGACTTTAGGACCCCAGACTCCCTGGTTGCTGAAGGTCTTCACCAGCACATGCATTGCTGTGCGAGACAGAGACCCCGAGGAAGTGTTCAAGGGATCTGCTCCAAATACAGAACATAATTTAGCTGTGACAAGCTAAACCAACAACTACTGAGTCAGGTCTGTGTTGGCAAATGGCTTCCACCATTGTTCCAAAAGGAACATCTCCAAAATCTCAGACTTTTTACGCGTGTTATGCCCAGAGCTATTACAGCTGGCATAGCACTGAAAAAGAAATGCTCAATAGGATAAAGAGAAAAGACTTTGTGCAGGAAGTCAGCAACTGTTTTCAAAATGAACTCCTGATGACATTTTACATTTTGTATGCAACCAAATTCTTATTCTTTCTTTGTCCTTCAAAAAGATCTTCAAAGGAAAAAAAACCCAAACTGTCAAGAGTCCTCAACAGAAAAAAGCAAGCAGTAAATGCTATAGGGTCAAAAGTTTGAAAAATATCTGGGGTTTTATTTTCCAACATACCCACCCTGCAAGTAGGTTGCATAGCTTTCCTTAACAGCGTTCTTAAAACTGAAGAGAACGCATGAGCCAATTTCCTCCTCCTCCTCTCGGGTAACTTTAGCCCCTGGAGGGTTTTGAGCCAGCGCTGTAAACAGTGATGTAGGTCACTCCTGCTGGAATTGCTCGACCTGAGCTCTGTGCAGCTGTACCAGCTCTGGGATACGCAATCCTTCTGTGCCAGGAGTCAGGTTTCTCCACACAAGGTTCACTGGCAACGGTGCCAAGGAATTAACCAGAGACTCAAGTCACTGGGGGGTTCATATGATTCCAAAAAAGCCAATCTGAACACAGTAAACTGTAAACTACTAACTAAACCTTCTAAAACCTTATTATAGAAATTAATTACTCCTGAGTAGAAGGCTGGCATGCTAAAATGTTTTCAGAACCATAATATTCTCTAGATGATAGCCCTAGGCACAGCTGCTGCAATAATCGTCCACCATGTGAAAACTGAGGTTTACTGGTAAAAACTTCCACAAAAGATTTGCATAAATTAGTGCACCCACTCAACACAAACACCACAGAGCAACATCCAAAGATTCCTGCTTACAGTTTTCCACTGAGTACCGAGCTGCCTTACAGCCATAGACGGCACATTTTGCAATTTTTTCCATACAGTTACTTCTAAAGAAATGCCTACATGATACTTTGCAGCAGATGCAACTCACTCTGTCCTCCTTCAAACTCACCAGATGCCAACCTTCCCTGTACAGAGCAAGCGTGAAAGGTGTAAAATTTAACGGTGTGACCACATGCCTTTCTTAGACAAAGTACCAGGCGCATTCAGGATCAGCATCATGTGGCTACAAAGCTTCTGCATGGCAAGGAGCATGAGCCGAAAAAACCTTGTATCTGCCTGCCAAAAAGCATGGCAAAAGATTACTTCAAAGCAAGCTAGAAGTAGATTAATTGAGCACCTGAGGCTTTTGGCTGAAAATTTTTTGACTGGATGTCATATGCATACCTCAGTCTCAGGGGTGCAACTTGAACTATTATCTTACAAGAGACTAAAACAAAAAAAGGAAAAAAGAAAGTAAAAACACAGGAAAGAAAGCTTCTGAATTAAATCTCTCCGCAGAGACACCACATCACCTTCTGGATCAGGACATGGAAACAAACTCAATACTCACTGCATCAAAATCACCGTATAATACTATGCTTAGTGTAAGAAAAATAATTCAACAAATGTGCATGCATCACTGACTTCTGGCTTTCATATCATCTATTAAGTTCTGGAGGTTTTTAAAGCAGAAGGTTATTATGAACTTTACCACTCTTATGGTATTGTCAGTTCTCCCTCTTCTTCCACCTCAAAATGTTTTTACAAAATGGCATTGCACTCAGGAATGTCATACTGTGGGTTCCACCACACCAGGTAAGACCAAGAGGCAACGGACTTATCCAACAGTGTTGTAATGAACAAACAGACTGATCACAGAACTCCTGGGTTTTCATCAAAATCATTACGAATAATGCAGCAGGAATCCTAAATATGCCAGTCCAAGAGAAAAGGCTGCAGTTATTAAATCTGATTTACTGAAAAACTCAGAAGTCAGAATATTAAGACAGGAGACATTTATAAAGACCAAATAGCTACACTGACATCAAATTACTCAGCTATTGGGCCAAAACTATCAAGATAAATTATAATGTGCTAAAAATATTATCAGAAATATAACCTAAAATAGCAATTAAAAGAAAGCTCTGAGGAAAAAGAGAGCCTTAAAATGAAAAAGAGTGGTTTACACATTCTAGTCTCAGACAAGTAAAAAAAAACCCTACAGATGTAATTTTATCTGTTCTACTTGTTTTGCAGCACAAGTATATGACACAAAGTACCTAGAAAAAAACAACTGGGTCTATCAGAACACTGAAACCTGACACTACTTCTGCAGGTACATTTGCGAAACTCATTGGTTTAGATTAATCTTTGGCAGTATCCCATTGGGAGTATGTGAAGGGATTAATAATCTGCCTATGTTCTTTTACCTGCACCTTTAACACTTCACAAATATACAGAAGCACAATCCAAGAATTTGTAAAACATGTGATTTATTCTTTGCTGTACACAGAATGTGTTTCACTATTAAATCCCAAAACTTAAATTTATGCATTTCCCTAAACTTCTCAAGTCCCCAAGTTAAAACAAGCAAACACTTATGAAAAAAGAAACCTTGTGATTTCAACACACATCTTTGTTCTCATAAGCCTTAGCACAAACCTATTTATTCCCTAAAGGAATATTTATTTACTAAAGGAAAAATTCAGTCAGAAACAGCAGCAAAGAGCAATTAAACAGTATCATAACATTCAGTCCATTTCAGCTTGTTATTTGTTAGTTACAACTCTATGTTACAGCAGGAATAAAAAACTTGAGAGTTTGGCATCTGAAAAGCATTCAATTATATAATACCTGATACTGTGTACAGCAGATGTTCTCAAACTAGAGCCCACTGCCCTCATGAGACCAGTAAAGACTTTCTAGGGGTTTGCAAAGTTCCTTGATTTTGCTTGTAAACTTGTGCAGTTACTTAAGTGGGCTTGTCAGAAGGGGGAAAGGCTCTCCAGAAAAACCAAGTCTTCAAAGACTGAGAAAAGATCAACTGGTTTCACAGTATGTGCACAAGTACAAACTGATGCTTGAAAATGCTCATATGAGTTAAGATCTGAACAATATCTATTTTGATCATGCCATGGCAACGGAGAAAATTTGGGTTTGGAAACATCTCTTCCATCCTTGCTTGGGGAGTTATTTGAGCAACGTGGATAGAAAGGGTTGCTTCCTCACCTCCTTGTGGCCCTGGTCAGTGCTCCTGCTTTACTCCTAGAGAGCAGCAGACAGCAACAAGCTGCAGGGATAAAGCAGCTTTCCTTGTCCTGTCACGGCTTTTGGCTTTCCCCTCCCAGGCAGACTCAGGTACTTCCCTGCCACATGCAGAAGCAGAGTAATCATGTCACCCTATTTCTAAGTCAACAGACAAATGTGAGCTCCCACAACAGGGAAAGCTGAGGGCTCACTGGCAGACAAGGCCTTGGTCTAGAAAAGACACAAGCATGGGTTTGACTGCAAATGAACACAGCCCTGATGACTTCATCTCGCTGTCACAGGATATGCTGATCACTACACTGCTGTGAGATCGCTCTCAAAGGCTCCAGTTCAGAAAGAGATTTATTTGCTTTATAGTTTGCATTAATTCTCTTTCTGTTGGAAAACATTCACAGCACTGCTTTGTTTGCCTGAATGCAGATTTCTGCTTGGGAACCACTGAAAAGCCAAAGAAAATTTTACATTCGGAAGTAAGATCACTCAAGGAAATTGCTAGTTTGCAGTAATCCAGTAAAAATACAGAGCCAAAAGTCCCATGTGAGTAATTGCCAGATTTTGGAATGATGCTGTTCAAGACATGATAAGCTACTGCCACTGCAACTCTCTGTGTTAGGCTGGCTGCAATTCTTTACCACCGAAATAAACAGAAAAGGCATCACATGGTGGACTTCCTGCTTCAGTACAACAGCAGTGGGCACTATTCCTTGAGGATTTTGTGTCATTAATTATTTTTTTAATCTACTGTAACTTTTTCCCCTATTAAGTATGTATTTCTGATTGTATCCATGTGAGATACATTAGTTAAGCATTTTCATTAGTATATCTGTGCTTAAAAACGCTTTCTTGTGTTACAAAACTCAGTCAGTCAGTAAAGCTTCAATTCATCAAAGCACTTAAGCCTGCACCTAACTCCAAGTATGCACCTAATCCCATTGACTTTAATGGGACTGCTTACTTGCTTAGTTAGGCATGCATTTAAAAATCAGGGTCCATGTAAGCATAATTGTGCTCTTTGGCCTGGTCTGAAGCCCTTAAAAAAGGAAAAAAGTAGAATGGAGAACAAATGTTCAGCAAAGCTGTAAGAAGGCACAGCAGCTTTCTAGGAAATATGCACAACATAACAAATCATTTGTTTAACTATCTTTACAGAAAGTCTAAACAGAGTTAGCTGGCAATCCAGTTATTGAATTCTACCAAGATATTTTCAAACCTAAATTGAGCGCTTTTAGGAATACATATTCAATAAAGTTGTTGGAAATCGTAAGTAAAAGAAAAGCATGCAAGTATTTCATCCATGTGTGTTTATGCTGCTTCTCACCACTCACCCAGTTACTAAGGAATACAGTTATCCAGTGCTGCTGAGCACTGACACCTCCCCCTCTTGTTACTGGGTTGAACTTTATATTAAATAGTTTTAGAACAATGTTTGCAAGGTCTAAATTTGCAATGTAATTTCACCTAGGTGCACTGCTGTAATCAAGAATTCAGTCCTGCAGCTTGAACTTCTATAGCAAGGTAGACACAGAAAAACTTGAGGGCTGGAACACAGTGCAAATGGTGAAACTGAGGACTTTTGACTTCTTCCCCTTTGCATCACTGATGTTCAAAAGAGAGTAGTGGCAAAGGCAGCCAGAGTCTCTAGTATATGAAGTGGCAATGGTTTCATTCATATTATTAAGATGATTTAAAAATACATGAGGGGTGAGATTTTTCCAAGACTGATGAGTCTTCCTCATGCTTCCTAACAATCAGGGTAGATAAAGATAATAGGGTTCTGACAAAAACAAACCCAAAAGCCTTCTATTTCAGAAGACAAGAAAAATTATTTCTCTCTCAGAACGGCATTTAGACATGACCGTTCAAATGACCAAACACCTGATAGATAATATTTTTATTTGGTTTTATAAAATGGTTACCAGAAAGTTTAACATGAGAAGAACAACTAAACAGGACACATTTTCTGAGGGATCAAGTTTCAGATATACTTTGCTCAGCAAAGCTGCCTTGCAGGAGAAAACAAATAAGATGAATCCATTTTTTAACAATGACTCATAGTGCAAAATAAGCCTGAAGCTTTTCTTAAGTACTGTTTTCACTAATATAACTACAAAAACACAAGACTTTAAACCCCTGATACATTAGATCCACAGAAAATACATCATGGTTTGCTGTAATGGCTCCTGAAAAGTACAGAAATATACACTGCTTTAAGTATCTGCTACAATTTAAAGGTTAAGCAACAACAACTGGAAGCATACATTTTAAAAAGCCCTACACAAGAAGTCAAGCATTTTATAGTCCAGCAAGATGCAGTTAGTTAACACTGCTGTTTATGATCTCCTTTTGGACTGGTTTAATTGGTTCTATCCAGTATCTGGTCTCCATCAGCACAAACAGTAGCAGTAAAGCATCCATGATGTATATCACAATGTACAAGTACAACTTGCAAAACAGTAACTTTTAAAAAAAAAGTCTTGCTCTCCTAGAAAATAGAAATTTAAGCTTTATAAAGATACCAGAGGGAGGAAACAAACCTACGAAAGCAATTCAAGCTCCAGTCTAGCCTTAGTAGCTGACAAATTCATTAGTGTCCATAACAGAGGTGAATGACCTTGGAGCAGTCTAGGAGTCCACTGCAAACATTCCAGAGTTCAGAAGTCATGTCCATCACACTGGGACTTTGTGTTGGCAAAGGGACTTAACAAACTTCAGGCACGTAAGATAAACTACATCTGCCACATACAGCCAACTCTAAACAAACAAATCTTGCAGTAATAAAATTTATTTGTTTTAATAAAATTCTATAGGCTGTAAAACAATATCCTTGTGCAGGTAGGATTTCCACAGGTCAAAGACTTTTCAGTCATGCCCCATTTCTTGAAATGTGAACATAAACTGCAACAATCCTGTTAAAATGAAGCCTTGCCATGGTAGGAGACATGTGCAATTATGACAACTGTCTTCCAGTCTTACAGAATACAGATATTTTAGGATGCTTCCATGCAGGCCACTGTACCTACTTTAGGGTTTAAATGCTGGGTATTCAGACACTAATACAGTTTCAGTGCATATGTACTTCATCCATGCAGCACAACGAGATTACACTTCCATATAATACTCAATGGTTGTGCAAGGCCACCTGAATCTATTTGAAAAGTTTTTTCCTCCCTCTCAGCAAACATTGAGATGAATATTTTAATATTAAGACCCAAAATTTAGGGTCCAATTTGCCTGTGTTCACATTTCATTTAAATAAGCTTTAGTGAATGCCTATTCCCTCATAACTCTTGACATTTCACATTCAGTCCTTCTACAGTTTTACTATGTAAGAGAAAACTTTTCTTTATGTGCACTATTTATGAGAATTTTAAATCATGTAACAACTGTATAAATGTGAGGACTTCTGTTTTTAAAAAAGTGGGAAAGGTTAGCCAAGTTCTTCTTCAGCTTTGGTCACATACACAACTACAGTAAAATGAGATCTGATCTGTCAACACAAAACCCAAAGAGATGTTCTGCAATGGCTAAGGTAAATTCAGACATAGTGGTCTTTGCATTTAAGTACTGAAAATTATGGAAACCCAAAATTACATTTCTGCTTCCCATAAAGCCCTACCTGTATGTGTGTAGGGTACATCTGGCTTGAATCACCTGAAGAAAAACAGTAAGACAAAAATGTAGAACTTTTACCTCAAGTTGATTCAAGTGTTGATCAGAACAGCTTAAGGTAGTCTCTAAAATACAGATATATGTCTAAGCAGTGTAGAATCATTAAAGTCAAATGCTGCCAGAAGCAGGGGGGAGGTGAGGCACGCCCAAAAACCTACATCGAATCACATCCTTTTTGAAGTCATGTAACACACTAGCTAGCAGTGCTCTCAGAAAAATTTCATGCATGTTTATTGCATTGAATTCAAAGACATGAATAAAATTTATTCATTTTTACAGAATTACTGGTAGCTCCAAGACACTCACTGTTTCCCCCTAAAATAATGCTCTCTTCAGCAGAGAGACATCCATCACTCTAAAAATTTGCCTGTTTCCAAAGAAGTTGCCAAGAAGGAAACAATTCACCATTAAATGCATCCCAAAAGGAAAAAAAAAAAAAAAAAAAAGAACAAAACCAACCAAAACAAGAAAACAAGATGCTTTTCCAGCGTTACCAACGTGTTGCCTGTTGTATTCTTACAGAAGGACAACTTCCTCAGGAACAACAGAAAAGGTCTCCTGAATCCTGATGGACCAGCTAGAGAAATCAGAGGTCCAAGCTATCTTTCTGTTGTTCTTCATAAGGTCACCATCTCAAGCTCCAGCATGGAAGTTAATGGAACTAATTAATTTTAGCCTAAAGTAGCTTTCAGCAGCAATGAAATTACTAAAAATGGATCAATTTGCTACAGAATTTGTTGAGATGCAGACCTGGATTCTCTTCTAATAAGTATGTTTACTCAATTTTCCTCTCTCAGCTACCTCTCTTCCTCAAGGGAACAGCGTCACTGCCTCTTACTCATGTTGTTTTAGATCATGAACGCTCCTGGAAAAATTAAGAGCGCTATTCTAAAAAATTACATTTTTTCAAAAGGTTGATTTCTTTTAGGAAACTTCATTTTTTAGCATGAATAAAATCAATACTCAAGCTACAGCTAGTTACTGAGATGTAATGCTAATACAGAGGAACAGAATGGCAGTAATTGTATAACTCGTCACCCACAGCAAATGGAAGGCAAACCTGTTATCTTGAGTCTCTAGTGGCAGCAATTCCAGGCTGCGTTATTTCCTACTTGACATGAACAAGCATCATAGTCACAGGTGGTTACTGTTTTCTGGGTAATCTGCAATAATGTAGTCTCACATCCAACCCCTAAGTACTTTAAAACCGTAGCAAATAGCAGTTGCTTTAAAGCCATGTTTTCCTCAAGATACTTGCTGTACTGCACATATTACACAGGTATGTGAAACAAACATTTCCTTCTCATACTACCCAAGCTGTGTAAGACTTCAAAGTCCCCCATTATCTCCTCCACAGAATGCTATTTCTTACCTGTGTGACTGCAAATCCATGGCAGAACTGTCTAGATTTGGTTCTGCTCTGAATATCATCAACAGAAGCACCAAGTTACAACTAAAGAATTCCAATTCTTCTTTTCATCATACTTTCCACTCTACTAAACTGGGTAAAACTGTGTGTGTGCTAAAGGGTACAAATCAGTCATACAGATATGGTGGGAAACAGCCTTTTAGGAAAGCAGGACTACATTCATTTATTGGAATCCTATGTCAAGATGATGTTGAAGAAGAAGTATCTGCTCTGCTAGAACATGTATTTAACATGACAGAAGGAAATCAGTCCCCCTCAAGGATATTCTGCTAAGCAATTCTTCCACTTTACATTTTGTAAGATACCACCAAGGCACGCTTGAAACATCCACAGAAATCCATTATACTTGTGTGTAAAGGGTCACATCCCTCTACAGAAAACAGCTTGGGATACAGGGAATAAATATGGACAGGAAGGGAAAGAAAGTGCCTCTGTCACAAAAAATTTGAGACTAGAGGACTGCTTTTAGTCACAACTAGTTTTTTAAGTTGCTCACTACAATTCTGCAGATATTTTTCATATTTACACAGGAACCAAACTGATCTGCATGCTCTCACCTCTGTCACCACAGTTCCTTGTGTGTTCATGACCTTGATAAGAATAAGCCAGACTGCATATAAATAGCATCACCAACAGTCCAATATCAGTAACTAACAAGTCTGACATTTCTGATTTCTGCAAGGTCGACAGCCTGGCACACAACAGTTATTACAATCATAGGCACAGCTCTTGCATGGAAAGGAAAAGGCAATGTCTGTAAAAACATTTTGTATTTTATAGAAAAAAACAGATTTTGTTTCAAATTTATCTTTCCTTGTTATGAGATACACTTATATGTATGTTTCTGATTTCCACTTCACAGGATTTGTAAAAACTACACACAAGCCAAACGATACTAAAACACTCCCAGTGAACTATTAGGATCACTTGACTGTGGACACAACTTTAACCTTGGCCAAGTTTTCAATTCATGAAATGCACTTAGATGCCACATTAAGCTGCTTCTAACTAGAAACCAGCAATGTCACGTGGCAAACATTATTGATACATTTAAATGCACCATACTTTAAAAATAAAATCGATCAAGTTTAATGCGTGTGCTCAAGAAGGTTTTTACGAGAGGCTTTGAACAGATCAGGTGTCTGTGTTACAAAGAGGGAACAGGAAGTTATTCACAAGCATTTTGATGACTCCACTGAGCAAGGTATAAATGCTCTTGTTCAAAGACACCATATTGCCAGAACCCCAGAAAATTGGATTGCTTCCTCATCAGCAAGAATGTGGTATATTCCTGTGACTGCAGAAAAGCCTGTGGCCATAAAAAGGATTAAATATGTCAGTCGTATGTAATACCATCACATTTCTGTTTTGTTCAAGTTTTGACGTTATTTCTGCAAATGGGAAAAATCTGTTGTTGCAATAATAAAATGTCTGAGATGCCAAAATAGGGCAGAGGCTTGCAAATCAATAGACTTTTAAAGAAGGTTTTGAGCTCACCTCACTAGTTTTGTGAAGTCTGAGCCATTAAGTGTATGATCTTGTCAGTTTGTGATTTCTCTCAGCAAACATGGAAGCTGGAAATTTACATTACTTTAAATGAAAAACGAAATTATCCTACATTCATGTGACTCCACTCCGTAAGACTTCAAAAGTCAGACACCCCGGCAGTTGTGGGGAGAAAAAAGAAACAGAACTGTAGAGGCAGTTTCAGTGTGAAGCCATATGAAAATCTGGCTGATTTCAGGCTCTGTTCAAAATTCTATTTCAACCAAGTTTAAACAAGCTCATTTTGATCTAGCTGTACACCATTTTACAATCTCTAATCTTATTAAATTTCAGAAACTGAGGTGGTACCAGATGGCATCCAGGATACTTTTTTATTCTGAACTTTTGAGAAAAGCTCAAAACCCTTATGTGAAAGCTTAAGCAATGTGAAATTTAAACTGAGGTGAAGTCTGCATAGACTTCTGTGAAACTAAATTGTATCTTGTAAACATCTTGTAAACATCTTGTAAACATGAGCTGCTGCATCAAAATTGAAACTCTGGTCTCAGCAAAGGGTTAAGACTCAGATTCTTGCTCTCCCTGAGAATATTGTCCCACACCTTTGGCTGAAAGGCAAAACACGACTTCCTGCAGATGAATATGGTCAAAACATACAGAAATTACACAAACCCCAGCTTGTAACAGTGAAGCACAACACTCAGTTGTTAATTCAGCCTTAAGTACATTTCACTACCATTAGGATACACAAATCACATTAATCCTATGAAACAAGGACTTGCCACATCACTCCTGTTTTGAGATGGAGAATCTGGGCATTAAAAGCACATTTAGGACAAAGATGCATCATATGGAAGAGATGAGAACGAGTTCCCAGCAAGCCACCCAAGGGAGGGAAGTCACAAAACTACTGGGCTTCACCTTGGTTAAAAAAATTGGTTCTTAACAGGGCTACAGAGTCCGAAAAAGAACTTCTGGTCCCGACTGCACTCCCAGCTGACACTCAGTACCCTTGCACAGTGCTAGACTAACAACAACCAGAGGCTAAATGAAATGTCCAAGTTCCCACAGGAAATCCACTGCAGAACAGCCCAGCTACTTTGGCTGGAATAGGGATCTGAATCCATAGCAGCTCTTAGAAGCAGCCAACCAGCCACTCTACTAAGCCCAGGGACTCAATCTCTCCATTAGACAGTGACACAATGGCACGTTCCTAACTCAAGAGTTACAGTGTTATCACGGCTTTGGTTTAACACAGTAAGTCAACACTTCAGGCAGATTTTAAAACAGAACAGCTCCTCAGCTATTTGCTCTGGGTGCATCTATATCTGTGTGTGCAAGTGCTGCATTAAAAGAACAATAGATGCACACACTGAACTAGAGTCTGTATGTACCTTCTTCCCAAGGATTTATTTATTCATGTGACAAATTTGCCTATCCCGGTCTATCAAAATTGTAATCTTTGTTTTAATAGAAGTGCCTAAAAACACACTGGACCCTTTCCAGGCTCTAAAGTAATATTATAATGTAGTTAAATGAAAACAAAGCCTAAATACTTAATTTCCTGTAGATTTCCAAGATTGCTGTTCCAGTTTCCTGACTAAATAATAGGTATTTTGGAATATTCTGCTACAGTTATTAGCATTTTCAATTTGCTCCTAAAAGTCATCAAAACAAAAGTAAGCACTAACTTACTCTTTGGCTCCTTAGTAAAATCAGCTGAGGTCAGACAGCATTTTGCTGCACTGTCATTGCTTTCTAAAAATTCCTCAATTTTCACTAAGACTTCTGGATTACTGGCTTCTGATAGTTTATTATAATTAACAAAGAAAAAATCCTAGTGCCTAAATTCTGAAGTTCCTGAAATGACTGAATTGTAATAAAATTTTCATCTAATCAGTGATTTATCAGTAGTAATAATTAAAATACTACCAATGTCACCTGTCATCAGGTGGTATAAGAGTACAAGAGTATTGCAAAAAAAAAAAAAGAGATGAACAGACCTTTGGCAATAAATACACTTCCATACTGTATTTCTAAGAACTCTGACTTTTAGATGAGGCCTGAAATACCACTAGTCAATACAGCATAATTGCTAACACTTTGCTAGCACAAGGGAGCACAACTGCAAACAAAGGAAAAAAACTAATCTCCAGACCACTGACATCACAAGAGGCAGCATGGATTGAAAGTGACAGAGAAAGCAACAAAACAAATCGAATTAAAATGAAATACTAATTCCATTTGTTGTTTCAATTATTGTTTTAGCACTCACCTCATAAATCCTCACAGATGCAAGCCTTTATTTTTCCCCACAAATGTTCATAAATAGCCTCCCTAACAACGACCCCACCTGCCATGAGAACACATCAATCTGCTAGTATAAATCTTCTAGTATAAACATTACCAGACAACAATAAATTCAAGAGCAGTTTCTTCATTTTCATTTTTGTGCATGACATAACATCCCCCCTGCACTAAGCAAGTTCCCCTTCCCAGAATTTTCCTGGGACGATGGTACAAAACTGATGCTGCCCACTCAGAGCCTCTTCTGCCATAGAACACAGAGACAATAAGCCAAAATCAGATGCTCTTTTGTTAATACCTGTCTGAGGGGGTGTGCTGGCAACCTCTACTTTCAGGCTTTCAGGCATCCAACCAAGGTGCCAGGATCTTTTCAAGCATTCTGCAGAGAGGAATCTATAAGCCATTTTTGGGAGTCCCTAGCTAATCACCACAATGAGATGCTGAAAGTCAAATGGCTTGAACATTTCTAGCACGAGAAACAGAATTCAGCCAATTAACAGCAAAAGGTATCATTTATACTTCAGGAATAATTGCAAAATTTTCACCCCTATTCTAATAGGAGAACAAGAATGAATACTTATGCAGCCAGTCCCCTTCATAATAGCCTTGCCCCACTGCTTGCTTGTCCAGGTGTTTAACAGATCCCTTAAATGTGAGTTTCAGAACGTTATTTCTGCTGCACCCCTCTTTGTTTCTTTACAATAAAATCTAAATTACTTTGCTTCCTTTTGGTATTTAACCTCAGAAGAGGGGTCTTGCACTAGCTACATGACTCTCTTTTACAACTGCTTTCCCATACATTCCTTGAAATCAAATGTATTTCAACTGGTTGAAATTTCTTGGTGTTTCTTTTTTTTCTTTGAACTGCTGTAATGTAACACAAAACAGGTTTTGTCTATTGGTTATTTAAAAGGTATTAACTATAACTTAGTAATTTCTGCATAGGAGACATGACATCAGACTCTTCATCTCAACCATGACACAGCTCTTCACTGGTTTCCTCTTTTGTGAATGCTGGACAGTGCTGCAAACTATCTTACTCTAGCTTGTTTTGTTAGAGTGCATTCTTGAATACTTTGGCAATGGATTGAGAAAAAGGAATAGCTGAGACCACATTTATTTTCTATTTGTATCCAAACTCCTTTTTTCTTGTCTACACTTAATTTCCCCATCACGGAAACCCAGTATTTCAGAAGAAAAAGCAGTGATCATGAGTTCAGGTTTGTTAATGAACAACCACGTGAAGGGACTGGTGTGTTACTGAGTGTTTTTTCATAAACACTCCCAGCACCCTTTTATACCAGTGCACCACAGGACTGTATCTTGTTTCTTTAAAACTAAGCTGGAGTGATCATTTGATTATTCCAACCTAGAGAATAATTAATTAGTCATAAACAAGCCCAGCTTCACTTTCAACCTAATATACATCAAACTGTTTAACTGGGGAAAAAACCAAGGCCCAACAACAAAAACTATTTTATTTTCTACTCCATTGCTATCCCCAGCATTCTTGAAAACTTTTAAATTCTTTTAGGTTTACTTTGGGTTTGTTTTAAATATATCATTTTCAAACTAGTTCAAAGAGAAGCATAGCTGGAGTATAATTAGATTCCCTAATTGTGTCACTTAATCACTAGAGATAACAGCATTTGCATTCAAAACAACTTTAGTAGTGATACAGTTAAGCTCAAAGCTGGTATGTATTTTCTAACACTGACAGCCAATCTACGAAGACAAAGGCATACTGCAGATAAGAATTACATCCTACCTTTTTATAAAGACATCCAAACCTGAAAAATAATTGTTTTAAAAATTGCAGAAATAAGAAAAAAATAAAGGTACACAAAACTCCTTTACTTCGCTCATATATCTCAAGCTGCTTCCAATAGGCAGGTTAGACATTATTGACCACATCTGACAGGAGAACAGACAGAGAGTGGAGCAGAGAGACAATGAGAATCTGGATTAGCCATTCTATGCCACACTTCAGCACCTACTTTTGCTTCAAACTGAAGCAAAACAAACATTTTCCAAGCAACATGCTATGTAGCACATCTAAAAGCAGTTAAAAACATTTTAGAATGAAGATGTTTTGTAATACCATTTTAGGTTGGCTTGGGTTTTGTTTGGTATTTTTTCAAATGTTAAATGCCATTTTAAGCAACATCTGATCCTGACAACATCTGTTTTACTGGGTCATTTATAGCAAAACTAAAGATGCAGAACTATAGATTCAGACAGCAGCTCCATGAAAGAGTGAGGAGCTCCATCCTTTGGATTATGAGGTCTTTTTCAGAACAAATATACAGATCCAGTGCTTAGTCATTTTGTTTGAACTTGAATGTTCGCTATTCACAACCACCTATCACCAGATTTCACATCAGTTTCAGCTCCATTCAAAGGCGGCAAAGTTATCCTTTCACTGTTTTTACATGCAGTGGTTGTCCCTCCTGTGTATCAGGTATCTGAAACAAGTTAGGTCATGGTCAAAGATCATACACAAAAAAAATTTTGGTGTTGCTTTATAAATGGAAGAAGAATAAAAGACTTCATAGAGAGTGAGGTCAAGAAATCTCACAGAGGTTCACTTTGTAAGACATTTAACAAAAACTATTCAAACAAAGGGAAGAAGTGGCAACAAGCAGTTATTTCTAAGCTCCCAAGAACCTGTTTCTTCCATTAACACCTTATTAATGCCTGGCAGGTGTTTCCCAATGCAGAGCTTGGCATTAGCAAGTCATTATGAAGAGAAACAATGAAGAGTCCTATTTCCAAGAGCAAAGAAATTACAATGGTATCTATGAAAAAGCAGAAAGAAGGCGAGCGCATTCTATTGGAACCACAGTTTTTCACATTTATGGTATATTTTAGAGAGCAACCATTTTTCCTTGAGAGAAAAAGCCTTCAACAGAGGCTACATACACAATATGAGCCTCTTTGAACGCATCCCACCTAATCTGTAAAAAAGGTCTTGAGCTCAAACCACTGTGTCCTCAGCAACTATTGATAAAAACCAAACAAAACAGTAAGACAAAAGCAAGCCTTGAATATGAACAAACAAGAGATTTCATTTTCATTTGATTCTACAATGCATTTCAGCATCTGAATGCCATGGGCTCCATGATCTGATTTTCCACTTTCACAGAGCCTGTATTTTGTGCAATCATATCCTGGGGAAAGCCTTGGTGACAATTCTCGGCAGAATGCTCCTTCTCAACATCCCATGGTACAAACAGTGTAAGCTAGTCCCTGTTTCAAGGCCAACTTTTAGGGTAAGATCAAGTAACTAGAAACAGTTCCTCACCCTGGTCTTTCTCAAATACAAACAATACCTGACACCACTCGTCACTCGCCCTTGTGCTCCCCAGTACCAAACAGCAACGCTAACACCAAAGAACTGAGAGCCAGAGCACGCCCCTGCTGCACAGACCATGTTTCATTTGGTACAGTTTCTCAGGCTGCTTTCAAATTCTTTCAATCTCATGACAGAAAGCTTTACAAAGTTCCTGTTCAGTGAAGAATACACCCCCCTCCAATACAACCAAGCAAGATGAAGAAGCAACCACAAACATTTTCTGTAAACCAGGTGAAGGACAGATATAGGTATCTATGTGCCATTACTTCTGCTTTGTTAAACTAGAGATCAGGTTCTTCCTTATATTATTAGTGATTTAAAAAGAACACAGTAATGCCAAAGGAAAAAGGAGAAAAGCTTCACAGAAGCTAGCACTGTACAGAGTACTCACACAGAAGAACCTACAAAGTAAACATAAGAGGACAGAGAAGGGAGGGAAGTCTGGCTGCAACTTTAAGAAAGCACACAGAGAAAAACTCCAAATCCACCCCGGACCTTTTTTCAATGTAAGCAATCAACATTGCCCAAGTAAGTTGAGATTCCTACAGAAAACAGCTTCTATAACCTTACAAGACAACCATAGGACTACTCTATATTCCAACATGTGTCAGTCATGAGAATAACCCTAACTTATTGAAAGTACACACTTCTCATCATCCTGATCTGTCACTCTGATCCTACAGCCATTAAAAGTTCCCTAACTTAAAAACAATAATGTCACCTATAGTTCTCTTACCTGGACACTAGCAAACATCAGCACAGTTTTGGAACAAATAGGAGCTCCTTGCCTCATCATGTTTTTCTGATGGAGATTTAGCATGGTTGGCTATGCTTCTTATAGCTGACATAAATTACCTGCCTAGAAAGTTTGCAAGTTTTCAATATCTGATGCACTCTTTTTTTTTTTTTCAGGCAAGTAAAATATCTATTACCAATCATTTTGGTACTGAAGCTACTCACAGTGTGCATTTTAAAACTGCTTAGATATTTTTCAGTTAACTTCAAAAGTTAACTGGAAGATGGAAACAAACCACAATGCAAGAGAAAATGTCATATAAAAATCAGGAGACAGAAAATAGTTGTTTCAGGTACCTTTAAGAGGTATCGACAGTTCCCACCCAAACAGAATTTTGGGTGAAATGCTACATGATACTTTTGTAAAGCGCGCCCCCACGTGGTAACCAACATCTCTGCAAAACCAATTTGTTCCACAGCTCCCAAAGAACTTTTCTGTCTCCCAAACTACCTTGAGTCGGTGCTCCCAAACTACCTTGAGTGGGTTCTAAACACTGTAACAGAAATGGGAAGATTTCTGCTGGTGGGAGTGTCCTAGACACGTGCAGAAACACATGCAACATGCTGCCCTAGAGGCACATTTCCTAATCTATGGGCAAGGTCAAAATTACTAAGAACAGTCTTTTCTCATAGCTTGCTTATTAAAGTCTCCTCAGTATTCTCCCTGCATTTTTCTTCTAAACTTAACAGTTACTGAGTAGGACCAACCCACTGTCTCCAGAAGAAATATAAGGATACACTCATTTAAAACAAAAGAAGAAAAAAAAATCTTGAAAGAAGAAAACAGACGCTTCTGACTAAATAGGAAGTTGAAGGAAGTCCCATTTGTAGTCACTCTTTAATTTAATAGCACAGTCAAAATGTAGGGTTAGAAGAGGAGTAGCAAATGTATTAAAAAAACCAACACATACTCAATAATACTGAAACATATTCAAAGCATATGTATTAGCAATAACTAGCCGTGGCACTAAATAAAAACTATTAAAAATAACCAGTGGAACTCAATAAGACTGTCAGTGAAAACGTGTTCACTTAACAAAATCCATCAGAAACAATACTGTTCAAGTGTGCAGAAAACCAAACTTACACAGAAATAATGTAACTGATTATCAAGATCATTCTTCTACTTCTTTCTTCTGCATAGGTAGAACATCACCTCATTCTTCCTACTTTGCCTCATTTTATTTTTAAAGTATTTAATTAATTTAAGAATTTTTAATTTCATTAGGATTCAGAGTCTAGTCTAGACCAGGAAATACACAATCATTTCAATGACAAGTGAGCTCTTTTTGTAGCACTTGCATTATTATATGTGCCATTTACTACAATGTCACAGACAGACATATGTTCTTATGATGAAATACCCTAATTTGTTGGGTTTTCTCACTTTAGGTTTTTTAAAGGACTATTTCATCTCATACCATACTTCTGAGTAATTTTTATTATAACAGCATTTTCCATCTTTTTTTTTTCTCTTAAGAGTAAGGTAAGCTGAAAATACTAACCAAAACCAATGGTCCTGGGAACAAAATAGATAGTAGTTTGTAACACCAGGATATTATTGTTCTGGTAATGCAAAAAAATGTCCAACAGAGGGTGATAGAGACCAAACATTTGTTAGACACAACTCAATTACCAGTTTTCTGAGTCACAGGTTAGAACTGCAATCAAAATAAATTTCTGGCCCTTTTTGAATTGGTCTGAGATCAAGGAAAGCTTTAAAGCACAATCAACTTCATCCAGATCTATCACGTACAAAGGAAATTCAAAGCTTGCTTGCACTAAGAAACACAGAACAAAAACAAACATGGCATTGCCCAGATGTGCACAAGTAAGAGGAATTGGGACATGCAGAGGACAAGCTTGTATTCATCAGTGATTTCCACTGGCAAACCAACTATTTAAACTGAACTTGGCCTTTCACTATTTGAGTTCATGAGTCACATCTGAGCCACTTTTGCATCTTCTGCCAACATATATAGGAAACATCAGTCAAGCGTCAAATGCCCCTCGCTAGGAATTTATTTCTTTCACTTACCTTACTTGAAAGATTACAAACTTTTTTTTTCTAAACACTGTAACATTTTGTTTAAAATTGCTACCATCTTGCAAAAAGTGTATTTATTCATTGCAAAGGGAATCTACACAGCAGACTGCAGTAAGTCAACACAGCAGCTCTTTCTGAACCCATGAAAAGTAACCATTCCCTCAAGTGTCTTCTAAGAGAACATCACTGCTGAGTAAATGGAGAGCCAGTAAGACCTGAGGCAAATGTGGCCCAATCAGAAAAGTCAGATTAGCAGCAGCTCTAAAGCAATCAAAAGAAACCATTCTGTTCCAGACTGAAAAATATCTCCACTCTAAAATTGAATCAAAGAAAGATATTGTATTTCTTTCTTATTTAAGCTTTCAATCTTTTTGTTCTGATTCTTTCAAAAAACCTATTCTGTAGAAAGTCAAATATGTGGAAAAAGCTCGCTGGCAGTCACCTTAATTGTGGCTAAAACACCTCCTGAATCTATCCCTTCAGCATTCCATAGTTTGTTCTCAGCAAACAGAAACGTTAGTTAAGGAAAAAACCAACCTGTAATAATAAAAGTTAATGTTTTTCACATCTACTTCAATAAAAATTAAAAAAAAAAAGTAAGTTTAAGACAGCCTTGCACAGGTTTCAGCAGCCTCAAGGCAGCCTGGGCAGCCCCTGCCTTACCTTGCACTGCCCTGCCACACAGATGGCAGTCCCGTTGGGGTCGCAGGGGGTGCCGTCGATCACCGTCTCCGCCTGGCGCACGTAGAAGCGGTAGCCGATGGCCCGGCAGTTCAGCTCACATTTCTGACTCCCCTTCACTGTGGACACACACACAAGGCCCCGTTACAAAGTGCACAGCAGTAGACTGGAAAAGGAAGAGCTCGTTTAAGGAGCAGTAAGGTCTGAGGGGAAGAAACAAATATGCAAACAATGCAATGTGAGTGACCACATCAAATGAACAGTGATAAGGAAATCAACTCCAAGGTAAGCATTCCAACACACCTTATGACAATGTAAACAGTGCCTGAGTTGTTAATAACTGACACTTCCCTAAAGGACCAAGAGTACTTCTAGTTTCATAAAAACATTGCCCAGTTAGTCCTCTTAAAGCATAATACCATGTTATGGCATTTCATAACTCCTAAATGTCAGCAAAATCCCACCATAATCAGAAGGATGTGCATCAAATCAGGCTCACTCATAGTCTCCATTCTGTTCAGGCCAGTTAAGCATACAAACATCTAGCACTGAGAAACATTTTAAACAATAGACGCACATTTTTAAAAACTCTGTTGTTTCTCTTCATTTTTACAAGTTACCCTTTAGTGGCTATTCCACTGAACAAACACAACTCTTTCATTCTATTCCACTAAAAAAAAAAAACCTCTTTCATTTTCAAGAATATATAAAATGCATTATTATTCAAAACCCCGTGATTTCTGCTGACATACAAGAACCAATAGGAAATCAGTCCACTGAACTCCGGATGAGAGGAACACAGAAGACAAGAAGCAAGACATGTTATCTTCTCCTCTGAAAATCTGTGCCTTAAGCAGATACAGTCTAACACTCCCCGTATCTTATGCTATCAGGTTTGCTAACACATTTGTGTAGCCTTTCTGTTGCAAATCATCTGTCATGTCAGAGTTGCTCACAGCTTATTACTCCCATTTGCTAACTGACATAACAATACCTTCAGTTTCTTTCCAACCAAGAGCAGCACTGATACACAGTGGCAGCAAGGTCCGAACAGAAATCCTTTTTCTTTTGACAATACTTTCATTGCTACCACAACAATGAACTAAAATTCCTCTCATTTCATCAAGCTTCAGCTCATTCCCTATACCAAAACTGAAACCTACTATTTAATCTGTCAAAGGAGATGCCATGTGCCCTCGTTTAATACTAAAACATTGTGTTCACAGGATCTTCTACTTGACTTCAGTGTATTTTTGAATCTTCAGCTAAGACATAACAAAAAGCCAAAATAAATAAATGCAATGACTTCAAATATATATTAAACAACCGTTTTCTGTAGAAGTACCAAACTTTCAGCTCAACTTCGGTTACCCCCTGTGCAGACACAGGATTAATGCAGACTCTGGATCTTAGATTTTCCCTCACGCAGCTGAACTCATTTAACTGCCACTCATACACATCATGTTTTGTGGCTGGCAACCTTCTGATAAAATCCACAAAAAATATCTACTAATTCTAAGAGAGGTCAAAGATCTGTTTACCTAGTTTGGGATTTTTGCAGAAGCTATCCATGCCATGTTCAAGGCAGTCATTCTTCCATTGGCTACATTTTTTTTTTAGATTCACTAGCTTATCATTCCAAGGACTTCACTTAGTTATTAAAAAAAAATCCCACAAAAAACCAAAAACCCAAACGGAGGTATTTCCTGCAGTTCAATCTCCAAGTGTAACAGCTAGGTTTAATGATAAACTGAGCATTATTCTTAGCAGCTTCATCACTTCACACATAACTATATTCAGAATTCTCAAATAAATATAACCCAGTTTCAGTGATTCATTACAATTTAAGTCAACTTGTCCTTTTCTATGTCTGAAAGTGCCCTGTTTTTATAACATGCAAAGCTAGCAATCAAGCAGCACCTCTGGAGAATACATATTCTTATCTTTCCATTCTCTAAAGTCAAGTCAAACAAGCCATTTAGGGTTTCTGAAATGTCCTTATCCTTTATGTTGGTTTCCTTAAGTTCAGTGACCTGAAGCCTCACATTCCCGTATTCTTCCTCTACTGATTCTCCCCCATATGGTTTCGATACTTTAAAATATTTATTCTTGAAATTATCAGCTGGCCTTCTAGATCTCAGTAAAAGTTTTGTGCTACTCAAAAATGAAAAAATTACCTGCTGAAGTACGGTATTTTTTCCTGGACCTCTCTCTTCCTTCACTGCTGTGATAGGTCAGCCTACTGCATTGCTAATGCAGCACAGCAGAGATTACTTGCTGTGCAAAAAAATAATTCTCATTTCATAATTTCTTTGTTTCATTCTTTCTCATTAGGAACTGTTCCCACTCAGACAAAAAGAAATATTAGAACAGTCACTGTGTCTCTGACCATAAACAAACAAACAAATCAGGCCTTATCAACAAACACATCCTACAACCCTTTGGCCTTCGATATTCAGATTCTTTTAATGTAAGGTACTGCCTTGGTGAGGCATATACCAATCACACTACCTAAAGACAACATCCCCAAATGTGAAAGATCTGAAAAAACTTGTCTACAAAGAGTAAAATCTGTTAACTGAATTGCCCCTGCTGAATGACAGGCATTTCCCATAAAGATTTTATGTAAGCATTATGTATTATTGTGTAAGATGCAGAAATTACAGCAGAACAAACACATTTTAGAATTCCCTTGTAGAACAAGACACCAGACTAGTAAAAAAAAAACCTTGCTTTACCCTGTGTTTTGCCACAACTCTGGAGGTTTTACAGTTTAGCTGGTAGGTCAAGCTGCACTATTGGCTTGGCAACTGGATGTAAAATGTCAATTAAACAAGGAGCTGTGAGGCAACTGACTCCTCAAAGGCCACATTTTTGAGTACTATGTCATCTGCTCCCAGACTTTACAAAAGGATCTATCTGACCCCCAGAGATACAGTAACACTTCTCCGTGAAGGCCTTCTCAACTAGCTGGCAGCAAGACACATTTCCACAAAAAAACCCTCAGCCCTTTTGAAGTGTGACATGGTTACTAGGACAGTTCATTATACAGTACTGTTTAGTATGTCCTCCTAGTGTATTTGGTTTTTATTCACGTGCTCACCTTAGCATAACCAAGCTTTGTGCAGAATCTCACCTTATCCTAATTTATTAAATAGTGAACTTGGGTGAAACTTAATGTTACCACACAGGTTCTGCCAAACATATTTATTAATGATTTAACTAAAGGAGGTGCCTTTAGTAAACAATCCTGGTAACATGTAATGTTTGGTTTTCATTTTACAGACTGAAAAAGTATCTAAATCAAAAAACCAGTACTTTCCTTAAAACAGCCTTACCAAACTAGCCTTAAGTACCTCAGGGATGTCCTGGTCTTCTCCAAACTGCAAGACTCGGGAGCCTTTTTTTTCCAAGTCCTCTGTTGAAACTTACCTTCCACCTTTCCCTATGAAGGATAAGAGCCAGGTATGCTAAAGCAGGACCACAGCACAGTTCTACCACCTTCCACGTCCCCAGTAAGGACACCAAGACCTCACATTACATTACAAACTGCACCTGCTCTGCATCACAGAGCACACATTGCAGTGAACACTTTCCACCATTCTCTTAAGATAGATTTCACTGATCAAACTTAAATCACAAATATAAACACATTTCATTGCAGATTTCAGTGCAGTAGAGGTTTGAGGAGAAAAATTCAACTGTTAAACATATCCACACTTTTTTTAAAGGGCAAAAGAGGAATTTAGGTGTTATCACACTACAACCAGTGGCTGGAGTTCAAATTCCAGCAGCATTTCAGGCTGAGGTCTCTCCTCAGGCCCCGCAGAGGGGACAGCAGCCGCATGCCCGCTGGGAAGCACGAGTGAGCAAGGGAGGAAGTGTCCTCCACAGGGATTCACAGGCTGACACTCAAAGAACAATCCTGATCTTTTAATCCCACGACAGGGAAAGCACAGGCGTGTCTGAGCCCACAACACGCTCCCGGCCCCAGGCGATGTCACTGCCATGAGGGGAGGCCGGCCCGGCGCGGACGCCTCAGGGCGAGAGCAGCACCGGGCACGGGCCAAACGCGGCGTGGCCCGAGGGAGAAAACTCCCGGGAGAGAGTAAAACAAGCGAAAACTGCCTGCAACTGAACACGCTCGTTCTTCGCTCGTTCTTCGCTCGTTCTCGCCCCGGGCACAGCCGCTCCCCGGGAGCGCAGCCCTCCCCGCGCCGCTCCCAGCAGGTTCAGCCCTGAGGGAGCCCATGGCCGTAACGGACCCAGCGAGGGCCAGGCAGTGCCGGCAGCGATGGCGGTCGCGCCCTCCCTCAGCCGCTGCCTGGCGCGTCGGGAGAATCAGCCCCTCTATGCGCCCGCTCCTCTGCGCAATTTCACCCTCATCCCACGCCCTTTCATTAAATTAAAGTGTAAGAAATTAAACTCCTCACAAAACACCTAGTGTAAATCTAGAAACAGTGCACGGTATAATAAGGCAGAAAGTCACCCCTTCAGAAACATTCCTACTAGGAGGAGTTTGTGAAAAGACATGCTTGCATTTCATTGAGGAAGAGTATTTTCAAATGTTAGCACTGTGCTGACATGCCCCGGTGCCATGCTGAGGGGCCCTGGAGTGGCACACTGGGGGACACATGGTCCCCCGATTCCAGCCGCCTTCCCTGGGCTGGACAGGGCTGGCCCAGCCCACGGCTGGTCACCACGGCTGGTCACCCTGTGTGGCCACACACGTTCCACCCTCCACACGGCCAGAACCCCTCAGCACTGCACAGTCCCTGTGTCCCACCCTCCACTCAGGCCTTCTGCCTCCCGACCCCTCCACCCGCACACCACAGCACGTGTGGGAGGGCATTTGGACTTCATGTCAGCTCTTGCCCTCCTTCATCTTCCTCTTCCAACACGTTCTGCCACCCTCATAAACCCCCCGCCCAAGGAAAGGCTGAGGGGAGGCACATGGGCACGGTGGACAAGGAGGCCAGGCTGTGATTGAGCTGCTCCACAGCGAGCTCGAAGAGATACAGAGAGCTCGGCAGGCAGCTTGCCAGTGCACGGAATTGCAATCTAATGATATTCTTAGGAAAAAATGTCAGAAGAAAGAGCATTCCAACCACAATACCTTTGATAAATAATGTATTCAGTTGTTCAAAGGGAAATTAAAAATAGCCACAGACCAAAAAAAACCCAGGAAATAATACCTAAATCAAATCAGAATGGAACTATCAGTAAACTAAATGACACCATACACTTACTGTCCTTAAAGAATGTACCAAGTTCTTCCTTTCTGTCTCAGCTCCTGAGACTTCAAGCTGCTTGGAGCACGTACTGCCTCTTACAGCACGCACATTAAATCTCCTGCCACAGATAACGCTGGCTGTAGGTGCAATCAGAATAAATGATACAACAAAGGAATTTCACCTTCCCCATGCCGTGAGGTAGGGACTGCAATGTACAAAACCTCCTTGATGGTTCCTTAGTCCAAATCTTAATTTAATGTGAGATCCAGACTCCCTGTTGTTATCTACATAGCAGTTCTAGTTCTCCACAGAACATTACAGAATGCTTTTACCATTTGTCAGTTTTTGTAAGTTTGCCTAAACATCTAAAAATAGTTAATAACAAGCTGTGCAATTTGAGAAACGTGCCTTGAGGGTGCCCACACAGAAGTGGCATGCACACTCTTGGCAAGCAAATATCATGTTAATACTACATTATAGGATTAAGCAAATTTAAATTAGGCTTCATTCTGTGTGCAAACTGCCTTGTAAAGTCAACTTCAGTGCTTCTCCATAACGAGCCAAGATACACTCATCCATGATGTGTCAGAAGCAATTGTTCCAGGAACAAGTTGTCTCTGCATAGCTCAGTTATTTTCAGGGCCCAGCTTGCCATGGGCTGTAATTCAGTATTTACTCATGATAAAAGCAACGAATCTGCTCTACAGGAGGTGTAATGAAGCATAGCAGACACTGGAAAAACTTTTAGAGAGATGTGCTCATGTCAATCCATGTAACATCTCCTTTAGTTAAAGCTTATCAATGCTGGGATTGGGTGGGATGTCAGCAATAGACTTGCAGGTGACTGACACTGTTTCCTGTGAGAGTGGTGAGGCACTGGCCCAGGTTGCCCTGAGAAGCTATGGGGCTCTGAGCAGCCTGGTCTAGTGAAAGGTGTCCCTGCCCACAGCAGGGGGGTTGAAAATACATGATCTTTAAGGCCCCTGAAAGATTTTCTTTTAATATAGGAAGAGCCTCAAGATACATGCACATACAGGGAAAGGAAGACAGGTCCAGTACACCACAGCAGAAGCCTGCTCCTTTCACATACTGCTGTGGCTGTAAGCTGGCAGCTCCACTGTAGACTTAGAGCCACGCATCAGGCCAGAAACACCTAAATGTGACAATTCCACACTGATGGAATTCCACAGTGATCCCCTGTGGAGCTCAGGGCGGATGACAAGTGTTGGTGTACTACTGAACACAGGCAATCCAGTCTACACAGCTTCCTATACAAAGGAGGGAAATGCATATGAAACCGAACACACCCCATTCTCTACAAAGCCTTCAAGAAAGCAGAGCTACTTTATTTAAGGTTTCCCTGTTTAGGCTAATAGACTGTGTGGGCTTAGTTTATCAGAACTGGAGCATTAGCTCAAGCTTTGCAGTTTAGGAGGCTTTAAGGTCCATGAGAGAAAACTGATCCCAAATCAGGCTGGTTTTCCACTGATGGACAGTTATAAATTTTTGAAGTGGCCGGAGAAATAATGCTTTTTACAGCAGTTACCATATGCCAGATTTCTAAATAACAATATACAAACATTTTCCAGGAAATAATTATCATGTAACTACATTTGGGCTCTCCAAAAGAAATAGTAATGTGATGTGGTCTGTTTTATTTGAGTCTCTTTTGATACTTTGTCCTTATTAGGCTTGGGAACATCTCTTGACAATAACCAGAAAGGGTCGTGTTTATTTTTTTTTTTGTCCCTTTCAGTTTTGTTAACTTCTTATAAACTTTTATTACTCTGGTTCAGATTTTTTTTTAAAAAACATTTTCCATTCTTCATTCCAGAGATGGAGGAACATGGCCCTTTTTTTTTTTTTTCTACTTCCACTTTTCATTTTCTCATATAATAGAGATGTTTATTACTTCATCTTGTCTCTCAACAATTTAATAGATATTTGAAATATTGTATGCACTGGGGTTCTGATATTAAATTTTTTAAAAAATCAAGCTTTTATAATGAAACTGCTTATATGTTTTAACAGGTATGGAGCCCAAAAGGAAGGATACCATTCCAACAAATACCATAGTTTGTTCTGCTCTCCAGTGAACAGAATATTTCTGAAAGGCCACAGTGTTCCATAAACTTGTCATCATAATTAGTGTTTAAGGCAATAAGAAATTTGCAAATGTTGTAATTTACTTCAATTTTCCTGCTATCTCCATTCCTCCCAAATCCTTCTGTCATTAAAAATCTATTAATAATATCTTATAGATTTACTGTCATGCATTAAAAATAACTGGAAAGTTGATTATTATTCAATGAAATGAAAAGAAACCAACTAAAAACAAGTTGTTAATAAAACCAGACACAAATCTCTCTTGATTAGCTGGACATCAGCAAAAGATTTAAGTTTGATTTGCTTCTATGAAATTTCAGTGCAGCAAAGCTCTCAATCGAGTGGTTCACATGGGTACCTGACCAGTAAGTACTGTTGGCTTCAGTACAGCTGCCACAAGTTATATGTTTAACAGAGGCTCAAGGCCAGCACCCCTTTAAGTGACAACCAGGTAATGTAGTTTCTTCCACAGACCTCAGTTTTTACTGTGTTACATCTGGAACTCTTTTCTGAATTTAAAGGGGGAAAAAAACCCCAACTCCTAAAAATGCCTTTTTTCACATCAGCCTTTCATGTGTTTGCAGTCACAATCCAGAGACAACCACTTGTCAGCCAGTGGCCACTGGATGTCTCCACTGGCCTATGCAAACATAGATCAAAGTTCTCCATCAGTGTAAAGCTCTTTTAAAAGGCATTTCTCTGGTTTACAAGCCACCACTCACACTTTACAGAGTGCACAGCAGCCACACGGTGTTGCCCTCCCTGGCCCTCAGCACAGGCAGGGGATGGCAGCTTCACGTGGACTGCACTTCTGGTGAGGTTTCTCAGAGCAGCCCCCAGTGTTTAGATCAGAATTATGAAGATGTGGCCAGGTAAGCAGAAGAAAACCAAACAGCAACTGCTTGAGCTCAAAACTTTTTGTTTCTGTTTATATCCAGCGACAGCTAAAAGTGTATCAATAAAAACCTCATAAGATGATATCATTAGATAAACTATTAGGATTTCATAAAAGATGCCTTTTCTTGCCATGATATTATACAGAATTTATTAAAAAGAAAATATTTAGGAAACATATTATTATAGACAAAACTAAAGAGAAAAAAAATACAACTAATCTAAACAATCTCATTTTCTGACCATATTTATATATTTATTTATACTGACACTAAGCAGAGATGAAAACCTGCTACATGCAGTGCAATTCCTCATCTGGAAAAATACCAAAAAGTGCTCCATCCCCTGAAGTGCTGACCACTTCCTGAGGGAGGCTGAGAGCTATCATTCCCAGCTGCTCTTAACTTGGGATGTTCTGGAAGGAGCTTGATACTGCTTTCTGTCTGTCTTTGCAATTGGAAAGAACTGAGTAGTTATGTTTGTCTGTATTAGAATCTTACTGGCCTCTGGAATCTCAGCTTGCATCCAGATCTGTAATCTGAAGTACGATTCTATCTCCATCAGCACACTAGTATCTCTGAAAACTTGGAATGTCAAACAATGTTAAATTATATAAATCAGTATTTTGGCAACTGTAGTAAACACACCTTCAAATCCTGCCTTCACACTTTCCACAACAAGCTTGGTCAGTTTTATTCAAATCAGTTCTACTGGAGGAGGACTTCATATCACGCTTCAGAATAATAAATGCCAAAGGTAGATGGGAAGAAAAGAGATTCAAGTTTAGGCTTGTGATGCCCCCAGCAGCATTCCAGACAAAAGCTTTCAGTCACCTCTTAAGGAAGCATATTTGAAGTTAAATGTCTAGGAAGTCTCTCTCCTATTAAAACATGAACTCTTCGTGTGAACACTAAAAACTCCCAAAGTAATGCCTATCGTGAAAAGACCATGAGTAAAGTACCCAGATCTCTAGTATTTAAAAAAACTCCAAGCAAGGCTCCACAGAAAGCCTTGCCTCATGTAAACTCATGGCATGCTCTTCTCCATGTAAGAAGTCACTCCTCACCCAGGTGCACCCTAAGCTTTCTTTCATGTGAAGATAAAGAAGGACCAAGCAGCCAAAAGTGACAGCAGAAGGAGAGAAGACAATGCTGCTGTTTCTTGCTATCAGCTCCCAGACAAAATGAGCCAGCTCTCACTGACTCATTTTGTTACAAGATTGGCAAAAAATCTTTATTTCCTTTCTTAAACAAAACTTGCTCTGAGCTGTACAGTTTGCATTAAAGTACAAATGCTTTCTGAAGTTTTCTGCGTTATTTAGCTTGGGGGAAGAAGGAAGAAACCTAACATTTTATCTTTAAAAATGGAAATTATTACATCATTATTTACAAGAAATGATGGCACGGTGTTTTTAAAACTTTTGCATATAGGAATCAACTTTCATTTTACTTTAATTACACAACTCAGAGACAGTAATAATAATAATGTTTTCAGTTATCTCAGTCCACATTTTTTTCTAACTTCTTTAAACAGACTGAATTTGCCAGAATTTCCCGAGAAATAATTTTGGATCAACCCACAAAAATCCTTGTCATTCTCTGCCCTTGCTGTCTCCAGAGGAAGCAGTGACTTAGAAACACTTTCTTTTTCTTCTTTTTTTTTCTTTTTTTTTTTCAAAAATCCAGTTCCTGAACTCATTTCACATCCCTCTGATTGATAACCTCATCAGTCTTCTATGCTGACATGAACATGGCCACTTTGATGAACAGAGACTTAAAACGTACTACCTGTGATGAACACAGACTTAAAATGTACTACCTGTGCTTGTATAAACTAAACAAAGTTGTACACTTGTTGTACACAGGATACATGTGCATCAATGGGAAAAGCAAGAGGAGAGACCAAACTCCTTTTCTAAAAGGTTTGTAACTGAGGATTCTTTGCCCTGGAACGATACCAAGAAATTACCACCTGAGGAGCCACAGCAGGAAGAATGAAATCAGAAACAAGCAGCAGCTAAAGTCAGCCCCAGACTGACTGTCACTGTCCCTTAGGAAATACATATCAGTATGTTCTGACTGAGCCTTATACACTTACAGATTGTTTAAAGATTAAAAAAAATAACTGTTGTGAGGTGAGGAGTGTTTCTGAAATAATAAAAAAAGACTTGTACTCATTTAAATATTAATATAGCTATTATTTGGTCTAAAATGTCCTAACTGTATTTCCATGGCCTCTTGCCACAGTCCTTTAATAGGCAAATAAATTCTTAAGGATTACTTAAAACATTCTGTGCTTTTATTTACATACTCAAAGATATTTATTTCCTTCACTCTCATAAACATCAGTTTAAAACATGAATGTTCATTAGAACAATGTTTTCACTAGGATGCCAGTGACCTGGAGCTCAGTCAGTTAACTTGAAAGCTGCTTCATTTCTGGTAGCAGATAAAACCCTAAACATTCAGCGCTTCACACTACATTTATTTTTAAGACTATTCTTATATAAAAAGCTATAATGACCACTGATGAGACTCAAAATTTCTTAGCAACTTCGCTTCTAATTTTTCTTCCCGGTTTTCAGAATTTGCATGCCTTGATTGTTAGACGTTAAGACTGAGAGGAAAACGGAAAGGTACCAAATCAGTGACCTTGAATCGGGGAGGATCTAACTGGGAGGCACTGGGAGGCAGTTACTGCTCCCTGATGCTGGCAGCTGGGCTCCACTAGCTCTGACCGTAGCACTTCAAGCCTCTATGCTCTTAGCAACTAGATCTCAGAACAACAAAGCTTAAGTTGTCTCATCTCCCATATCTCTCTCAGCTAAGGGGAAAATGGGTGTCTGGTCAAAGACAATTTTCACACTGAGAGTTCTGCCCCATGAAACTAGGATCTATCTCTCCTGTGCTCATCTGTGGCATCACCCTGCATTCCACTCCTCCCAGCACAGCAGTAGAAACCAGTACGGATGTGTCAAGATAAAAATCTTGTCAAATCCCTTTAACTTTCTTCTACCAACAGGCTCTGCATGCAGGAGAAACAGTGGCTGTGATTTATCTTGGCTTTTCAAATGTGTCTGACACTTCAAACTCTGAAAATGACATCTGGAAGTTACTATAAGGGATGTGCAAAGTTGTTTTGAAAACTACTTACTAATTACTACTCAATAATTCACTGGCTGGGTTTCGGTACCTACTGAGTGAGATACTGCAAGATCTTTCCCAAATACAGCTCCAGCTTATGTGTTCATGCATGAGGTAGATGGTGGGATAGCAAGAGAGATTCACAGGTAACACCAAGCTGGGAAAGGCAGCAATACTGCAGGGAAGGATTAGAGCTCAAAAAATACGCTGACAGCTTGGGGAAGGGTCTGAAGAGGAAGATGAAATATAATAGGGGTTGGTATGATATCCTGCATTTGTGACAGAACAACCACCTGCACAAACAGACTGAAAAACTAATGGAGAAGCAGTAATTATACAAGGAATCTGGAGCAGTGACAGTGGATCTCATTTAATGTGAGGCACTGAAGGTGTGAACTTGAAAAGCAAACACTGGACGGGTCAGTAAAAAGCAGAAGGCAGTGTGCAAATCACAGCAGAGACCAACATTCAGTGCAACACCATTCTCTTCTGATGGGCCTTGTGAAGATAATCCAGAGGAGAAAGTGAGTGACCAGCACTTTAGTAAACACAGCTAAAGAGGGAAGGTTCAAATAATGGTGGTGTTTTGAAAAAGCAGAGGGGATGACAGTCTCTAGGTAGACATAAAATATAAAAGGGAATAGAAGTCTTCCTATGTCTGCTGTGAATTGGACAGGAGGTGATGGGCCAAAGCTGTAGCATGGAAATCTATATTATACTTCACAAAAGATTTCCACTGGAAGGAATAACTAAGCACCATTTGCTTATGGAGACTGCAGAATCTCCACCACTGGAGACTGGCACTGGACAAACTGAACAAGCACAAACTGTGCTCTTCTAAAGGGTTCCATTTCCTAACCTCGGATCTTGCAGAGCTCACAAGATCCTTCGTGATCCTACCTTTATTTATTGACTTATTCCTCCTTCCATAGTGCCTAGTTATAATAGATACAGCAGTTGCTTTCGTTCAAAATGTATTTGCTGTCATGTAGTAAACGTTAAGATACTGTTGCTCCCCATCAAGGAAGCTGTTACCATTCATACAAACAGTTTCTGCATGAATAAAGCTCTCTCTGTCGCTTCTCCCCAAGGAAATGTCAACGCTCAAGAGCAGTCCTAGATACACAGATGTTCAGAGTTCAAAATGAGAAATAAGGAAGATTTTCTTGCACCTGTCTGGAGTCTGTCCCAGAGAATTGCACCAAGGAGCATAAAGTCTTAATTGTAAAGATATTTCCAATAGGTCAGTTTTTGTCTCTGGAAAGCAATAAATTGGGCAATTTCACAGTTTTGCAAATCCTACCTCTCATTCTGGACTGCAGAAAGCATAATAAAAGTACATCATTTTCTGTCCCTTAAGTTTTACATGGAAAATATCTACAGCCTGATCAATGTACAGCTGTGAGTCCAACACAGCAAAAGTAACATAACACTTAAAAATCTTTCTAAAAACGTTATCACCTGTTATCTTAAATAGTACACCAAAAGCAACCCACAGAGTAACTGCTACCTCAAATGCCTAGATAACATCAAACCCATATATCTGGGTTTCAGGCTGTTGATTTAAAGGTTTCTGTAATGACATACGCTGCAACTGCTTCAAATCATCTTACATACTCTGAAACACCTTAGTTCCAAGCAACTTAAGATTTGCCCCTTGAACCATGTCACTATAAATATCTTAATAGGATGCTGGAGGTCAAACCATGAATCTCTAATAAAAATACCAGGATGATCACATGGTAGTTAAGTAGAGCCTTAAGAACTAGAAACTCCTTCTCTTGAATGGTAACATACTTGTTACCATCAAAAGGGAGCAATACAGAGCACATTTGTCTAATGCTTCACTTTTTCCTTTCCATACCATAGTAACCAACAGTTCCCTCTGCATGAAAGTATCAGAACCATTCCAAAGACCTGAAACAATAAAGTTTCTCACTTTTCTGAAAATTACTTTTAAGGTGTTAAATTTATAATCACCTTACAATGATGGTGTGAGGCATATCAGCCTATTGCTTTGTGTCCGTGCAGCCAGGATACTCCACACAAAACAATACAGAATTTTAGTGGAGACTGGGACATAGCAAAAAAGTTTCCAAACCCTCAAGAAAGCTAAATTAACAAACCGTATCCAGCCTAGTTACATTCATTCTTCCCAAAGCAATTAGGAGGGAGAGGGAATGAATGTTTAATTGTGCAGACATTTTTAAATGTCTGTATCAATTAATGCTTGCTAACATAGCACAGAAAGAGGGACACACATCACTACAGCTCCCTTAACATTTGCTAAAGCTCTTCTCCCTGCCCCTATCTCAAGTTGGACGCAGTGCAACACAGTAATGCAGCAACCCTTTCAAGTCTGGCAGTAAGAGTGCAGCCAAATATGTAAGCTATTCACAAATATTATCCAAAAACGGAGGGCAAGCACAGCTTGAGATTTAGGGTTCACCTGGTACAGACCTTTTGGAGGAAGGAACTGTGCTGGAACAGCAAAGGTAGCCTTATTAACTAAAGAATCTGAGGGGCAAAGTGGAGAAAATACTGTTGTGAAAAATAATGGATCACACTCACAGACTTTAAATATAAATTACCTCTCCTTTAGCCAAAAAGCATCTGTACAAAAGCTGATGTTAACGATTATCCATTTTCCATTGAAACCATTCTGTACTGGCTCAAACACTTTAAAACTATATACGCACACACAAGCTTTCAGCAGCTCACCCTCCCCCTTTCTGAAACACTGCCTGCTCCTCTGGTGAAAATAAGCTGGTTAAGTCCTGTAAGCAGCCTGCTCAATATGATGCCCAATCCATAGTGCATAATCATGGATTTGGGGGAAAAAATCCACTCCTTCTTTTAACAAGAAACACAAGAGGGTTTTGCACTGCGATTCAATACCCAGACTAGTAAAAGCAATTAAATATCCATCCTCACTCAATACTCTCTTTTATTTGGCATTTTCCTAAACTCCAAGATCCTTGGCAGTGAAACAGGAGCACAGACACGAACTGGCACTGCCCTGTCCCTGCAAGGGAACAGCTTCATTGTACCTAGTGCAACGCCTGTGCCTTTAAAAGAAAACAGAGGAGAGTCAGAGGAAAACACAGAAGATCTCAAGTTGCACTAGCTGCTATTCTTCTGGAATTAATAATTATGGAACAAGAGATGTTGCCAAGCAAATGACCTATTCAGATAGATTCTGAGAAGGAGATTACTGATGAAATAAATATTTTGAATTTTGTGGCTCTCTAATAGACCAGTGAGCTTCTGTTACAATACAGCCAAGGACACTGACCCTATCAAGCATTTTGCTAAATAAACCTTACATACGCTAACACTTCAGCTATTCCAAGTTTATTGCCTGTATATTGACCAGCTTACACAAATATGGAACAAAATCATATATTAAATTAACAGCATACTCTTGAGAACTCCAGTGAAGATGCAAGAGAATTCAAAACATATGGAGGTATTTTCCTATGAACTATATTAAATAAGAACATGTATTAGTTACAACTGGGAATTACTGTAGGCAGATATCAGCCATAGACATAGTGCAGTGCATTATATTTAACATTAGAACATCTACACTGCGCATGAGGGCCTGATCCCGAAATTTGCACTGCCTTGGGGTGCACAGATGCATCAAGAAAACTGTTTCTGTTCCCTTTTTCCTGAATGGAACACCTTCCAAGCTTTAAGTTATGCCACTAAGTAAATACTGCACAGTAGCACAGCTTGTTACATGGGATGGAAAACCAGCAGTACACAGCTGTGGTGCTCTAGCTGGTATTTCTTACACCAGATCAGTCCTCTTAACAGTGAGTTTTAGTTTGGATTCCAATTCTTTCTTTCAATACTTCTACAGCACAGAAGACTCTTACCTCAGCTGTGTCTCCATTTCCAAAAACAGACTTTATAGTAACAAGCTAGCTCACAGCAATTAGGGTCAATCACGTTGGTTTTAAAAGAGATGACAGAAATGCAGATGGAAGGATCTATAGACAGACATATCCATATAAACTCCAGAAAAAAATAGAGCTGATAAAAGATCAAATGCAAATGTGCAGACATTAAATTGGATTTTACAATACATATAGTTATTTAAACTGCTTTATCTTCTAAATATTTTCCAGCTCTCTTGAGTGTCCAGTCTGTATGTGTTTGGTCACATTCTTTCACTGTTGCTTGATGTCCATTTCCATTTGCAAAGACCTCTATGAGCACAAGGCCATGATTCCACTCTGCAACAGGCAGCAAATACAGTCACAGAAAATTCCCTGAGAATCTCTTCAACATTGGCTGTGAGTCCTTTAAAAGACAGTAAGGATGGCTTATGGGAATGAGATGTGAATGAAATGTATTTCAACCGAGCTAAGGGTGTTAGAAGAAAATTGGCATCAGAAAGCAAGTCTTGATCAAATATTTTATTTCCACTGAAAGACAATCCCTTCAGTGAGGGTGGTGACTGTGCACAGAGTGCTGATGGTACTGACGTGTGGCTTGGCACAACACAGCAGGACTAGAAATGGGAAGAAGGATGTCTGCTGGTATTACATATGATTCAATATGCTTAGTTTAGATCAAATAGCTAACAGCAAAGATGAGCAATTAACTGTATTTTTCTTCTGTATTTCCACTGAAAGCTGTTGAGCTGGTTTCAGAGAAATTCCCAGAATGCTTAGATAAAAGTTTTTCTCATCAGTTTTTCAACTGAAAACTCATTTATGGTTGTAAGAATTAAATTAATCATGACATTTAGCTTCTCCTTTCATGGCTTCAGGGATGATGGATAGAATAAACGCATTTTAGGCAGAATGCTTCATATTAGATCCTGCCATAGCTAAGACTTGCTTTATTGCATTGGACAAAATAGTAACCAGACGTGTTCCATAAATTACAAACCACAAAATCAAGATAAAACTTCCTTTTTTTCCAGAAGTACTCCCATAATTTCTAAGATGTTCACAAAATACTGTGACAAGAGCCAAATGAGCACCCAGACAGATTGAGTCTCTTGCTCCCTAACATTGAGTAGCATCATATCCAACAAGATATCACTGTGATTAAAGCAGATTTATGCTCAAACAGCCTTCAGACTGAGAAAGCACAACAAAACTGGCATCTGGGTCTTCTTGCTTCTTAAAAGCAAGAACTCCTGACAAGGAGCACTGCACACAAATCTCCATCTTCATGCAGCAGACACAGCATCTATTCTATCTGCAGATGTTTCAGGCAAGAAAAGCTAACCCCATAGTTTGGATATTATTGCAAGTATAATCTGACTTCATTTTAAACTGGATTTTATCCAGTGTTCCTGCAATAACCCCGAGGAGACTTGATCCACTGATGACTTCCAAACTGATTTTCATAGAACAGATTCAACATACTTCAAATATCTTCTTTAATTTCCCAGTGACTAATGTATGCTGTTTCCATCAACATAATGTTTTAATCTAGTAAAGAAAGCCAAAGCCTTTCATTTAGAAAGTTCACCTTCTTCCTGTATATGCTGCATCTTCTCTGTGTTCCCAGCTCCCACCCCAAATGAAAACAGAACTTGAGGCACAGAAGGGCTAAATGTGTCGACCCAGCCAACCATAAGAACTTTCCATCTGGCCAAATGCAGATTTATGCAGCAAAAGCTGCTGTCCCCAGACAACAGGACCTTTGACATTTTTAAGTTAAACTTTCCAACTCAGCTATTATCACTTGCAAAAGTTTAATTTATTTTTTTTTTTTATGAGAATGCTGCAAATATGCTAGAGAAATCACTGACAATTTTCTAGAAAACTCACTGATTTTAACAGGAGCTACTCAAATGCCATTGTGGTGGATAATCACCTCAGCAAGCTAAAATACATACATGAAAACAAACACGCTGGTTTGGACCTACTCAGATTCATACACACTTGAAGTATTTAAATATTGCTTTGCTGAACAGTAACTAATGAACCTGTACAATACCTGAAAGAATCTGGTATTTTTTCATGGTTCGTTATGCTCATGCTTTCCCTGTGCTCCTGCTCTGGAACAGGAACCCTGTCCCTATGTATATCCCCTTGCACCAAAGACACTTCATTGAGCCACCACCCTCCACAAAGAAATCTCTTGGTTCTGCTCCTGAGACCTGATCTAAACCTTCTTGCTTCCTATACAGGATGCAAAGGAGGCCGTGGCTCAGCACAGCTGCCTTCTCCTCTGTGCAACAGGAGAGGCAGAGACAGAGCACGGGCCACTCACCCCACCCCATTCCCCAAGGTGAGCAGCAGTAGCCAAAGGTACTCTGTAATTCCAGTTTCTGCCAGTCAGAACACTGAATAAATAAATAAATAAATGCGGCAGAATGATCTTACTGAAAACCCTCCAAATTTCAGTGGAGCAACAATCTCTTAATACTGTTTGAACACAAACCAGAGATTGAGTGTTCTACAATAAAATCTCTGTCAGTGACGCTAACAAAAATATTAAATTGCAGCAATATGCTGACTTTTTATAAACGGACATCTGTTTGTATTTAGGTTCTTCATGTGACTATATTCAACAACAATGAAAGGATGAGAGCATTCCTTCCTCCAAATCTCTCCAAAACTGGTAGGTGACTATCAAGCTGATTAAATTGAGAAATTAGCATTGGAGGAAATCTAATCCAGCAAATCAATCATGTAGTCCTCATTCAGAGGAGAGACCCCTACTGAAATTAAAGGGGAAAACCTGAGCTTCAAGTGATTTAAACAATTTGAGGTGAATAAGGATTGCTGGCTTTGGCACAGGATCTGCAAGAGATGCTAGACTGTCCCTCAATGCCTCTCCATCCTCATCTTCTGACACCTGCCTGGTCCCGGGGCTTCACCAAGGAGACCATGGCAGTTTTGAAGCATGGAAAAGCAGAACCTTGTTAGAACTGAGAAAGTCTCATTTCAAGGACTTCTGTGCAACTGACAGGAAATTTAAACCCCAAGGATGAAAGCGCTGAAGACTCTGTGCTCTCCTCCGCTCCAGCCCAACGAGCACCATCAGGTGACAGACGTGGCTGCCACCCAAACCTCCATCCCCGGTGCTGCCACTCCGCTGGCACGGGAGGCGCAGCCAAACACACAACCAGAGCAGCTGGGAACACTCCCACAGCACCTTCCTCGGCAGGTTGTTCCAGTGTTTGAAATTCGGACCAGCACACTCTCACTGAGCCCCTCACCAAAGACAGCCAGAGTTCTCCAGTAGGATTTCTGCACTCCAGCCACAATTAGCACAGTCCTGTTGCCGAGTCGTTGCCAGCCATCCGGACATCCGTAGCTGGCAAAGAAAACTAGAAAGCCTCAGCCTTGGGATGCTGGGGTGTCACTGTTCTGACCCAGTTCAGCAGGTGACTGTATTTTTTTGTTCTAATGGAAAATTTTATAGAAGCATTTGATGTCATTAGGAACAGAGAGGGCCAGTTTCCCAGCACAGTTCCAGCTCACACACAACGCTGTTACAAGGACAGCCTGAACCAGGAAATGAGGAAGAGATGTGGATGGACACAAAGCATTAGGTCTGCCTGGGAACAAATGAAAACTGTAAACATTGCCTGTTATTCCCATTAAGAAATGGGTATTGGCTTCTTTATAGCTACTGACCTCATTTCTCACACTTATTTTTGTGGAGATAAATGAAGGACAGCGAATTCTCATAATAACCTATTATACATTAGAATTGTATGTTTTCACAATTATCAATACAACAACTCTTGAAAACAAACTTAATTAACACAGACAATTTGGTCCGAGTTACTCAAAAAACTACTTCTGGAAAGAACTATGATTTTAATCCACTTGAAATTTCAGGAAATTGAGAAAACCACACAGTTGTGTTATGCAAGTATCTGAAGATTTGAAGTGTTTGAACAAAGAAACTGTTTCCACAATTTCAAAGCAAGAGATATGAGTAAATTACATTACAATTCATAATCAACCCTATATATTAAATACATCTCAGAGGATAAAAGGAACTGTTGATTATACAAAAACAGGTGCTTTTACTATATTTTTTAATTTATTGCTTTCCTAGACTACCATTTGAGCAAGCTATATATAATCAAACTCCACAGAAATCTGTGCCTCTTTAAAGTCATATTTTCTTACAGAAGTGAAAAGTCAAATACCATTTGGCTTCCTTGGTTATGTATGTACTAGGAATGCACATTTCCAGTTAACAAGGCAACGCCCACTAATAAGATGCTTTTAAAACAGAGCTAGAATCCACTGTACTGCCACTTAGGTAATATCATCAACACTTCCATAATCCTGTTTTCTGGGATTTATGTTAATGATCTGCCAGACTTTGCTGCTGGCTGGCAGACACTGTACAAAGTTAAGCATTCACACCCACACAAATGAACCACCGGCTCTCCCAGCCTGTATTCTGTACAGGATCACAGCCTCATACAATTCTCTCTCCAGAAGATGAACAAATCTGAGCATAATAAAAAATTATCTTCCACCATCATATGAAAAAAGGTAGAATGACAAAATTCCCACTGACTACCATGAAGTCACCAGTAGGATCAACCGTGCTGTTTTTATGTAACCCATGACTCCCATTATTGCATTTACTGAAGTTCAGAAAGTCTGCAGATCAGAAAAATATTTCCAGTCAGTCAGTCAGCCAGCAAGGCTGTGGATATTTTTTGAGACATTTGACAGTATGGGTTAGTCCCAGTTTGGGAGTTCTGGTTTTTAATGGTAGCCTGTAGACCTCACATCTAGTTCCTGGGAGCAGTCAGCATAAAATCCTCAAGTAAGTAGCACTGATTTATTTGCTGCTTCATTTTTAGACCTTGATTCTGGAATTGTATTCATACCTATTTCTAGAACATTAACAGTCCCTCATTTATTTTGAATATTTACCTGACTAAAGCGAAGTACAGAGAGGGGCAATAAGAAACATTTGAGTGGCACTTGATTTTGTTGTTGGGATGCTGGAAGGCTCAGCTTTTTTCTCTTTTCTTTTTGTTAGATTACTGTAGAAATTGCACAGAAGTGACCACAAGTGTTTGAGCTTGCTTTTTGCCTATTTCCATTTACTGAAGCTCACAGAGATCAAGTTGACTGACCAAGGTCACCCAGAAGCAAATGGCCCCAATAAGGATGACAGCTCCGACTCCACTCCTTCCCGTTCCTGCAGTTCTTTATGCTGAATCACATAGCAGAGTTAAATCTTCCTCCCCAAAATCTTGCTCAATTTCTCCCCATTCTTCTGTTTTACATCACTTCATTGCTCTTCTGGAGCTTGCAAACAATTTGTGACTCAGTGACCTTTTTTTCTTCTATTGTATTTCTCAACAAGAAGAATTACTGCATAATTAAACCACATTTTTGAGTACTTATTTAATTTTTTTTTCTTTAAGAGCCATCCCTTTGCAACAGCCTTTGAAATTCTGTGAATGAACCACTCTTCTCTACCAGTCAATTTCTTTTGAAAATCACAAGTTTTTCCTGCACTGAATTTAGTTTGTTTCTGTATTTGTGACTAGTTTAATCTGGACTTCATGATCTTAAGGATCTTTTCCAACCTAAATTATTTTATGATTGTAGAAGACTCAGCTGGGATTAGCAACCAACTTCTACACCAGAAAGAACAGAGGCTCTAAACTGTGCTTAAAATTTACCTTTTTTATCTGGCCCTTGGAAAGACACCTACATTGAAAGACTTCCTAAGCACTCAGTGACAAGATCAGCATCCCACGAAATGGTTACTGCTCACAGCTCACATTCTTAGACTGTGAGCCCATCATCACTTGTATGTAGGTCACTGGTTTCACAGAAGTTTCCACTCCTCTCTATGAAGTGATTCCTTCAAAGAAGGGTGCACATGGAAATGGGTGCCCATGGACACATGCAGGACCCCAACAATAAACAACAGGTAGCAGAGAGCAAACCTTGCAGACGGACAACAACTTAGCATAAATATACAACAGTTTTAGAAATAAATGAATCTCGATCTGGCCTGTATACATGGGTAATCTAGCAATTCAGAAAGCACTTCCAGCCCACTCGAAATGTTTCCAAATTCAGAGTAAGTGAGGCAACTCTTGGAAGAAGCAGCAAGGAGCAATTCACATCTTTCTATGAGGTAAACTCGTCATTTCAACTGGTGATTTATTAGAAGTATTAAAGGCAAGCTATTAAAATCTCCACTCTCTGGATCTAAAACAAGATCATATTCAGCAGATATTCCACATGCTCGAGAACTTAAATCTGTATAACCATCTATATATTATCAGAATTCCTGATAATTGTAACCATACCAACATGAAGTAAAGGGTTAAAAAGATCCAACAGGACAGCATATACATACAGTATTACCTTTTTGTTACTCTTGGGAAACAAAAAATATCACTCTCTCCATCCTTCAAGACACTGATAGCTCATATTTCTCTTACATTCAAAAGAACAGACAAGACTTTCCTTGTCTTAAGAAGCAGAGACAAAGGAAATATTTATATGTATGTTGGAGATACTTAGTGGTGCTTCACAAAATTACTTTGAGAAATCACAGGTGCAAGGTTGACTACACTGCTGAGCTCCCATTTCCCAAGGCTTCCTAGCCTGAAGACAGAATAAGGGACAAACCATCATGGAATACAGAGCGTGGTGCAGTTCATCCAGAACCTACACTAAGCCTCCTCCCACAAGGGCTAGCTCAGGTCCTCGGCGGGATGCAGGGCATTTCCTTCTCCCTAAGGCCTCTCTGGTTTATTTCCACAGGGCACAGGACGCAATCCAGGCGTCTGCCTTAACTGTACTGCAGCACTGGCATGGTGAGGTGACCGTCTGCCTCCCTCTACTTCCACCAGGCAGCCTTCTTAAGTCAAAGCAACTTTTTGCAAAGCATATATTTGAGATACATCAGCGTTCTGCATACAAGCTGTCTGTGAAAAGAATGATCAGCTTTCTCTGCTCCCTTGTCCCCCATGATTGGCTCCCCTTTTTTTCTGCAGGGCCTTACCAGAACCTGACCTACCAACCCAAATGTCCAGCTTCAAGGTCCAGGAACACATTTAATTCCTTCTTTCCCATGAGTTTCAATTGTATCATATAAGAAAGCACAGTTCTACAAGCCTACATCTGCGGGCAGTAGCACGTGCTGCACTCCTAAGGAAAAAGGCAGAGGGATCAATTATCAAGACATGACTGGGAGGGAGCCAAATTATTCCTACCTAAGGAGGAGTGAACCTACAGGGAGCCTCTTGATTCCTTTGGTAGACCACAGAGCAAGTCTCATGTCCAAGTAATAAATTAAGCTCTGCAGAAGAGGGGTTGCTTCAGACTCTGGGCGTGGTACCAACTCCTCCTGGGTTAGGGAGAAGGGCCAACAGTCCCTGCCGGTCTCAGAAACCAGAAGTGCTAAATACTTTGATTTAAAAACACTAATAATGAAACATATAAACTTTTTGAAACAAAAGCTCCAGGTCTTACTTGCTGACACAACACAGTTTCTTCCAAATGCTTGACACAGTTACCAATGATCTTTGAATTAATCCACTTATTTTAAAAAAATAAATAAAAACCCTAATTTGATAACTTCTAATTAGTTCCCTATACCTTCACATATATGGAAATACTTAAATTATGTGGCACATCACTGCTTTCATTAATACACAAATTTTATTAAACAGCTGGTATCAAACACATTTGGATGCACAAGCGGAAGAGCAGATTTTCACCCTTAATACTAAGAGAAAATTATAAACTCCAGTCTGTAAAATGCTAATGAAATAATCAACTCAACATGGAAAGTACTAAGCAATCCAGTGAAAAGGTGGGAATTTTCTGTAAAATGCCCTATTCACTTTGAAAAGTTGCAACGCCTGAAATCCGGGGGTGCTAAAAACAATCTCAAGAGTCTTCTTTTTTTCTGAAGTATTGTTTTCCTGCAAATGACATCTTGGCCTACATAACCCAGCAGTGCTGTAGGAATCAGAGGGAGCTGGCATCACTCGGTGGTCAGCAGAGCACGGATGCCACCAGGCTGAGCTGGCTGTGCCACTTCAGCCACGCCAGCGCAGCACAAAGGCAGCCTGAAAGCCCCCAGCCGCCAGCAGTGCCAGAGCACTCACCCCAGAACACCGAGCCTGCTCAGGCAGAACAATCAAGATATTTCATGTCAGCAATGTGACTCTGTAAGGCTCTCACAGAGCAAGGAATTTCCACTGGAAATTGTGTGCAGAGAGTCCTTCCCTGTTCTACTGAAGCCACATGAACCCAGACCATTTGTATACGTCTGCAACTTGCACATCACCTGTGTTTGGATTTTTAACATATTGTGACCCTGGCCACAACTCTGGACAGCATATAACCGTATGCTAGATTATTTTGTAGTTATTACTATTAAATATTTATTTACATTTAAATAGCTGCTTGAATAGTTTTCTGAGTTGGGATGAGGGTTTATTCCAGGGCACTTGTAATGACCAATTTCATTCTAGACAAAGGCAAATGATGCTTTTTAGAAGTACGTGAAACACTATCCCAAATACTGTTGTGCCAAACAAGCTAAAAAGTCTCTGGAGAAAGAACAATGAAAATTGTTATTTTGCTATTATCTATCATGTGAATTAAGCTTTCTCACATTTGGTGCTCTGTCTTGATGAGTAAGTTCCAACAGCATGACAATAGGCAGAAGTCCAATCTGAATAGTAAAGGGTTTTGTTACTGTACTTTGATGTTTTATTTTTTAAGAGTCTGATCCTGATGCTATTTCATTCATTATTATGAGTTTTACACTTTGATGGAAGCAGTTGGATCCTAAGTAAGTTTATACAGAAGATCCTTTTATGACTGAAAAAAATGTATAACAATGTATACATTGTAAAAATGTATAACATCTAGCAAATACTATCCGGTTGTACAGGGGCTAAAAGCAGAGATCAGCACCTTTCCAGCTGACTGAAAGAGTAACTCAAAGTTGTTTTCTAGCAAAAAGGGGTTTTTTTCAAGTTTTTTGGGAGATAATGTCTGAAGTTTTCCCACCTGTGTGATTGGTTTGGGATGGCCTCTGCTTTGCACAGCCTGTTTCAGTTTGGGACAGGGGAAAGATGAGGAATCCCACGCTGAACCAAGCAGCTTTCTCAGTCCTCAGCTGCAGGGGGGCTCATAATGGCAACATGCCCTGGGTAAGGATTCACCACCCACTCTCAGATGTGCCCGCAGACGTAGGCTTGTACAACTGTGCCTTCTTATGCGATACACTGAAACTCCTGGTGGATTCTAACTCAATCAGGTTCTTATTACTGAAAGACCTGTCCTCACGTGTTTGACAACTGACTGCTCCTGCTCTAACCTTTTGGATATAAGAAAGTTTTAGGAGTAGCCCTTGACAAAGATGAATAAAAGCCTTGCTACTGGACTCAAGGCTGCATGAAACTATCTGTTTCAGGTTTTGGAAGACGTATGAATCTCATTTTACACTAATGGCACATGGGACCACATCTAAAACCTTCAGCTGCCATATTTGCATGATCCCAGTGAGCATTACAAGCTCACCTTCTGGTTTTTGGTTTGGAACATCCAGGTCCATTCCATCCAAAATTACTGTGGGTGCTAAAAAGCCACACAAACCTACAGTAAATCTAAAGGAAAATTTTCCTGATGTCCCTGAGACTGGAAACACCAACTTTCACATACACTGCCTGTGGGAACTGCACAATTACATCAATTGACATTTCTAAGTTCTCTCTCTAAAACATACTGAGGCTTTGAATGGGCAGTTTGGAACCCCACTGGACCTCTAAATGGCTGGGCAATAGTTTTAAAATATATGTTTGCCCAATGGAGTTATTAAGGTGTTTAGTGGTAATACATATTTGCTACTCAGGCCTGCAACACTAATAAGGTTTCTAATGAAAATGTCTTTAACAAGTAATTTTGTTGTTAGGGTACAGGAGCTATTTCTCAAGCACTCAGCTACATCAGCTTTATTTGCAAAGTATCAGCCGTAACAGTTTACCCACTTCTCTTGTTCAAAATAAGCCATGCTTTTGCTTCTAAAGTATGCAACAGATCTGTTATTACATGAATCTGTTATTTTGGAACCCAGTTGGACATGGTCTTTGGTAGACCTGCTGAAGGTGACCCCAAATGAGCTGGGGAGTTGATCCAGACAATCTCCAGAGGTCCCTTCTGATGTCAGCTGTTCTGTGACTTACAACTGCAGCTCATGTTTGCTCTCAGATTTCCCCTAATGAGTAGGAAAAGCTTACTCTTTGTATCCAAAAACCACCACCTTGCCCTGAGATCTTGCCAAAACCCCTCATGTATATTGTACTTCAGCATAAATACACATAACAATTAATTACAGCTTCATATCACAGGATCTCAGTAATTTGTGATCATTCCATGCAATGTACCACAGAATACTAAACAACAAAACAGTCAAACTTCCACTTTTAGTTTAAGTTCCCCAAATTAGGCAATAAAATTAATTCTAATATTTCTGAAACCACACAAGACTGACAGATGGAACTGCATTCACAGTTCATCCAGACAATAAGTCAGAAACACCTCTGCCAGCTATCATTGTATGTTCTAACTCCTATGGATTTTATCTCCAATGCCTTTCTGTACCAAAACCAGGCATCAGTGCTTTCCCAGCTGTTTGGACTTTATCTTAAACATCACAATATTAGGTATCTTTCTTTAAACTACAACCTCTAGGTCCATTTTTTAAAAACTTCTTGAGTTTCAAGTGTACAGAGACAACATTTTTTAAAAGTAACTCCATTAAAGGACAAAATTTATTAAGTGAACAAAATCCCTCCCCAAAATACAATCTTTGAGGCTTCATCATTTCAGTGCAGTGTTCATGTTTTTCAAGGCTTTAGTTTGACTATGTGTAAGACAACTAACCACATGACAGAAGGTGGTGTAAAAGAAGCCTGAAGAAAAAATTAACCCTGGAAAAAGGAAAGGAACATAGTTTTTGTTCTGAAAAGAAATTCTCTACTTCTTCTTGCTGTAGTACACAGAGCAGGATCTACAGGACATGCATGGGCACATACCCTAAATACTTCACATACCTTCCCCACCCTTACAGCAGGAAGGCAGCTCTCCAGCTCGTGAGCTCATGCAAAGCCACACAGCTCTAATTCCTAATGCACTCTGGATAACGAGCAGAGCACCAACAGTTCAGGATGCTGAACTTCCCTTCATGCATCTGCACACTCCCACATCCAGGCTGTCCCCCAGAGGGGCTCACACAGCCACATCTCCGTCCTGTTCCTGAAACTTTCTACCCAGCAGTTCACCTAAGATTATTTCCATGGATTCTTACCAATGTATTCAATTTATAGATTCAGCTTGTCAGTTAAAATTTATTTTATGTGTGTTACTTTTTTGTATTGCTGAGCGTCTGTTCATCCCTAGAAACATATAAGTACTTGTAAGCATCAAGTCTGATATCTCTTCCTATTTTCTTCTATCAAGAGACAAAGTTCATGGTCTGTCTTCAACTATTTTTTCTGTTTTAAAAAAAAAAATATTTTCCACTTATATTTATAAGGAGATAAATTATGTAATTTTTCCAAATACTTACAGTTCTAGAGGGAAAAAATTTAATGTGTATTGTATAACTTTAGGCCAAACTAAACTCTGAAATCAGTCTCAGAATCCTAATTTATCTCTTTTGACCTTTAGGACAAAGAAGGATGCAATCAACTGAGTGGGGTTTACATAAGACAACATCTTTCCTTCATAAGGAGAGAAATAACATCAGAAAAATGAAATAACATATTTTATGCAATAGATAATCAGATAATCCCTTGGATGAATGGATGGACTCGATCTCAAAGGTCTTTTCCAACTTAGTTGATTGTGTGATTCCGTGAATGTTGAAGACCCAAAACTATTTATCCGAAGGATAAATATTTTCTATGCCACAGAAATCTCAATCTATGAAGTTAAAAGAATATTAACATTTTTATTTTTTAATGACTTCTTATGTCCCAAAATATCTTGCTGACCTGCCCCTTCAGTGCCTGCTTATTTGCACCAGCCCTGGGATGGGATGCCCAATGTTTGGGAAAGTTACCATACTGCAGAATAGTTTCATATGTTCTAGGCTGATTAAACACACAGGCTGTGTTACATGAACCGTGGCCAAAGTCAAGTAAGGTACAGTAACACAATTACTGGTTTCACTGAACTCTCACTATGTGGGATTTAAGTGCAGGGGCCTCTTGGGAGGCAGACCTTCACAAAAAAGATTACCATGAATAATCCTAGAAAAAAAGGTCTTTTAGGAAACAACATATTACTTATTTGTCCTCATGCCAACTCTGTCTCAAAAAACTGACAACAGGCAATAGTCTCAGAAGCAATGGGCCTGATTGCAATTCACAAAAAAGAAACACAGAAGAATGAGTTCACAGCCAAACAGGAATATCAATAAAGTATCCCTTTGATAATAGCAGGACATGCCTATAACACCCATGTTTTCGCAACCACTTGAATCTTATCTCAAGAGATCCAATATCCCAGGCAGTAGAAAAATCCTTTTGAAACTTGGATTTGTTCTTAACAACAGTCTTTTCTTCTTTGAAAACTTAACACCTGCTTTCCTATCTCTATTTGTAATAGGCCCCTGTCCTGTGTGGTTCTGCTTTAACAGAGAGCGGAGGGATTGCCTCTGGCACATACAAGAATATCAATCTTGCTAATATGATTAGAAGCAGCTGTGAAGACAAATGTATACAGATTTTAAGCTGTCTGTGGTGTAGGTGCATATGCCAGTTGCCAACATACACAAATCCTCAGGCCATCGTATTTTCACTGCAGCTGATGCCCGTGCTAACTAGATATAGAACACATGCTGCTTTTACCTGGCCTTCCAAATTCAATATCCAGCAGTAACTGTGACCAATAGCCACTATAAACAGGTGGTCTGATCAGCAAAATTTCCACTTTCATGTGAATGCAGTAAATATTTCAATAAGCAATTATGCACTAAATATTTATTGAAATGTCAGGCTAAATTATTGAAAATTGCAATAATTTATTGAATAATTCAATAATTTAAATGCTGCAATAAACACCTTAATATGTACTGCAGTATAGTTTCATAAATCATAAACTGACCAACATTTAGGATATATTATATGTGCTATACAAACATGCAGCACCTCCTTCATACACAAACATTACACAAGCTTGCATACACATAATTCCTCAATTAACTGGCAGGGAGGGGACTACCAGTGTAGAAATAAGACTAACTGCTGTTAGGTTTAGATACATGGTTTTTAAATCTGCTTGTGCACAGTTCAGTGAACTCAAAAACATATTTTAGTTCTGAATACTGGTAACTGTTTGTCTCTTTGTAAACACTCCTCTCATGAAAATGAATCTCAAATAAAAAGATGTATTAGCGGCACACTTCATCAGAATGAATATCAACATGTACAAATAAAAGTAAAAATGTATTTATGCAAAGAGTTTTGTCTGCATGCATTAGGCAGCATCCATAGAACTTGCCAAGTCAGACAGCCTGATTTTGATTTTCAAAGTATTTTTTAAGGCATTGACCATATTTTTTGTTATGATTTGGATTTTGCAGGTCTTCAATGCTAACCCACCATCCCTATTACTCCATTTGGAAGCCAACATGTGTTGTCCTTGAGTACTGAAGTAATTTCTGTGGCTGGGCAGTAGCAGCAAAAGTACAGAATTACTGCTACTATTGGATAAGCCAGAGCTGACTTCACAGAACAGTGTGTATCAGAAAAAGGGCCAAAAGCAATCCTGTATTAAAAGATCATTCCTATTCCCAAAATTTCCTGAAGAATAATGCTAAATGTGAGCTGGAGACTCAGATCTTGCTCCAGGCTATGCAGTGAGGGCAGGCATAGTTTCACGTACAGCACCAGGATCCCATTTCCTCCGTCTCAGCCTCGCAGGGCTGATGCCAGGCATGTTTACTGACAAATTCCCCATGTTCTGCAGCAGGCAGCACATGAACAAGATTTTCAACCTAAATTCAAACCACTAATACCTTATACAGCTGGGTTTGTTCTCTTTATAAAATGTGCTAAGAAATGGTTTGCAATAATTGTAAACCAGGTAATGGTGAAATGCACTTGGGCTGGGCTGTACAAACCTGCAGGAAGCTGGGCCTGCCCATTTACCTGTGGGAATGAGCAACACATTGCACATTAGCTCCAGGATGTGCCTTTAGGTCTGAAAGGGAGGACTAAGGGACTGCCCATATAAAAGAAGGATAAATTAGAGAGAAAGGGGAGGGAAGAAATTCAATATACCAAGAAAAAGTAATCCTTACTGCTCTGTAGTATCAGATCTAAGCATGGTCCTAAAAAACCAACACTTATTTTAAAAAAAGCTTATAAACAGTCACTAGAGAAAGCCAAATTTTTTGAAGTCTCAGACTCAGTTATTCTTTTCATAAATGATGAAAGAAATAACCAGACTTTCCTTCCAATTATTTTTAAGCTAAACATATATGGTATAAGTGACAGTCAGGCATAAACATCTGAAAATACTGTAACTATGCAATAAAGGATTAAGAATGTTCAGTAAAGTTGATATGGGTTTTGGATTAAGATCAAAATAAAACCCTCAAAACCAAGCCCAGAACCTAACTAATTAAAAGAAAAAGCAAACACTTGACAGCAAGATTGTTAAATAATGGAAAACCCTCTCAAGGAGAATTAAGACCATTTAAACTCAGAAAATCAAGTTCTAAATACATAATGAAACCAAGGATAGACAAATTAGGCTAATCAGCACATCTTTTTTCACTCTTTTCCCTACTAATGTTCTATATGTTCATTGAGATAAAATTAATGGGTTTTTATTCTATGCGTTTGGCTGCTGAAAGTCAGATTTGATTAATGGACAAACACTGGGAATCACGTTCTCTCACATGCTCCTGAACTCCATGGCAACAACTGCTCCTGTGGCGAGAAACAACAGCCCCAGAGCAATAGCTCAGGGAGCAGATCATTTTCTTAAACATGCTGGGCTTGGTCTAGGGAGGAAAGAGGGTTTAAAAAGGATACTCCTCTTCTGACCTGCTTTAACTGCCATAGTCAATCCTGGCTGCAGCTGGCCAAGAAAAGCCAGCCACTTTCCTGAATCAAATTCCATCATCTACACCACAACTGAATTTGCCAGTCTGTGTGCAGACAGATGGAACCATGCTGTATAAAACCCAAGGAATAGGAAACTGGCTGGTATTTCTGCTTTCCCATGACAGCTTCTGTTCAGAATCAGGCTTTTCTTCTATTCAAATGACTTGGCCATGTGCAAGAATCTCTTTTATATATTGTATTTTATATCTTGTATTTTCAGCATATTTTTCAATCTGGTTACAAATATAGTGGAGTCATTCAACTGACATTTTTCCCATTTCTTCAAAACTTAATTTCCTCACAATATGTTTGTTTTGATGAAAATGAAGAGAGGGAAGTCAAACTAATTTTCACTTTCTCATTTCATTTCAATGCTGAAATATCTTATTTCACTGAAAAGCAAAAAAAAATAATTTGACATTCTAATAATATTACTATCATATATATATATATTTAAATTTTGACAATACTGATCTCAAATAATTTGATATTTTAAAATGTTTTGTATTCCTGGAAAATGTTCCCATTTTCAGTTTTTGTTCAAAGCTGGAATGAACACAAGCAGTCAAAATGTTAACAGTGCAACAACACAATACAACCCTTTCCCTAAGACATACAGAGCAGACAAACAATAAGTTACATTACAACTCATGCCAATTTTTACATAAACAATGACCTGTTGTTTGTTTAAGGATGCTTTGGCTCTTGTCAGTAATGTTAAAGCACCTCATATGCATTACAGAAATCCCATGAGATATAGAGGGCATTTGAAACTGAATTTTACAGTCAGGATCTGGACACAGAAAGATTAACTAACTTTCTCACTGCTAGATATGAAATCTGTGCAAGCCTGAAATCCAGTTCTTCATCCCATCCTGCCTTCCCTGAGGATACCAGTTCCAGTGCCTTATGCCACATCCCCATCAGTCCCAGCTCTGCGAGCTCAGGGCCTGCAGTACTGCTCTGCCTTTCACCAGATCTGCATTTGGTGCATTATTTATAATTTTACTACTTCAGTTGATCAAAGTAATGGATTAGATGTTGACTTTTTAGATGTTTTGGCAGCATAGTTGGAGGAACTTGAAATTATTAAGCAGATGTTCTGTGCCATAACCGGGGGCTTGTTTTGCTCTAATGAGATGCAGTATTTGTTACAATGAAGGAAATTGCTTGTGGATTTGCTACAATGCATTTTACACACACTGGGTTACATTTATACTGGAGCAATGAAAAGAAAATATAGTAAAACTCTACATTACTTTTCAGATCTGATGATGTCACCAGACTCCTATTATTACATCTGAAAAAAGATCAAGCTCAACTTTTTGAGGTCTGTTTCTGTTTTTATGCTTGATATCCACCTCAGTGGTGAAATGGGTCCAAACAGTTAGCTCTTTGTGATGTCTCTCCAGAGGAATCACTGTACTATTGCAGCAGAACCAACCAGAGTGAGTTGCACCTCAGTGCTTTTAGGCCTCTGACCAAAACTCTTCAGAAGCAGATCTCCTCCCAGTGTAGATATACGAGCAAATTTAATGCACAGTTTCTCTGGCTCTTTCAAATTCAATTTTAAATTTGTGGTGTTTGGATTTAAATTCAGAGTTATACAGTGCAATATGGAAAGCAAATTAACAAATTCACAAGTTGACTTGGTGGACAAATGCCAGAGATTTGTATCAATCTGGGTGTAAAAGCGAAGACTGATCCAGAAAAATATTAACAAGAATTGTCTGTCCTTTGTAAAAGACCTCAAACTGTGGCTTAGATATTTATTATGCACCACATCATAAAACTTCCAAGATGTCTAATGGAAACAGAGCACAATAGAAGCCAGTTCTGCTTTTCATTTTATATACTACCACTGGGAATCTCTTTCTTCTGATGTTCATCCATATTATAAGTTTTTTCTTCACAGTGGGTAAGAGTTTCCTTGCTTTGAAAATAGTAATTCATCATAATAAGAAGGAATATTGAGCATATATAAATGCCAGTCCAACTACTTATACTGTCTAAACTGGCAAAATCTTTTTAATTCCCTTCATAACACTCAGCACTACCAAATAACTCCATCAAAACACTAAGAGAACACTCCAGAGACACAGAAATGCCAATATTTAAATAATAATGTACAGCACAGGCACCCACATTCATATTAATAAGTAGCCTCATTTTTCTAGCAAACAGTAACATCAGTGAGAGCTGTGAACTCTGCTCCTTTGAAAGCCTGGGAGATGAAGTTGGAAATTGTCAATCTCAGGGCTCTTAAAGGAATGCCACATTAACAAATACACTGTAATACTTAATCCTTTTGAACTCTCTGTAGTAGTTTATCTTTACAACCTCTCATCCCTCCCCCCACTCTTAAAATCCTGCGCAGTGGCTTCAGACTAAGACTGAGCTCAGCGAGTCTCAGCCCTGAGCTGCAGCCACAGGGACTAACCCTGGCTTTCCTACACCACAAAACATCGAGTCTTCTCCCTCACAGCCCACAGACAGTGGTTTTATCACACTAAGAGAGGCTTAAGCAAATGACTTGTACCTTGTATTTGTCACAGCCAGAAGCAGGACACGGGCAGTTAGCACACTTCCAGGGTAACTTTATGTCAGGCAGCAGGAACTCACAGGCACGGCTGAAACTCCACCAGCAGGTGCTGGGACAGCCCCTCCGGCAGCAACCCCAGCATCCCTGGAAATGGCTACACCTGCAATTATGGCCTCACCTGAGGCAGCTTGGATCTCTCACTTTGGGCAAAAATTGCTCATGCTTTAAGTGCCCTACACCATATTTAAATGCCAAATACCAATAAGCCACCAACTAGGAAAACACAGCAGCAGCAGCCTTGCCAGGTCTGAAACCTAACATCTTCCAGACTCCAGGCAGGCTTCCTAAAATTTTCAGCCGGCCACAACTTCTGACTTGTGACCTTGCACCACACTGCTATTGGTAACTATGACCAAAGGTTTTGGCCCCAGTTTAGACTGACCCAAAACTTAGTTTCAAAACTGAGAAGTTAAAGTATTTAAAACACTAATCAGGTAAAACCCACAAATTTTAGTGGAACCAGAACTTGTATATCTACCCTTTCAGTATATATAGGTGTTAATTTCTAAAACCCACATTTAAGAAAATAGAATTTTACACCTAAATATTCCCAAAAGTGCAAGTTCTACTATTGAGAGTGTGCATAATGAATTTTTGAGTACACAAATGGAAACTGTGAACATAAATGTTTAGATTCACATTTGACTCTCTCTGAAGTTATTTCTTTCTTTTGTATTAGCTGAGACTGGAACAGGCTCAAAATGAACAAACTGTAAGTGAAAAGTATCTTAATATGTGATTCTTTCAATATAATGTAACATACTCAGAAGAAATCAGTTTTCCAAAGTAGATGGGAAAGAGTCTCTATTTACTAGGACGCCTTTTATAGTTCATTTCTCCATTACTTCGGTGTTTGGAGCTTTTTGAACTAGAAATACACGTACTATTTCGACTTTTTAGGACAACTGTCAATACTTAAAAAGTTCAGTAGAAAAAATGTTTCATTTCTAGTCACCATTTTAATTACTCAGGAACACATCCAGTCAAACGAAAGACAGAGACATTTTGGGGAGGGGTAAAGAAGGAAAGTACTTTGGTGTCTGAGATGGTCCTAAAGCCCTTCTTTGTGCACCTGTAATTTGTTCACAGAATGAAAGAAGACTCTGAATCCCATGTTTTGTCGCTATTTTCCGAGTCCCTGCTCATACACTCACCAACAGAACCATGCCCAGACTCAGCAACAGCTCCCTGAACCCTTGAGCAGAGTAGAGGCTGCAGGTGCACTCTTTGAACTCATCATTTTTCAAAGAAACTCTGAAAATTTCTAGTGAGTTCCTGAGCCTCCAAGGAATTATGTACATACCAATTCTCTGAAAACAAAGAAATCTGGATATTATCAGCCTGCAACAAAGTTTTTCAGGATCAGACCTCAGTTCTGTTCACTTTTTTAGTTACACATGGAATTTTCTTCTAAATTACCTCATCCAAAAGCCATTGAAGTGAATGGGAAAAACTCATGCTAACCTGAACAATTCTTATACCATTAGGACCTATAAAAAGTTATATTTATATTGCTTTTGTTTAACTTCAGCAGCAACCTGACTGGGAGCTCCGCAGCCTGCTACACACACAGCACCACATTAGGACAATTGCTCTTGGCTGGAACAGATAAATGTGAAAGTTTTTCTGAAATCAAACACATGGAAAATCCTACGAAACTATTTAAAACCTTTTGAAATGCATACTTGAATCAACAAAAACTATTTCCACACATTAACTGAGGAAAAGATAGCGTATTCAATTGATTTTTAAAACTGCAAATTGTACAAGAAATGTGTTGAATTGTACAAAAAATGTGTTGAATAAATATTTCATATGTTTAAAACAAAAATAGAACATGTCTTGATAATCCTTTGCTTAACTGCTGCCCTGTTTATTCAATATTCCCCAAAGTTAACGCATAACATGTTAAAATGATTACACAGTCTTGACCTTGCAGCTCCATTTTCTTCTCCAGACTATTTCATAAACTGGGGAGATAGGGCAGGATCACAGGGGTTTGTGCAAGAACTGCACACGTGCAAAACACCATGAACCCCAAGTTTCCCCCCACTCTAGTCATTATACTACAAGAAATGGTTGTGCAGATCTGCGTGACAAGGACTCCTAGGACTACAAACATGAAACTCATACAAAATAGTTTCTTGTGAAGCTGTAAAATACATCTGCTCAGACCATCTGATCCTGCATGGCTCTGCTACAAAAGGAATCTATAACCAAACAGAACAGATTTAGGAGAATTCAGACTAAGACTCATTTTTTGCATCCCCAAAGAGGTGTAGGAATAAGGACAGGATGCTCTCTTTTCATTGGTGTTCTGCTATACAGAATTGAAAGGAAGTAAAAATTTTGATCCAACAGCAAAGGCAAAATTTTTGAGTGAAATTTTGACTCTGAAGCTTAATGGAGGAATTTTCCCATGGCCAATAGGAGTCAAGAGATGATACCAGCAAACAAGACTAAAGCACCCCAAAGCACAGTACTGGTTATACAGTAACAGTTACTCAGACACAGTAACCATCCAATGCTACAGCACAAGACAGTGGGAGAAATAAGACAGTCAAGATCTTAATTTGTCCCCCTGTTCCCTCCCTTATCTTGGCAAACCCAACATACAAAAGACTGGGTGCTACAAAATGACATGGAGATTCCAAAGGATTTTTTTAGTCATCCCACTGGGTAGGACAATAGGTTACCACATAACCTTTGGCAGAGCTGACAGAAAAGAGGAATCAGCATTATCTTTATTTCTCATTCATACATGGCAGAGGTTTTGCTGCTGAGAAAGCTGTGCTTGGCACAGGATCCAAAACAGAGGACAGAAAAGATGGAGACAAACTACCTGGAATTGCCAGGGCAGGTTAAATTCTTAGGGTATATTAATTTAAAGCAGCCTTCCTCTACACTAATTTTCACTCCTGGATAATCACATCCATAACCACACCCTCTCACCCCTAGTAGGCCTCTGTTTCTAAGGTATCCTCTTGCCCATCTTTACACAACTCAGACTGCTTCCCAAATCAAAGGGATCCAAATCCTCAGCCGTCCACTTGCAGCAAGTTTTAGGCTTCTCTGCACAACGAAGCAGTGTAAGGAACATATATACAGATAAGGACTGGTACAAATTGATTACATGAGGTCATATACTGTTGACTCATGTAGCCCTGCTTATTACAGACTTTGCCTGACAGCCAAGTCAGACATTGAGAAAGTTATGATAAAGCTACTAAGTACTTAATACCAATAGGTTGTGTCTTGTGGATTAAAGCATTCCACTGATTCCATTTTATGGGGTGGAGGTGTTCATTTTTAATTCATTTCTGAATTGGATGTCTGCATCTTGTTTCAAGGGACACCAACAGGTAAAACAGACAAATTTTATCAAATTATCAGTACCATTCACTGCCACACATGCTTTGCAAATAACAAATCTTCCTTCTACATTCTGTTCTAGCCTAAGAATCTTCAGTACCACACAACCTGGATACATTTTGTTTCTTCATCTGAGCCTGAAAGCCACAACATCCATCCTTAACTTTCTGTTCCAACCAAAAGAACTAAAAAGTGTGCTTTGAAACCAGGGCATAATTCTTCCTGGGACATTTCCCCAACTCACAAATACTGCAATTGGACAGCAGGACAGTGTCTCTCTTAGAGCAAACCTAGGCTACATTCATCTAAGCCCTGTGAGAATAGGACAGATAGGGCTTGTCTGCTCATCTCCTTTCTCTCACTTTCCTGTCTTACAAATACATTCTGTTTAGATGGTTTATCTTCCACTGCACTTTAGAGTGTCTTGAATTTACTCACTAGCTTAATTTACTCATTAGCTGAATGATAACATTTGATGGATGTAATTTCCCATTTTCCTAAAGGCACTAACAACCATTTCCAATTCTTGAGGCTCATCCAGGTGTCCATCTATAAACACCCACTTCTTGCTCTCACCACTCTTAACCCACTTTCCCCTCCAAACAGCAAGTAGAAAAGTGAGGAAATTAAAGTATGCACAATGAATGAGAAACATTGCATGTGGTGCCTGTGATCTACTACCGGGAAATGGCTAATTTCAATCACCAGAGTATGGTGGGCCCTGCTTAAAAGAGTACACTTTAAACTACATATGCATTATTATTTATTGTAACAAACCACAGAATCAAAAGTAAAAGCCAGGCTCTAATATCACTAAGCTTCTTACCAATGCAAATCAAAACATGTACGTTAATAAAATTATACAGAAAGAATATCTATAAAAGGTAAGTTGCCATGTGGAAGCACTATGTTTCCATATACATAAATATCTAAGCATACTTTTTATTAAAGCTTTCTATAGAAGTAGTTACATATTTCAGTAATACACAGGATATTTACAATTTCCAGGTCAAGCTCAACACAACAGATGTTCAGGAAGCAGATTTATAGATGAAGTCAAAGAAATGCCTCAGATACTTTACCACAGCCATACTTCTAAAACTGCAAACTTCCATCTGCTTTCTCTTGTGATCCATTCACAAACCAGCAATAAATAAAGGGGAGAGCAGGGACATAGTGTAAGTGAACTTCTTGTTCTGCACTTGAATAAATTCTAGTCTCATAAGTAAGCAACATTTCAAAAACATTGCAGTTAAAAATGAAATAGAATTTTCAGTAATGTGTGAAAAATGGATACTTCACTGCCTCACAAAGGATTTCGACTGATACTGAAGGAAATCAGAGATCCTATTCCACCAGAATTCATGAGAAATTGTATGCCTATAGTGCCTAAGCTCTCGTCAGTATCTACAGGTTTATGCTTCAGGATGTCTTGTATCTATCGTTATGGAAGCGGGCACTATTTGAGTTGTAGCTAATCAATAAATATAAACACCATCTACTCATTACATTTCAAGTCTCCCAAAACTGTCTGATGCCTCATTGATGAATCTGTCTGCCTACAGCATTTCACATAAAACAGGAGAAGCAAAAAAAAATTGTCATAGAAAATAAAGTGCGTGCAATTAAAGGACATGCACTGTAAAGAACAACTAGCCACAAAATGGAATAGAAGCAATCAAGCAGATTTCTAACAGGTGGAGGCAAAAGAGAAGCAGAGAAGTATGGTCCGCTGCAATGAGAAATGAAGACTTCAAGCAGCTGCCTCATTGAATATAATACCTTGCAGGTGGGTGAACTGCAGCACAGCTGGATTATTTCAGAGATACTGTGTATATATTCCCAGTATATATGTATATATACATATATAGTTGCAGGATATATGTATATCTGTATGTTCACTAACTAGAAGTAAGTTACTTGAGAAAGTATAAGTAAAACAGTAAGATGACTTCTTGTCCTCTGGGTGAAAACATTAGGTTGTCAAAGTATTGCACACAAAGCTGAGAGAATCTAGTTCAGCACAGCCTCTCCTGAGCCACAAGGAACTGGCAGTCACAAATCAGGGAAGGCCAAGCATTAATAACCTGGGACATTACCTTTGGTTCTCAAGGACTGCACTGCCAAGGAATCACAGACATTCAGGAAACATACACCAGGGCTCACCTTCCCAACTATACACAAGAATCAATTCTCTAAGTACTCTAAACTGAAGCTCCACTTCCACTAAACCTAAACAGACAACACAAATGTTAGACTTCTCCACATATATCAACCTTCACAGGGCTTCTAGAATGGTTTAATACTAAGATGTAATGAACTCCAGCAATGGACACTGAATGAATCCTTGCTCTAATAATGTGCATATAAACAATATATATCTATAATTTGTCTATACACACATCTCACAATTCTAAGAGAAGAAAAAAACTCCACACTAAACCACTGGAAACAAGCATAATATATGCGCGATTGGCCTTGGAACAGCTTTCCGCTGTTCCATTGCTGAATGGAAAGTACTCCACAGAACATCTCGCTGACGAGACTTTAGAAGTGAATAAATGGTCTCCTCTCAAGCCCTTATACCCCTGTCTGCACAAAGACTAGGTAACTGAGCCACAACCTGCCAAACCTGAAACATCAGCACAAATGCTCTGTGCCTACAGCTGACTGTCGAGGATCCATAAGCAGCTTCTGCATTGTTCTGGTAAGTGCACTCCCGGTACCTCCTCTCTGACTCCTAGGTACTCCAAGTGCTTGGTGCTACTTACACCTCTCAGCATCTGACCAAGATTTTTAAGAGATCAATTAGGCTTTTCTTCCATTTTCTAATTACTTAAATAATATTAATCAGACCTCATTCAGTGTCTTCAGTGTCATCAATTGCCAGCAGACTGGAGAAGTTTCTTAGCAACTAAACATCTTAAGTTGGGCCACTACATTTTGATCTGTTAGAAGAAGCTATTTTGTCATTCAAAATGAGTGAAAACTGTTGTCAAAAATCCAGCAAGAAAAAAATACAAATCAATAAATGTAGCAGCTTTGCATTACTCTTCAGTCTCCATCTTAATACCCAAACTGATTCAGAGTAAATCTTAAATGCCTCCTGTCTGACACAAAATACTGAAGTTGCAGTATTTACTAGACACTTGTGGAAGCTATAAATTTCATTTTCTTCAGAGCTTATATCTATCCCAGCTGCAGCAGGCAGACATCTCTAGCTAGAAGTCAGGTTACTAGAAGGTATTTTAACACAAAAGTGAACTGATAAATGATTTTACAGCGTGTACAGATTTACCTGTACAGTGAGTTCTCCTCTGAACACAACACGGGCTTCAGGATGGAGTATTGACACGAGTGTCATTTTAGAGAAGAGAGCACCATTTAAGTTCAGCATGAAAAACCATGCTGACCAAATATCCTTCCATTCATTCAATGCTGGAATTCTGATATATTTCAAGTAAGGAGAAGCCAGCTGAAACTGCCTCCTGGCCTGTCCCAAGGCTGGGTGCCGATAGCTGACACCTGCTGATTCCTGGCCCTGTCAGCCTCTTTTGCCCCAGATGATTTTAAATCACTCTTTATGGTGCCCATCAGTAGTTAGGTTTGGCAACAGCAATACTGGGGGACACTGGGGACACATTTTTCCCCCCCCAGAAAATGCAGCAGTGACATCAGTGCCATTTGACACACCCTGCTTTCAGCCATAGGAATTTTCATCCCAATTGAAACTCAGCCTGACTCCAACCCCGCTCCCAGAAGCAATGCGGTGTTTCATGCTCTGTCCAAGTCCTGTCTCTCAGCAGTCAAACAGAAGAACAGCGAGAAGTCACAGGAGCAAGCCAGGCCTGGCAATCAGAAGGAAGCAAAGAAAGGCTGCCAGGCCTTGCAGGGATCCTGCTGGCTGCCAGAGCCGCCTGTGCCGGCTGAGCTGCGGGCCCCGAGCAGGTGAAGGCGCTGCCCTCGCGCCAGCCCCCGGAGCATCCAGCGGGAACGGGGCCTCTCCGTGCGCTCTGCACAGCCCTCGGGCCTCCAGCCCCTGGCTGCCAGCAAGAAGCTATTTAAACAGCTCCCGAGATCTGAGCGTGGCTCTGTTCCTAGAAACTCGGCTGGCTTCATCCAGCATTTTAAGCCAAAGACATCTTGACTCTACCAAGTGGAACTAAATCATGTGTACAGACACCACTGTGATGATCCTTGAAGCCACGTCCCCACTCCTACTACTGCCTCTAGAGCCAACATCCAGTCAGCCTGAACACAAGCCACAGCTGCACATGTAAAATCACAAACACGGTGGAAACAGCCAGGATTCCTGGGAAATAAATGTCCTGCCCTGCAAACAAGTGCAGTCACCTGAAAGGGGAGCTCTGAAACTAGAGCTGATTTACAACAAAAAGCAAACAAGAACATGGTTTGGAGGGAATGCTTGGTCAAGTATGCACTTTAGAAAACTTCCCATTAAAAATTTGCTGTAAAATAACAAAACGAACAAAAAAATTAACAGAATTATTTCCATGTAAACATAGCATTTTCTTTACTTTGAGGGAAGGGGGCAGAGCCTCAATATCTGTTAGGGGTAAATCGTGTCTGACTTTCAGTGGACCAAGCTCTGATTTGCAAAAAACTGGTTTTTTCCCTAAGAAAATGAAATTGCTCAAACTTTGCAGTATTTTTCTCCTTGTAATTTCATTCACTTAGAAGGAAGAAAAAAGCCAAGTCCCCAAAGAATACATTTTTAGCTCTTTCAAGTTTTACCCACTTGAGGGGCAACCCTGACTGGTCACCATTCTGGAGAGCAACAGGGCCAGGAAAGCCCAACGTCCCTGCAGGACCTTGCAGAGAGCAGAGCTCACAGTGCCTGCACCGGTGTAACTCTACCAGCTGGAACAGAAACCCAGGGCTGGGGCTGCTGCTTAAAAGGCTGTTTATTACACAAACCTGCTGATGTTTTCAAACAGAACTCAGAGAAAGAGGGTCTGAAGCTGACCAAGAATTTTTGCAGTTGCTCATTTGAAAATACTGCATTTGATGATGTATTTTGGATGCACAAGACTATCCAGGTATCCTCCTGAAGATAAAGTATCAGACACAGGTTCTCCTGGAGAGGACTTTATTCCATCTTTAAGAAAATTTCTGACAAAAAAGTCTGCATCTGTCTCCCTCCTTTCAACAAATGCAGCCATTCTTCACTAAGAGAGAATCCTGTGGCCAGATCCCCACAGACTTACCCTTTTCAACCAACCAATAGGTTTTCTCCTTTCAATAGATTCTTTTCATCCAGCCATCAAAAGGTTATAAATTTTTCATCACAATTAAAAATTAAAGTTAACTGAACTTAAGATTTCAAATTAAAAAGTACAATTATTGGTATGACTAAAACATTTATTATTTGTGTAGAGTTAAACTTCCTTGCAGGTTTTATGGTTATGTCACTGTGATGTTTTCCCTCTGCCACAACTGGATCCTTCTTCTCAAATCCTGCCCTTAAAGTCATCATGTGTTATTGGTTCTCCCACACAAACTACGTTTTTTTCATTAAACACTCTAAATTCATAGGGTTTATAGTCCTTCTAACATGACTTTTTTAATAAAGACAAAAGTTGATCTTGGAGCAGCAGCAGATAAAATGGGTTAGAAATGCAGCTGCACCAATCTGAACAAGAGAGAAATAAAAATACGCATATTTTTTTAAAATAACAATAATCACGCTTAACCCACCATCAAGACAGTGCTGTAAATTACAGTTTAACTGCCCTTATTGATCCAGTACAAACATTAGGAGCAAGCTGTGCTATGCAGGGAGGGGAAAAAGAAATGATCATGGCATGTTCTAGATCCCCTGATTCATGTTTCCTGGCAAAAGACGGAGTGAGTCAAAGCTGCTGTGTAGGAAGCAAGGAGAGGCAGGTGGGCTGAGCTGGCTCAGCGTTGGCTGGGTCTTGTCAGTTGGGGTTTGAAAAGGGATGCATCAAAGCCAATACATCGTAAGTGTTCAGGGCCACCCTGCAGAAGTCATGCTGTCTGCAGAATACACCTTCAGCCATGTGCTTGCTGGGCTACCTGGCTCCTTGTTCTGCCTAAATGCATGGTATAAAGGGCCCGAGTTGTACAGCTCTGAAACGTCCTTTTGGGCAACTTCACAAAGCCAAACATTGCTTTAACTAAAAGCATAGTACACACTGAATGTTCATGATTGGAGATAAAGAGGTACAGCTCTGCCAGTCTTTGCTATGGCCACACCAGATAAGACAAGGACTGAGACACAGCTACATTAGAAACAAACATTATTAGATCTAACTGGGTGTCAGATATGAACCTACCTTCATCTGCACTGACTCATGTTCAGCTGTAAAAATAGGTAACACCAACTGTGGATCAAAGCTGCCCAATGACTTCCATTGAGTAAAAATCACATCTGCCTTTCCAAAACACAATCTGTATAATAATGCAAAACCAAGTTGTTTTCCCTTACCTTCTGCAAAAGGTTCCCATTCATAAAATCGACCCATAAATGGCTTGTTATTGTATGATGCACATTGTACCTCTCTAATATTTCTGCTGCTCTCAGGACACATCTGTTTAGATAAAAAAAAAGTCACATTATAATCAACAACGAAGTTATTATTGCCTTCCAATTAATTAACTGTAGAAGGTTAGTGAAGGTATTGCAAAATTCTAATCCAGATGAGTAATATAAACATCAGGAGACCTCTTAAATTAAAACAGGTAACAAGCTGTGCTTTTAAGTAACAGTATCAAAAGTGCTTGTTGAAGAAAATTAATTTGTCAAGTTAATGGAGCAACAGTTCTATTAAAAAAAAAGTAAAGCTTTTATTGAGCTGTCATTTTCCTCAGCAACAGCACAAAACTTCAAGATAAATTCAATATTAGATTAGAATTACTTCCTTTCCACAACAGCTTCACATTTTTCATCATTAACTTTTTGGGCTCAGATTCAACAGAGTTGCAACACTTAACATACATGCTTCCATAACTTATTAGAGGTTGACCACAGCAGCTTCTCATTCTCATCCTATGCTTCTGTACCATATTTCCGCTTTCCCTTTTGTATTTCTACATGCTGCTATTACAGTCACTGCATGATTTTGCATTTTAACTCAGGCCTTCAGATCCTGAGCTCTTGCAACTGAGGAGTTAGAAGAGCTGCTTCTATACAAGCACAGGTATGCACACACAGGTATTGAGGCAGGGCAGGTTTTATAGGCGGAAGGAGCATCCTTCCTTAGGTCACCTGCAAGGCACACCTTTGGCAGACCAGCCTTGTTTGCATGAGAAGTAGATTCCAAAAGCAAATACAAGTTAAATAGTTAAATATTTAATGACTTTCTTCTGCCTGAATCCTCACATTACTGCAGTTACAGCAGATTACTCTGTGTGTGGGCACATACAAAGGCGAGAAAGACTTCTACCAAATGCAGGGGGTTAATTAGAACAATTTCTATGCTTGGAGATAATAGGCAAGCTTTGGGCACAGACACATTTTTTTGCATAGCCTTTAGATATTAAAAATGACTACTAAAAACATTATTCAAGAACAGTAGAAATCACATGAAGTACTTGACTAGAAGAGCAGAATATTTTTTCTATATGACAGAGATTTCAAGGGAAAGCTAGAGATAACATTACATGAAAAGAGCATGGCCAAATAACAGTGTTTTCAAAGGGAACAGAAGAGAACCACTAAGAACAACTCTTGTTGCAACTACAAGTCAGTTCTCTTATGTCTGCATAGTAGGAAAGATTGGTTGTCTTTGCAGGGGAAGCCAGGCACATCAGAGGTCCCAGAGGAGTTCTTGCTTTGGATCCACCATCTCTGTAAGAAGGTGCTTGTAACTGGATCAAAGAGACGTCAGAGTCAAGAGTTTTCAAGTGGGCTATAAACTGCACCAAAGACATGCCCGGGGGAAGGTTCATGGACAACTTTATCTTCTATTAGAATCATGGTAACAAATCTTCTAGAATAAACACTGTTTCTGGCCAAGCAGCCATCTGTGCTTCGTTCACCCACCCTTCTGAGATCTCCAAGTACATGTAAATACTGCTTTCCTCAACAAAAACCAACCAAAAAAAAAAAAAACAAACAAGAAAACCCAAACAACAATAACAAAAAACCCCAAAAAACCAAAAAGCCTTCCCTGAAAATAGGACCACGAGCCACCCCATTGGAAGGGTGGGACCAAAAGCCTTTCTAGTGCCAAATGCAGAAAGCAAAGCTATATTCCCACAACTGAAGCACAGATCCTTCCATGTGTGGCACAGCAATGCAGAAGAGTTATTCAGCCACAACCACCAACCAAGGCAAGGAAACATATTTTTCATGGAAAGCAATTATTGCCCATATCCTAAAGGTGAAGGGACAGAACCTGAGCTGGCATAAATTGAGGTCACTACACTAAATTACAGCAGAACAAACATCAGTTTGCACCAGCCAAGAAGTCAGCCTGAAGGGTTTCTTTCTGGAACGCTTCTCGCTCTTTTTTTGGCACACATTTTCTACCAGCCTATTGTGAAGTTTAGTTGTTTCTTGTTTTTCCTTTTCTAACCCTTGAGCTCATGCTCTCATGTACCAGTATTTCTGGCTCATAAACCATTTCCTGTACACCCCGCTCATACCAACTGCAGGCAATGTATGAGTAAAAATATCAAAATATTCATTGCTGTTGCCAACAAATAGTGACACCCACCCCTTCTTAGATCCTTTTCATATAGCTACAATTTCTGTTTTTAAACTTACTGCTGCCCACAAGACAGAGATCAGTGCTTTAAAGCAGGACAAAGAACTGACAAATGCACTAAACTCTGTGTGGATAAAGCAAAAATCAGGAGAACAGGCTAACTCGGAACATCCCTGCTACTTTAGAAGCCCCAACTCAGTTGCCCTTCCTTCATTTCATTCATCAAGGTTTAATTACAATATAAAATTTTGAGTAAAAATGTGAGCAACCTGGTCTGCAAAAACACTTTGCCTTGTTCTTTATACAGATTATATTAATTTCTATTCTTAAATGTCTTCTAAAATATTCTTTGAGTTAACTACAAAGTACAAGTAGGCAAAATTACTACAGTTCATGAATCACCAAGGCTTAAGAGTTATATTATACTCTACATATATACCAGTTAACATCTATGCACCATTTACTAACCCCACCTAAATTGTTAATGCACAGCTGAATGAAATGACAGTTTTATGCTGCCTACAGCTCAGGCCCCCTGAAAATGAAACCCTTGAGCCTTTCTCAGAAGACCTAAGAGTGCCAGGCACTTTCTCTTGGCCTCTCTGGCTTTTTAGCTCTTTTGTAGGCAGAAAATCACTAAAATGAAAAAGTATGACCCTGTACAATCAAAAGCGAAGCTTCAGTATATTAGTTCCTGTAGATCGTCATTTTTTTCTATCCCCCAAGAGTACAAGCTATTTTTACACTTCAATTTAATTACTATTTCTGTCATGTATAGATTGACTATAAAACTTCTAAAATACAGCAACAAGCATCTGTGGTGAGATGGCAAGAGAAAGGCAGCTCCCCCTTACAATGTCTAACAGTTGTCCCTTCCAGAGTTCCCCATTTGCCTCCCAGCCCACAGGCAGATCCGGGAGGTGGCTGAGGACACAGTCCTTGGGCTGCAGCATCACCCGGCCCTGGCTCACCCGGGCCCAGCTCTGCCCCGCACACATCCCCTGCCCGGCCCCGGCCAAGCCAAGGGCAATGTGTTGGAAAAAGCAGCCATACTGGCGTGCCTGCAGGTGAAGAATGTTCCCCTGGCTAAGCCAGAGTACTAGGATTTAAACAGCCCACATCTCTTTCCAAAATTTCCCAGAGACTTTTGGAATGAACTTCGCTAAAATATTTAACTTACTGTGTGATTCTCCCTCCGTTTCCCCTCAGTGACATGAGGGCATTAAAATCGTGCTGCCTGGGAGGGACTTGAAAACAATTTTTTGGTAAACAAAATGTTGACTTTGATTCAGTGTTTTGTTAATGACAGATCTGGAATTTCATCTTTTTCCTCAAAAACTTTGTCTTGTGATTACTGAGGGAGTTCTCTGAAGTTTTTCATAGAAGTCTGGATACAGAAAACAGGATAGCCTCTTTGGATGTTTGTAAAAAAAAGAAATAAAATCTCCTTTTTAAACCAGATCCATGGAGGCCAAAGCAGCAAAAAATACACTTTGCATCTACTAAGATAAATCTCAGATTCCTTTGTGTAGAGGCAGATATAAATTATCTAGATATATATATTTTCTGCTGGGAGAGGGCTTTTAAATTATTGTTCTTTCAGTTGTGCACTGTAAAATTAGATACAGCATCTAGAATGCATAATTTTGTATGTTTTTAGATGATGTTTCTCCTACTTAAAATATGCTGCTTGGACAAAGCAATGATGTTAATTTAGCATGTGGGGCTGCGTTCAGCAAAGTGCCCTCAAAGCGCTGGACATTTTCACACAAGGTAAGGCATTTCAGAGCTGCCCCTGCTGCATTTTCATGGGGCTGTTTCAAGGAGGACACCTCGGCCAGCTTTTCTTCCTGTGCTTTCAGAATGTGAATAAATCACCAGCAGCAGCACAGCACTGCAGTGATGAGGGAGGCAGCACTTAAGACAAAACATTTTAGAAGTATCCCTTTGTGTTGTGGGACCTCAGACCAAACTTCTTGAAATGCAGGGCGCCTGCTGTTGATAGAAACTTCGTACTTTTGAATCAGTAGCTTTATTTATGCCTCAGTTTCTTCTGAAATATGCAGGTATGAAAGTAGTCTGAGGGACAGCAACACACAGTATTTTCTTTGTCATGTACCATCAGAGTTTTCTTGAAATGAGCTGCTAGTACAACTAAGACTGTAAAACAAAGAAACCACCCTACTAGCTTTTTAGCTTTGGGGAAACATTTGAGAAGCATACTTTTTAACAAATCTTTGACACTTGGTTTAATTAAAGAAGTGTTGACAAAACACCAGAAAGTTATCAGTCTGCCAGCAGATGTGGGCTCACATCTGCCATTAGCAAAGCCGTGTCAAAGCTGCGCTGAGATAACACACTTCTGGAAATGTGTAAATGGGCCATTTTGGTCCTGAAACCACCTCTACAGCAATTGAAACATTGACTAAGATTTTTGGCAATGTTTCATTTTTATGACCTACAGTAACTGGCAAATGCTTTTTCCAAGGCCCCATATCCCTTCCCGATACTCCAGGTTCAGACATAATTCATAATTAATATTTTCTGTGTGTGCAATACTACATGTTCAACTAAGTCCAAATAATCTAGTTGTACTCTAGTTCTCATTTCTGTAGTGGCTCTATATAATCATATTAATCCTTTGGCATCCCAAAGGATAAACACATCTCCAAAGAAAAATAATTTAAATACTTGTTTCTGAAACAGTAATCTGAAGATTGTTCTTTCCTTTGCAGAGCTTAAATGTATTGTGTCCTTTAATACACATAGTCTATAAATTCCAGTTCTTTACACAAGAATCCACCACATCTGCAGTGAACTTTGAACTTCTGCTCTGAACTGCTGGTGTCTTGTTTCTCCTGAAACCTACAGGAGTTCCAAGTCCATGTATGAAAGTGGAATGCGGGGTCCTTCAAATGTTAATTCTCCAGCTAAGCTGCTTCTCTTTCCATAGCCAAGGACCATGCTTGCTCCAAAGGTACTACCTCAAATCAAGGCAACCTAGTTTTGTCCAGCTGAACACACACTGAAAGAGAACCGATCCTTTTAAAATCCTGGAGACTCTCTTATTCCCCCCATACTGCTAATTTTTTCTAAATGGTAAGAGACCATAAAGACAACTGCCTGCCAGCTAAAAAAACAAACAAAGAAAAAAAAGGCCTATTAAATATATCTAGATATCTGTGGCACAAAAAATACCAGACACAATTCAAATGGAACTGATGCTCCTGAAAAACCAAAATGCGCAAGAAACTTCAAAATGCCTGTGAAGAACAGCTCTGAAGTAAAAATAGTGCTAGCCAGCTCTGGTTACAGTGCACAGCCACAGACAGTCCACTGTAAATGTCTGGCCTAACATGCAATGAGAATTTCCATCTGGGAATGCAGTGGTATCTGCACAAGTTTACGAGGAAGGAGCACCTGTATTGGCGGACTCCGCGCTGCCTCAAGCCATGAATTTACACCTCCGTGTCTGCTGCAGTGGAGACAAGCAGAGTAATGACAATCATTGTAAACTCTAATGTGCTTTACTAACCACAGACTCCAGGGGATGCAGTCTATGGCAGCAATAGGGGGTTGCAGCCTTTCTCTTTCCCCTCACTCCTTTCAAGGGGCTGCCTGTCACAGATGGTAAGGACCTTAGATGTGTGCACAATACAAAATCATTGCATTTCTACCCAAATCCCATCCAGGTAGCAGTGAGCTCGTATTTGGAACAAGGAAGATGGGCCATGGCAGAGCTACACACGGGGTGCCTGCCTTCTCCGAGTTACCTGCTGGCTGCCACAGGCACGGCTCAGGGAACTGCTGCCCTCTCAGCCTGGAACTTGAGAACCTTCTTTCCATTCATGATTTCAGCTTTGCACCAAGAAGGTTCTCTGAACTTAACCAGAAAAGTCTTTGAAGTGTTACCCAAACCTGATCTTTATTAACTGCAATCAGACACATAAGGCATTAATGCATAATGTGGCAAGTGCATCTATTACTGCTTTACGTTTTTTCCATTCTGTAGCACTTTACATCTGAAAATGCAGTCTGTCTAATAATGGGGAGGAAAGCTCAACTGAACAGATGGAAAAAGAAGTATTTCTGCTTAACTTCACAGGTTTGTGGCTTTTTTCTTTTTAAATTCTCACTGACAGATCCATCTGATTAAACTGAAGTAACTTATTTTATTTCAGATTTACAACAACTTGTAAAAGATTCAAGTCCAGCTTTGGTTTTAAATGAAATGTTAGTCACTCATCCATCCCACACAAAGCATCTACAATGATCTAATGTGCATGACTGGAAATATTTGGAACTACTAGCTTAGGAGGGGCTAATCAAGGAGCTATAATAGGAAAATTAACAGTACATTTCCTCAGCAATACCAAAAATGTGTCAAGAAAAGACTCCATTTCTTTTTAATGCTAAAACTTTAAAAATACTATTCCAAAAAAACCCAAGCAAGCAACCAACCAAAAAATTCTGAGAAACAATAATTGGTTTCTACGAGATAGAAGTTGAGCAATTAGAAAATGGAAGACAAATACTGAAAACAGACCATGTTGGAACAGAGTATTATCTGGTGTAAAGTCATACTCAAGTATGTCCTGAAAGTCAGGGCTATGTCAATTCACACCTGCAGACTGAAGACTGTTGCTAGTCTTTTTTGATCCAGCAAAAGACCAGATGACCGGTCTTTTTAAAGTTGGGGGTTTTTTAAATGTAGTTACTATTTTACTGTCCCAAATTTCTTTTAACACCCAGGCCCCTGAGCAGAGAGCTGCTTCAGTAACAAGACTGGAGTTCACACACAATATTCTTTCCATAAGCCCAAGCAAGCATCAACAGCTTGCCATTTGCAGCAGAAATCATAACTGCTTTGCACAGCAGTGCTATCACTTTTCTATATAAATATGTTGCATTAAAAAATCCTGCAGATACAAGAATCCCTCCATTCAAATATCTATTTCTAGAAACACTACATAGTGCTTAAGGTGTTTAAATTGCATGCTAGTGCCTCATTTAATGGGAAACTAATGAAAAGCTATTTCCATTTCACACAATCTGGTTCAAAGTCCGAAGAATGCCTAAACGTGGAAGCTTTCATCATCTTTCACTGTCCCATCTGTCTACATTGTTCAAATACATCTGCAAAATAGAGCATTTTATTATTGTTCTCAGAAAATGGGAGGTTTATGTACTAAGAATAGCTGTTTTAAGGCTAGCAGTAGCCTTCTTTATACTAGAAAGATCAGCCTCTCCAAAACCCTCTCTGAAAGGCACCACCAGTATCAGCTATGAAAGACCCTGAGACAAACTCATGCTTGATCCATCTTTAGTAAAGTCTATAGACTTCCAGCAAAGTTGATATATCTAGTCCTCAGAGTTTGTAGAAAATTATGCCACTGTGATAAAACAGCTAATCTAGGGTTTCCAGCAGTATTTTATTACATTTTTAAAAAGCATTGCTCTTGGAGCTGCCTGTTCTTTCTGAGGTGCAGTTTTTATGTGACTCTTTCATTCTATCACCTTCTTCAGTGGGCAGGAGTAACCCTCCAGCAGTTTTCTCTATGAAATCCTAATCGATTTCAATGGAAACTCAATTGCATGCATTCCATTTAAATGACTGGCCTTTGTGTGGGAGAAGGCTCTATCTGAATGTTCAGGCAGGAGGACTGGAAGTTTAAGGAAGTTTCTGATTGGTATTACCATGACAATCTACTTTTTAATTAAAAATTCATATTGCAGCAGTAATCACAATATTTTTAGAGAACAAGCTCTAGTCTAAATAATAACCAGGCAACAGGAATGTCAATGCAGTGTTACATGAGAGAGAAACATAGAGGCAAATTTACAGCTGTAACTGCAACCAGGGGGAATTTGAAATAAGTCTGTTGAGATAATTTATTTTGTTCGGTTTTGTTAAAAAAACATAAAATCTACAATGTGAAACAACTTGTTTTCTGCAAAAAGTGAACATCTTTAGAGCAAAGTAAATGCAACTTAAAAATAACTTTGAGTTTGCAGGAACCCAGTATAACAGAAATTGCAGCACTATTCATATTTTAGAGTTCTTCTTTCCATTAAAAATGAGTTTCTGATACAACACACTCTTACACTGTTTCTGTGGTATATTCTTTCCTCCTAGGTCATACACTTCAAAGGAAAAAAAAAAGCCACCTTAAACCAACTGGCAGATACATTTGTCTTATTTTAGAACGGTTTAATATAGCTGCAGCTGGTAGCACTGTCCATTTACTGATGAGTTAGTCCAACTTTAACCTCTCAGACTAAAACTTTCTGCTCCTGGTATCTGTTTTAGTCTCATTTTTTTTGACTGAAGCGTTTCATCCCAGAATGAGCCCGAAGGAAAACAAAAGGGAAAAGTGCTGGGTTTTTTTTTTCCATGCTGCCAATATTCTGGGGTTTTTTTCCAAATATAAGTCCCTATTCTGTTTTAATGAGTGAAATTATGTCAGCCAGGAAAGTGGGGTTTTTGTCAAGAATGCACTCTCTGCTTTTTCTATGGAAATCCACTCAAGTATAGTCAGGCCACAAGAATTTTGAAAAAAATGCTGATAATGTACTGTGTACACTTTCAGTCAAAACTTGTTAAAGTTTTCCAGCTAAACTAGAGGAACAATCTGTTTACAAGTGTGTTCCACACCTGAGGTTCAAAGAGGCTGAGAAGCTTTCCAGCAATTATTGGAAAGTGCTCCTGAGGTCTGTACTAGAGCAAGGACTTTAAATTAAAACAACATATCTCTCTTCGGCTCTTAATAACCACTTGAGCTTGTACCTAAAATGCATGGAATACTTTGGAAAAACAGATAAATCTTGGGACTGGGATTCAAGAGATGAGGCTGGATGAGCAAATCAGCTGAAGAAGGTACTGAGAAGAAGAAAGTGAAACTAGATGAAACTGGAAAGCAGCAGGGAACTAAGAAAAAGGAGAGACTGGAGGCAGAAGAGATGGGGAGAAAAGATGAAAAATATGAGACAAGGTACTAAGAAAGTGAGAAGTGTGACTGAGGAGAAAATACAGTGGGGACAGCTCCTGCCCGTGGGAAGGAGCAGAGATGGGCTGTCTGTGGATAAAGGGCAGAAACGCCTGTGCTGGGAAAGACCTAACAACACCACAGCAAAGCACTTTCACTGCCCCGTGGTACTCGCAGAGGGCAAACTCCCTCTGCCAGTGGCTCAACTGCAATGATCTGATGAGTTCTGAGAATACTGATGGATCACATGATGGCATTCTGCTTTTGAAGGCTTTTTTGGTTTGTTTAAACACTATAAAATAAGTCACAGGGCCTTAAAAGAATGTTTGACCTCAAGTTAGAAGAGACTGTCCATGCAATTACTGTATCACTTGGCTCTTTCTGCCCGTGAGGTCCACTCTCAATTACATGATTGCATTCCATTTTTCCCATGGGATCTATGACTCACTCAGTGTGCAGAATGGACTTACTCTGGGGAATGTTTGGCTAGAAGGGTTATTCACATAATTTCTATCTCATTCACTGTAAACCTAGTAGGTATAAAAAGGGCATACAGAATAAGGAACATGAAGGACAGTCTGCCATTTCTGGAATAGCTACTCTACCAGTTTTGAGGGAAAAAATGTCACCTATGTTGTAATTACTTAATCCATTCCTTTCTCAGTTTGTGAACTATGTACTTTCTGTTTTGGGGGTCTGACTGAAAACCTCTGGACCTGATTTCCAGATGAGCTGCCAAATCGTAATTACAGTTTTGCCAGTGCAAATTTTGCTTTGGCTATTGTCAAATGATAAATATGGTACTGAACATGGGGAAAAAAATTCAATTCAAACTACTTGACAAGCAGCACTAATTATGGAACACTTCTCTTAAACTTCATTCTTCCATATCCCAGCTGCATTTCTTACAATACATTAGGTCTTGCTATCACACAGCAGCTTTGTGAATTTTAAAGGAAACACTGCAGTAATAGCATCAACAAGTAGTCCTTAGAGAAGCCTTTTTTCCTCATCTTCTGCAAGGAGCATTTTTAAGGCAGGGAGCCAAAGGCTCAATAAAAAGAGAATAACACTGAGTAGTGTATCACTCACAACTAAGCTCTTGATCTATGCAGGGAGCATGAGGTAAAATAATATATTATCAGATAATTAAATAGTTTCCTTAACACAAGAGTTACCAGAGGATTGCTGACAAACTCCAGTTCTGAAAGCTCTAAACCTCTACAGGTTTGACTTTGTCCTTTTAATGGCATTTTGCTGCTCAAACTAAAACCTCACATCATCCAAAAAAACTGTCATCAGAAAGTTACCCAAACTGAGATCTCAAAACAGCCGTCTAGATAATAAGTATTCCTTGCTAGCCTTAAAAAATGAAGATGCAAAGAGAAATTCAGGAAAAGCAATACATGGGTTGGCTGGCAAGTTACTGAATGCTGCAGCCAAAACCTAAAGCCAGTTTGAGGAACAAGGCAGGGGATGTTTCCCTGGCCTCTTCCCCCTGCAGATCACCCACTGCCTCTCTAACACTGCTTGACAGATAGAAAAAACCACAGGATTGGTTTCTCCACAAATATAAGTCAAGGGTTTGAAGATAAACAGCCTTACCAACTTATCACTAGAAAGAAGCTCTGTTTCATTAATTACACTTGCGTGTCTCTACATGTGCAATACGCTGCCCACAGAGGGGTTACTTCCGGACAGACAGCACAACTGACAAAGCAGATGAAGTACAAGAAAAGATGAGAGAAAGCACACCAGACTGCTTTGGGTTTTGTTGTTTGTTTTAATCTCACCACAATTTCAATTATTTCTGGGGTTTGCATTGTTCTGTAGGCAGTTAGCTCTTAATGTATTGTGTGCAAAAGGTTTGTTTACCTGCTCTGGGCACCGCAGGCCTTGTAGTGCCAGGTTTCTTTTTGACCGCTTCTCAGGGAGAGGGTTTGGAGTTCCATCCCTCAACACAACTATTCTGTGGTCAGGCACAAGGACACATGCTTGCTAGACATCATCTGACATTTATGTTTCCTAACTTTCTACACAGGTTTCGGCAATTTGCTGTTTCCAAGCCCTGCTTAAAAATTCTAAAATTAAAAAACCAAACCAACAAGACCAACAACAACCCCCCACCCAACCCCACAAAACTAAAAACTAAACAGCACTGCTAACGGACAACTTCTTCAGCATCCATAGCTTAACTTTGGCAGCTTCTCCTGCACTTCCTTCTTCCTCCACTCACCTCAGTCAGTACAAGAGAGGACTGGGATTGTATTGGTGGTAGTTTCAGCACAAGTTCCTCTATTCATGTAATTTATGTTCTTTTCCTTCCATCTGGCTTGAAAATGTCTTTAAATTATGCACTGATATGAACAATAACTGAACTAATCTCCTAAAAATATCAGGAAAAAACTACTCCTTTCATGTACCAAAGCAGACACTGACATCTGACAGATGGTGTTTTTTACACCTGTAATTAATGCAATAGTTAACAAATGTTCATAAAAACAGCATTAAAAAGTTATTTGTAAATTAACCATGACATCTGCAGCCTCCTCTGCTTTGAAAACCTGGATACAATTAAACTAACATATGAATAAAAAGCACATTTCTTGTTCAAATTATGGGAGTGTTGAAAAATTCCACACCAGAATTTCAGACAAACACTTTTGTCAATACGAACTGACAAGAAGAAACAAAGCTGGAATGCCTTAAAATCTCTCCCACAGCACTTGTCCATGTTGATAAATGACAACTACTCAAATTTACAATACACTATTAAACAAAACTACAAATATCAGGAATGCAACCATCTGGTTGCAACTCTGAAGTCCCAATTTTCATTGATGAGCTTCCTCCTTAAAACTTGGAACAGAAGTCATATCTGAACAATAACCAGGCAACCTAAATCACCCCGAGTCCTGTTCTATTGCAGAACAAAAACCCCTGCTCCACTTCAACAAGCATCCCAATGAAGTTTCCAAATCACTCCACAGGATCTTAAGTGCTAATGCTGCTATTCATAACTGATGAAGTGACGGAATAACTGTGGATCTTTTTCCTCCTTCCTCTCCTCCAAGACACATGTATTCCATTTACCCCAAGAATTAGCAAGGTAACTTCTCAGACAATTCCAACTGCTACATGAAACCTCCCATTCAAAGTTCATCAAGAAGTTAGGAAACAAAAGCTTTAGCCAACCAATTTGTATTTTGATTTTGAGGCACTTAGATGAATTATTAACATTTTTATGTCACGCTGCTATTACACAAAAATGAGGGTCTGAATCTTCAGCTATTCTTAGACACAAATTCACTCCACTTGAGGCAGACTTCTCCAGCTACATCATGCAACCCATGCAACAGGCTCAGAAGTTCAAAATAAACCTCAAAGAAGAAAAAGGCAGCTCAGTGCTTCCTGCAGTACCATAAAATACTGAAGTACTACTGTTAACTATACCTTTTGAAGTACTCTTATCCATTAAAAATCAAGAAAATACACATTGGGAAGCTGACAGAGCCTCTGGAAAATTCAGCTCCCAGAGCATTCAAGCTAAACCCGAAACATATCAATGACACCGAATGTATATGAACTGGCTAACTCTTAACACACTTAGTAGTTTTTTATCACTGATACATACTCCCAACCTTTGTTTTCCAGTGAAATATTTCTGTTTTATTGACTTACGGTGTTTATTCTATCCTAGGCTCTACTGTATTTTATTTATATCTTACTGCCTTTGAACAAAGTCAAAGACCTCATCCATAAGAATGTTACAGATCCTGCTGGTCACTTCTCCCTGACCTGGAGAATGTAGGACATGGCTACAGCCATGCATACATTACCAAATTTTCACCTTTCCTTTTGGTCTGTGCTTTTATAGTTCTTGTCACAACAGGGTATGACTCTAAGACTCCTAGATGTTTAATTAGTTTAAAGTAGCTTAGATTTATTGATTAAAGTAAGCAACTCAATTTTTAATTAAAACCTACGAGCCTCTAGACATCAAGGTTTTCTGAATTGTGTGATTTTGGACTTACTACAAACATTCTACTACATTATTAAGTAATTAACCTAGTAATAATGAATCTGTGTTAACCAGCTAACTCTGTGTTACTGCCACAGAGCACACTTGCAGAATAAAACTCTTTGAGAGAGCTTTTAAAGCTACCCCAACATACCTTTCCTGATGATTTAAAGCAGACAGTTTCCTATAATTACTTAAGTTCTAATAAGAATGTCTTAATGCAAAATATCTAATACAGGGTTCTCAGTTGTTAAAGGGGATGTCATAAAGCCATGGTGCAGAGATACAGAAGAAACAATTGTGGTCCAAGAGCTTCATCAAAGATGTCTCTCTGTGACTCTTTTGTACACAAATGAAAACCAATCAAAATACGTAAGACCCTTTAAGGGCAGTATCTCTGTGCCAGCCTCTGGTAAGTTCAGCCTGTACTGGTGACAAAACATTCTGAATTAATATTTACACAACTCTGTTGCAAACAGCAAAACAGTCAAGAAAAGGACAGTACAACCCAAAGTAATTCAAGCTTTCAGTAAGTTTCCTATACACCCACGGAATGTCAGACTACCAAACCTACACACAATCCCACAGTGTTTGCACGGAAAATTCCTCACATAAATTCAAGTTTAAATTTCCTCAGGAAAAGATATGTCATCTTAACCCCACTTTGCCACTTATGTCAAACACCTACTCTATACAAATCTCAAAATGAGATTTTTCCCACAGTAACTCCTTGGGAACAAGAAGGGGCTTTTCAGTCTTAAAAAAAAATTTCACCTAAAAAATACATAGTCTTTTGTTAGTCTTCACCTCAATGTGTGAGCATCCCAACTACATTAAAGAGTGCACACTTGCAGCACCCCATGCCAATTCTGAAAAGACTTGTCTGGGAATTACATTTTCTATTCCATACAAAATTAAACATTTCCATTTCTACCTTAGCTAAAACTTGAAACGCTGGAAATGCTTTGGTTTCTATAGAGTGGAAAATTTTCAAAACTGCTTGGGCAGAACACCAGCAAGCTGGTGGATGGCCCAAGATCCCAGGTGCCAGGGGACCCTGCCAATGCCTACCTATGTGCTTAGGTGACAGAAAAGCACATCACTGTTTAATGGACTCAACACATTCCTGCAGAACATTGTAATTCTATTTAATTAGGGTTCTGCATCCAAAAAAAGTCTTTCAGTGGCACAGTTTTAACTCACACCAGTCAAAATTAGTATCAGTGCCATCAATAAGACTCTTTGGGAAATCAAATATTTTAATTTATCTCATCACGACAGAGCTGAGGATTGATCCTGAGTCTTTTACCTCACCTCATCTCTTCAACTATAAAACCTCTTTCCACTTCCAAAACTGTCTTTTCAGTTATTTCCCATTCCCTGCTCAGGAGCCATCCTCCAGTGCTCTGCATACAGGAGCACAGATCCAAGCAGAGGACTCTTACTCAGAACCAAAAGCCGGATTTTCCATAGCTGTGCTACCAGAATAATAGCAGGCATAGCTGAAGAGTCAGGCCAAGAAAGTAAAAGTAATCATTGTCTTCTGATCCTGTCTAGATACTTCTCCACAACAACTGACTTCCTGCTAAACACCAATCACAAAAAATACTGAGAAAAACAACAGTGTAACTGGAGACATGACAGTAATCCACACGAACCAGAGGGCAAGCTAGCAACTGGAAACAAAAATTGGACAAGCTCAGCAAAATTTTATCCATAAATATTTCACTGAGCCCTCAAGAGTTACTCTTTCATACATTTTACCTTGACTTTTCCAAAGTCCTATAGAAATTTGGTCCAAAACATACCTCGAGCCATAGCTAAAGACAATTCAGATTTTACATCCATTTAGCATCACTCTTCATGCCAAAACTACTTTAAGTAGTCTGGAATATCCAGAAGCCTGAAAGCTTCCTTGTGCACACTGCCCAAGCGACCTGCAGCCTGGAGTTGATCTACAAATATATTCTCACACATTCAGTCACTCAGGAAGAGCCAGTGACTTGGCAATGCTCGAGACAATTAATTACAGAAAGTGCTCAGTAAACAAATGTTCCATTTGAGTTGCTTCCTTTGTTCTGGTGACAAACCACGCAAAGAAAGTTGACTTCAAATTCTACTTCAGCCATACACCCGTATAATTCATTCTGCTTTAACGCAGGGGGAAATAAGGGAGATTTACTCACCACTTCCCTATTTTTGAAGGAATAGAGACTACATTGGAAGAATCCTATTGTATTGCAGGTAGCTCATGGTTTCAGTCAGATCTGCCAGAGCTGTTTGTGCAGAAAGGAGAGATGCTTATTGCCTGTTTCCTGCCAAAGAGGGCGACAGGCAGCTGTGTGTTCTGAGGTGAGCATGTCTGCAAGGTGCTGAACAGGGGAAGCCACTTACATAATAAGAAAATAGGTTTAACAATCTGCAGGAACACTTGAACAAATACAAGCACTTCCAAGGTTGTCCCTAACCAAACCACACAAGTTTACCTTCCATGAATCAATCTGTCAGTCACGTGAAATAAGTTCACCAATCAACGAAAAAACAGTAAATGCACAATAACAAGGAAATGACCTAATGGATCAAGGCAGACTAACTTAATTTGTTATTAATTAGTTGCCCTTAGGAGAAACTGTAGAGGGAGTGGCCAAACACCAGGATAAGGGTTAACAGAATACTTCCAATAAATGAGATTTTCAGTTTTGGTATGCTCCAGGAAGAACTGAAGAAAAAAAAAGAAATAAAAAGATACTGTTCTCTGCTTGCTGGCAAGACCATTGGTACATGTCGCTGCTGATAAATTAAATTAAAGCCCGCGTGCAGAAGCATTTAATCAGGAAGAACAAGCAAACAAAGTGAAACACTATCAGCCTTGTTTTGCTCTCATCTTGGCCTTTATACTAAAACTGTTCTTAGCAACTTCTTTTTAATAATTACATTAATTACCACATTCTAGGGAGAAAAATAACCCTGAATAGCAATTACAGCCTCTCCAAGGGTAACAGAAACATTACTAAAGAATATCACTACGTAGAGTTCTATGCCTAGGAGAAGCTGCTTCAGCTACGATTTCTCTTTGCTATTAAGTCTCCTTTACTATAATCAAAGATTTCTTTATAACCGCATTTATACAAGCAACAATGGCAAAGAGGCAGCAGTAGTGTGCTCATCTGTGTTTTCATCTGTTGAATTCTTCTGTTTAAACAAAAGATCTAAAACTAACATGAAAATATTTTCACTCCTGTTCCCTTTTATCAAAAGAAATCTGCCCATGGCCAAACCACTCACCATGCTGACCTGCATGTCTGACCACTGTCCAATTCACAAGCTCACTGCCCTCTACTCTCCAGCCCACTTGTCATTCCCAACAAACATCCTCTACAAACCTTCCTTCTCCATACCTTGGCAATCTCAGATTGCTTTTCTTCCACCTCATTTCTAACTTCCTCATCTCTTACCCCTTGCCCTCTGAAAAGACCTCTTTCCTGGAAACAATTTTGTCACATTAAGTCAGGCAGAATACTGTCCAACTTTGTGCCCTGATGTGTGAGGGATGAAATAAAGACTGGGACATTTGTGTATCACTTGGACACAGTGAGCAAATTTAGCACAGAAAACTTTCCAAATTAATGCCCATGCACTAAGGTCATTTCCCATTTCCTTCAAAAAACAGAAAGTGTTTTTCGAAAGAGCAATCTGTCCCAGAGACTATTCTCAGAGGCTCAAATTAGTCCTTCATGTTTTCCATTCCAGAGAAATACACTAAAGCTTTCTTGACATTAGGTCTTTTCAATCAACTGCTCTAGTTTCAATCAATGACTTTATTCATAAATAAAGCGAGAGTGATAACTGCTACACTAAGAAGCAAAAAGGAACTCATCTGATTTGTTAAGGTTGTGTTTTTGTTATCCTGTGTTCCGTTGTTACATCTCCACTATACAGCTTCCACCAAACAAAACAGGATTTCTAGGAGGCAGAAGAATCAGATGTTCACCCATCCAAAAACATATGGCCTGTCATGTCAACATATTCAGACCTCTCCTGAACATTCTGCTTCCAATATCCAAATACAGGCTCCTTCATGTTTGCAACATTAAGTCAGATTAGCAGTCCAAATAAGAAAAACGTATTAGGAAGACATACTTTGGGAAGTACTAAAAGGGCACAGGCAGAAACTGCAAATTTTAGCAGGATGAAAACCACTAATGGGGACAAAGAACAAAACCTCACTCGTCTCCCACATACAATGGGAGACTGCCCCAGAGCATGGAGCTACACCCATTGGTATGGAGCCAGCCAAACATTTTTGAATCAAGTAATAACAGATTAAGTTTTATTTAAAAATTAACACAGAACAGATTTTCTCTCCAATAAATTAGGAAGCTAAAATCAAAGCACGTAGAACTTGAATGCTGGTAAAAGCAGCATCTGTCACAGAATGCACAGACCACCATGGAAAGACACTGGAGTGATCCGGGCTACTGGGGGCTAGCTCTAAGTGCTGTTTAGAACATGACTAGCTCCCACAAAAGGATAGCCTCATCTTATGGGACTGAGACGTAGACAGCCTTCATAACATGGCCTATTCAAACTCCATTTTTCAATTTCTTTCATGGAAAAACATAAGCTTGTCAGTGACTGTGTTGGTTTGACCCTGGCTGGGTGACAGGCACCCACTAAAGAGCCACTCTATCGCTCCCTTCCACAACTGGACAGCAAAGAGAAAATATCACAAAGGGTTAATGGGTTGAGATAAGGATCAGGAGAGATCCCTCACCCATTACTGTCATGGGCAGAACAGACCTGACTTGAGAAAATTAACTGAATTTATTACCAATCAAAACCAGAGCATGACAATGAGAAGTAAAACAAATCCTAAAAACACCTTCCCCCCACCCCTCCCTTCTTCCCAGCTCTACCTCTTCCCCTCAGTGGCCTAGGGAGACAAAATGGGGGTTATGGTCAGTTCATCACAGGTTGTTTCTGCTGCTGCTCAGGGAGAAGAGTCCTTCCCCTGCTCCAGCATGGGGTCCCTCCCATGGGACATAGTTTTCCACAAACTTCTCCAATATAAGTCCTTCCCATGGGCTACAGTTCTCCATGAACTGCTCCAGTGGGTCCCCCATAGGGTCACAAGTCCTGCCATCAAACCTGCTCCAGTGTGGGCTCCTCTGTCTCCATGGGCCTGGAGGCACCTGCAGCACCTCCTGCCCCTCCTTCTCCACTGCCCTTGGCCTCTGCAGGGCTGTTCCTCTCACACATTCTCACTCTGCTCTCCTCTGGCCACATTACATCTGCACAACAGCTTTTCTTCCTTCTGAAGTGTGTCATCACACGGATGTCACTGCCATCTCTGATGGGCCTGGCCATCCTGGAGCCGGCTGGTGTTGGCTCTGTTAGACATGGGGGAAGCTTCTGGCAGCTTCCCATGGAAGCCACACCTGCAGTCCCCCCACCCGTCCCCTCTACCAAAATCTGACCACGCAAACCCAATACAATCCACTCCTCACCTCTGTGAACCACGTACTTAAGAATTATCATTAAAATCCACATTCATCACACAAAAATCAAAATAACATCACACCACCAAATGAAAGTGGAAAATGTACACTAAATTCATCCCTTGTCCCTTCACCACAATTACAACTAAAATTCTCCACCATTATTGCAGTCTCTGTCATTGTTCAGCCCATGTTTGTCCCATTACCTCTCTCAATTACTATCCTTATCTCAAATTCCTCATGTTCCCAGGTTTCAGCACCAAAAAGACCACCTTCTCCTACCAAATTAGAATTGTACTTATTGGTAGATGAAGTGACTGCTTAAAACCCTTCAAGGTATGGTATTAGGTAACTATAATATTATGGGTCTACTTTCAGTATTCCCCAAGACACTCTAAAATAAGTTCACAAAAAAATTCACTAAATTAATTTTAAAAAAAAATTGAACTTAACTTGATGATTAGGTGAACATTTTTCACACTAGGGAAAACCAACAGCTGTCCAACACATGAAATCTAGGAAAAACAGACTTACATTTGTGTTGCAGAGTTTATACTGCTTGTAGGCACCAATGCACACGATGGCTGCAGCCCTCTGGGGCTGGGGCTGCCCCTGCAGGGCCTGGTGGGAGGCAGGGCCATGAGGGCTGGAGTCACTGCCGTGGAACAGACTCTGAGACACAGGGAACGAAGGTGACTGATAAACCGAGGGCCCCAGGACTTGGTGTCCTGCCTGAGGCCCACTTGGTTCTTGATAAAGATTCCCGTGCTGCAGCGAAGGAGCAGCTGCCTGGCTGAAGGAGTTCATGAGACTCGGACTCTGGTGGAATAGGTGGTTCCTTGACGACTGTCGCTGCCTCCGCAGCTTCTGCGGCTGCTGACCAGTATCAGTTTGTAATGGTAAAATGTATGGCACTTTTCCATATCCATACTTTCCTGGACCAATAGGATTTCTATTTCTGCTTCTAAAAACAGAGAAAGAGAGAGAAAACAGTTACTGAATTCATAAGTGAAGGAGCAGTTAGGTATTTACATGACTTGTTATAAACATGTACGAGATGTAGTCTAGCTTGATATTAGGAATCTCAGAAGGCCCTGATCCTAACACCGCAATCTGACAAATAAATTGGCAAAAAACATTTCTTCTAGTTCAGAGCAATGGGTGAATACAGCTATTCTGGGTGACATTTGCTGCTCAGGAAGGGAGACACCATTAAAGAAAAGTAATTTTCTTTCTGTACATAAAATATATTTATGTTTTTCATATTTTTGCAAAATAGACTTGAACTCCAGTGAAAACCAGAGATTATAAATTGACATACTTATTTTCTAGAAACAGAAGTGTTACAGATGTCAGACAGCCACCAGATCAAAGGGACCTTTCTTTGGCCTTGTTTTTATTTGGGTTTGTTTTCTTCCCAAGTCTTATATTCTCACAGGACTCTTGTTAGATGGGAACCCTGAAAGTCATTTACCTCACATTCCAGCCTGATGGCCATGTGGGGTTTTTAATCAATCTTCCTGGCTCAAGATGTGTGAACGAGAGTGCTGATTTGCCCTGGCAGATAAGTGACCAGCACTCTTGAACTGTTTATCCCTGTTAATCTGCTCTGTGACCATGACAGTCATTGCTGAGGCAAGCTTTTGGTAGTTACAGTACAGAAAAGTAGTATAATGGTTTTTGGCATTAAGGGAGGGAAAGAAAAGCTTCCCATAAGTAAAGAGGAGAGGAAAGAAAGAGAATGCATAAGCCTTGTGCCGACTTAGCCAGACCTAAACGAGAGTGAGATTACACAGCATTAGTTTTTCTGTTCCCTGGGCTGAACAAGAGCAAGAGAGAATAAGAGCAGGAAAGGAAGTATTCAACAATATTTGCAGTCAGCTGGGACAAAAAGGGGGAAAAAATGCCACCAAGAATAGAGTTACCATCTAAAGGTAAATTACTGCCTAACAGAAAAATATACGTAGAAAAGCATTACGTATTTCATGTCAGACCACAGCCAGCAGACATCTCTGATCTATTGTGTTCATCACAAGCAGAGGCATAACAGCTGTTTAATGCAGATCTGGCAATCTCCTTTCTTTGGGCATAATTCTCCTAAACACATACACCTCTTTGATTGCTTAGACAAATCCGTTTAGCACCTTGACAACAAAAATGACAAGCCCCTTTAAACTTAAGCCAACCTAAATATATTCTTTATTTCAAAAAATACATTTGCCCAGACAAGTAAGAAAATCAGGTTTTGAGCTACTAATGTAAGGGTTGAAGCAAACACGATGATGACGATGATGATGATGATGATGATGATGATGATGATGATGATGTAGCATTCTTACTGTTCTAACTCTTAACAATTTCTCTCATGATGCAAATACATCAGCTGTGAATAGTAGGAACTGGCCCCTCTTAGCACATTTGCAGTGTCAAAAAGGAATTTTGTTGTCGTAGCTTTTTCTAATTTTAGCCATAAGCAAACGTGTGCCTTGGCAAATCGATGCATTATCGCTGCCTCACAGACTTCATGCTAAGAACAATGCTTTGAACCTCAAGTGGTCTTCAAGACTGAAGCACTTTTGGAGCGGGTGGGTTGGTTATTTAGATTGAATAGAAACCCTCTTTGAACCAAGGATATACAGTGTCTTTAAAATACACAGGTAAGATTACAAATTTCCTGGGCCTCCACCTCTTCTCTTAAGTGCTCTTTACACAGCCTCTCTCCAACATACCTTTTTCATTTTTCCCCTTTTTCCATCACTTCCTCTCTCCTTACATTTCTCCCACTGCCCCTAAATGGAGGTTCCCTGGCTCACTTCCAACTGAAGTATAACTCATTTTCTTTCTCTTCTGATGTCAGACAGAATAAAGAATGTATTTTCATGAACTTTTCAGCATTTCATTCACCTTATCTCCTGGAATCAAAGTACTTCTCTTGTAAATTAAAAACTGCAAGGGTGAACATTAGCAAAAGCACTCATCTACAACAAGAAGGAAAACTTGTTGTACAACTGCTGGAAAGTTTCCTTAGAATGAACCCAAAGAAACTTCTGATTTCTTACATTTTCAATTCACAACCTTTCACTGTTTCTGAAGAAATAATGTAATGTCTTGGAATGATAACAACCTTCAGCCAGCAGTTTCACCAGGGATAAGGAGAAAAAAACTGCATAGGAATTACAGATTTTTTTTTCCCCAAGATTTTCTCTTGCCTATTGGCAGAAATAAATCCACAAGCAGAGGGAGATGGTTTTCTTCTCTGTATTCCCAGTCACAACAGCCACACTAATGAAAGACAACAGACTCTCACCACACATCATCAGATAGATGTGAAAACAACACCTAGACCTTTCTTTTAATTTTGTGTAGAGTTAGGTCAAGTTTGAAGCTTATTTCAAAATCTTCAAAGGCTTCCTTTACCAGGAGTCCTGTCCTGGAATGAACATCCAAGTCCTCTAACATGCTAAGGAAACCCCTGTACTCAGTGAGCCTGGTCTAACTGCATCCGTAGCCTGAGGTGGCTCTGGGTGCCCAGGGCCAGGAATTCTCCAGGTTCTTGCCTGTTCTCCTCTCTTGGGAATTCAGAGCTGCCTATAATCTGTTCTCTGAAGTGTTGCTGGCTGTGTTTGTGCCCTATCAGCACAGCAACCAACCCAGAGCTAGCACCTACTCAAGCTGAACTTAACAGTGATCTATCAGCAGAAACAGGTTTTATGTGCAAAATGAAAGTGGAAGAAAAGACAAAGGACAGGTTAAAAATTTGATTTACAGACTTATTTCCCAAACAATATTCCACATTATTTACCACTGCAACAGTATTTTAAATTATACTGATTTGTGCTTTGGCATTGCTGTTATTCATTTCTATTTCAAAAAGTGCTCCAAAACTGCAGATCTTTGATTTCAGCTAGAAAATTAATTCTAAAGGAGCTCAGTCCCCTTAGATCCCTATCAAAGCTCTTTGGCTTAAATTTAAGCCCTTCTACTCATCATGGTTTTAACAGAACTGCTTTTTAGTAGGCAAAATCCCCTATAACTAAATCAATTACATATATTCTGACTTAATTAAATATATTTCTGTGGATAAGTATACCAACATCAAACCTAATATTTTGGGTCATAGCAAATTATCTGTTTTGCAGCATTACATTACTGTAATTAATTGCCATATTTTAAAGGACACTACCCATCTACTCACAGCTCAAGTATTTAGTAGAGAGTTGCCTTGATTCTTTTTCTGAAGAACTGAAAGTGACTTATTAGATATTCCTGTCAGCAAGGAAGCTATTGAAATATTACTCCAATATTTAAAATGTAATTAAGAAAAAAATAAACAGGAGATGGAAAAGTCCTTGCAGACACAAAACTTCAAATTGACAAAAACCTGGTCCTAATTCCCTAAGTTTCTGTTAACAGGATCAGTATAGGCATATATTTTTTTAATGTACTTTTTTTTTTAATTACTCCTAGATATTATTCTTAAAATAATTGCAGATATGCATTTTTAATCTCTGGCATTTCCTCCATAATTCAAAACTGTGACTGGCCTACAATTGTCCAAGTCAATCATTTACTTTCCAGCCCTCCTACTGCTTTTAATTTTCTTTCATGTTTTATATATTCTTAGGCACACAGTTAACAAGGTTTACTTTAAAAAGATTCCACCATAAATTTTTCCTCCTTAAGTCACAAAATAAACTGTCTTACACTGTTCATAACTGTTAGTGAGTTTACATCTCACAGTATTTTAGCAGATTCTTTCACAGGAATCATTTTTAACAAAAATGACTGATATACTGGATCTGGGAACATGTTTCCATCTACTCAAGAAGGAGAGCTGCCACCAGCCAGGTTGACTCACAGCAAAAGCCACCGTGCAGTGCCTCTCCCACTGCACCACAGCCTGTGCTGCTCTGCATTCCACGTACTCTTCACCGGCTCTAAATCAGTCTGGAGAAAATCACTTAAACATGAATGAAAGGAGGGAGCCCTTTGACTGTTTTATATTACAAAATGCATGCCTGTCTGCTCACTGACCTAGAAACCGGCCTTACAGCAGTGAGCAGATATCTCTGTGAAATGTTTGGTCACGAGAGCTCAGCCAGCCCTTCGGAGAGAGTATCACACACTGCAGAGCGGGGCCGGCAGCACCCACTTGTGCCATGCTCCAGCCCGCTGTTCCCTTCACCAGCACACTGCAGGGCAGCTCGTCAGGGCAGCCTGGCACTGCATCTCACTGACTGTCATTTCCATTAACTGAAGCAAGGGATCTAACTGCCTTTCTTACATTCATGGTAACTCGGGTAACCACACCATGATTTGTGATATGCACTGCTTCCCATGTATCACATACACATAAGAGTATTAAAATTATTGGGAGCATATTTGTCCTAAAAATTTCAACTGCTGGAATTCACAGAGTGACTGACAATGCCTTAAAAGTGTTGCTTTTGAAGAAAAATGGATTATACCACATTATACCACAAACACCCTCATTTCTGTATCATATTAGGGGCAAAAGATATTTACATTTTTCTGAGACAGTAGAATTAATGAATAAGGTCACTAAATAAATGGTCTCTTGGGAACAGGTTTAATTAATGTGATGTGAACTATCTTAAATGAAATTTTCCATCCTCAGAGATCACCACTGATACCCCAGTTCAGCATAGCTGCAATATGCCCAGTACAATAACTCAGTATATTTGCTTTTACTGATCTCTCAGCAAGTGCTATATAACCTCATTTATGTGACTTTCAACACTGAGATAGGATTCCAAAATTCAAACCCAAATACTACAATTCTCTTTTTCAGTAACACCTCTGATCCCAGGAAATTCTTAGCTTCTTCTTTAAGATTTGACTGAATAAGGAAACCATGCAGTTGGCAGGTAAACCAGCAGAAATTCAATGCAAGTAACCTCATAACTCTGCTGAGATGCCTCACAATTGAGATGGGAGGTTTGGTTGATTCTACCCCTCACAGGTGGGGCAGTAATTCAGGGGTATCTGACTGAACAGCAGCAGTGTTCTCACTTCCCCCCCTTCAGCAAGCTCAGCTCAGGAAGGGTTGAAATATTCAGCAGTAAGAATAAGAAAGCTCAGGTGGTTTGCAATTATAGGATTGAGTTAGGGATTTATTTCTGGTAATCCCACTCAAAGCATGCTTGCAGTAGAATAATAAAAATTGATATTAATTTGGTAATAATTAGTGAGACCTAGAGGATGTCATGGGGATTAATAACCAGATAAGAAGTGTGACAGCATACAGTCAACCTGCGACCACAGCCATCCCAGCTAGCTACTCATTTTGTGAAGTACCTCATTTGATCATTATTGCTATTGGATCCTGTTTGGAATTTTATTCAGAAGGAAAGCAAACATCTTTCTCACACAGCTTTAAATGCCCCAAGTGCTCCAAAATGAATTCTTTGATTACCACTGCTGCTCTTGGATTTTCTGGAAAATTTATCCTTAGAAAGAGATCCAATCCTTCTCTCTCTATCTTCCTTCTGTATACACATCAGCCCACAATAAGTTTTTGTAACCATACGGGGCTTGGGGTAAAATCCATCACATTTTCGTTCTATGACAGAAATAATAAAAGGACGGGTGGCTAAGCACTTGAGCTGGGTTTCATTCCAGATATCAAGAAAAGCAAACACTCATGCTAATAAATATAAAGCCTCACAACTTGAGAAAATAACACCTTCTTGAACCTGAAGGAACTGGAACTGACCAGAACAGGTCACAGAAATTGCATCACAACACATGGCTATTGGTTAAGGAAAAAACAGAACTGTCCTTTTAAAAGTTAACTGTAGACCTGCCAACAGAATGACCTACATTTGCCTGGTCAAAGCATCTGTGAGAGGGGGCAAAAGAAATACTTTCAGAAAGGAAATTCTGGTTTGACATTAAATGATGCACTCTTCCTTTCCATTGCTCAAAGGCCTAGAAATGCAAACTGACCCTATACAGGGTACAGAGAAGACTTGCACATCAGCTGCTGGCAGCAGAATAAAGACCCAGAGCTACAGCCATGTGAGAAGTCGATGATTTTTGGATTATTTCCTCAGTGCAAATTTTTCCTCTCACTCTTCTTCCAATATAAAAAAAAAAAAAGCTTCAGAGAAGCCCTTTCGTTATTAACATAGTAATTTAACTTGCAATATTTATGCAAGAATTTATGCAAGTTATTTCATTATTCTGGTGATAATTCTAGTTTTTTTCTTTCTGCTTCTATGAAGCAGATACAAAGTACATATCATGCTCACACAACTGGACACTGAAGTTTTGCTGCTCCACCACAAAAGCCCACATGCAGCGAAAGTGAAGGTGGGAGCTGTAAACATCCTACACTCAGCACATCGGTGTGAAATTGTGGTTTAGTCTTCTCTATCACCAAAACAGAGAACTGGAAATGCAACATTTAGGAAGTATTAAACCCAAATCCATGAATGGTATTTCCTTTCAAGATGTGTTTTCTCTCTTAAAGCATGTTATCTTTCTGCATGCCCTTATTACTTTTCCATATGTGCCTCTATAAAGATGTCTAAATGCTTTAATATTTTTTCTCTATGTCCTCCTTCCTGTTTGTTCTTATTGTGTGGTGCGCTCAATGCAATTTAGCTAGGCAAAAATAACAAACCAAGTCTGTGCTGAAGGGAACTCAACTCTTCAAAGCTGGGGAGAGATCCCTTCTTCTGGCAGTGGACAACCCAGAGAACCATCAGCTTTCTTTTATACTCACTCCAGTGACTGACTGTAATTAACACATTTCAATCATGTAGGAACTCTACTTACTGCACTGAGTCAAACAGGGGAGTACTGAAATTTTTTAAACCAGGCTTCTAATTGTAGGTACCTCAAACTTCACTCTCCCTGAACTTCTCATGCAGTCCTGGTTCCTAATGCCTAATTAAACTAAGTTTCAAAAGCTGAAAATGTGAATATCCTCTTCAAAGACAAGGTATAGCACATTTTATGATACACAAATTCTGTTTTGGATTTTGCCAAAAAAAAAACCCTAATCAGTTCCTTGTCAGCTGCTTGGAAGCAGGCAGAGAACTTTTCCACTTGCTGCTAAATGATACAAACATACTGGGCTGCTGTATAGGACTGCTGTTGCTGTCACTGTCAAAACTCTTTGCCTTGGAAGCCATCCAATTTCATTCTACCATGTTGTCAATGTGAGCTTATCTCAGTCACAAATGTCCATTCCTCTCTTACTGTTTTATGGAAGTCTGCTAAAATTACAGCTTTTCTATAAAGTCCAGTACAGTAAATAGAAATACCCCAATAAGTTTCCACTGACTGTACAAATTGTGAAAACACAGGTGTTATTTAACAGCCCGACATAAATTTCCAGTATCATCCATGTAGTGAATAGTAAACACAGTTCTACAGTATAAAAATCATGTGTAGAGTAACTCACATTTTGAAATCCATTTTCCACATACCTGATAGGAACAGTAATCTCCTTTGTAAAGAAAGTTTTTACTCTGGATTTTGTAAATCAAGGAAAACTATTAGGCTTGTCATTCAAATAAGTCCATTTTCAAATAACATTTTTTGTTCTCATTCTGTTTTTACAGTCACCACCAAGGAATCTGAAAGTTATGCAATACAACAGGCTTTAAAGCCACCAGGGACCTCCTGACACAAGATGGAAATAACTTATTATGCAAGTAAGATTAAAACCCTGACCTTGAATCCACAGTCTTTTGCCAAGGGGCAGAGCGTGTGGGGGTGGAAAATCAGCTGTGGTACAGAAGCTTGTACTGTGCTTAGGAAAGTACGTGAATTTTCAAAAGCAAATGCCTCCATCATACAGGAAAGTGAGCATTTTACTATTTCATATGGCAAGGCATTCCTTAGGAAATAGCACAGCCTCAGTTCTGCAGTCAGTATCATTTTCTGCTCACCATCCTCTCACGTTCCAGCCAATCCTGCAGTGATTGTTCCAAACCATTCCAGTCTGTGCTGGCCTGCAGAGGCCACCAGCACAGCAAGGGACAGCCTGTGGGGATGGAAGCCCAGCAGAGGCAGCAGGGCTGTGCAGAGCCAGGCCAGCTGGGATTCCCTTGGAGACAGAAGGTGCCAAGGGCTGGAGCAAACAGCCTTTGGATGACTTTGTGCTGCCGGTTCAAGGCCAGGCTCCCAGTGTCAGCAATAACCCAGCCATGCACCACAACCTGGGGCCGTCACACTGCACAGCCCAGAACAGAAGTGCATTATAGCAAATTATTAAGTAGGAAAACAGAGAAAAGAAAATATGAGTTTTGCCTCACTGCACTCATGCTAACACTACTAATTCTGTCTCTGGCACTCTCTGAGCTTCTGTAAGACCATCAGTGCCACACTGAATTTATACTCAGCAGGTCTAGGCTGTCATTTGCATGGGTTTGATAGAAAGACAAAGCAATGACAAAGGAAATGGGCAACACCTGAGAAGACCAACATCTGAACAGCTGGTCCCAATTTTTGAAACTCATGCTTCACCGAGACTGACAGGAGCTTAACAGGTTAATTCTATTTTCAAGTATTCTTTTATATGGACAGAGTTTTTTGCAAGGGTTGAGAATGTCTTTATCAGCAGCAACAGAGAGTTCTACTGTCTTATTCCACTCAGGCTGGAATATTGCCTCAAGGTAGTATTCTTTTTTATGTTGTTAAGGACAGCAAAATATCTTTAAAAAGGGAATTACAATTGACTGCTTCACTAGGAATCTTAAAGATGCAGATGACATGAAGGAAGGTTTCTTTGGTTATGTTTTAGAGGAGCTGGGGTGTTTTCTGTTTTGTTTGGGTTGGGTTTTTTATCAACTACCCTGAAAAACGTCTCTTCATGCATCTCCCAGAAGAGAGCTGAGAGGGAAAGAACCAGAGAACTGCTGGAATACATATTCAGAGGAAAGACAGAGAGAACAGACATTTAAGGAGCGCTCCATCCCAGGGGATCTCCATGCCTGTTCTGCTCAGTCTCCAAACTGGAAACACATCTGTTTTCCTTTCACACATATATAAAAAAAATCTGATAGAGTGGTATCTAAGAAGATAAAAAACTGTTTCTCCAGGAGCGAGAAAATTATTTGGAATTACTTGTAACAGCACAGACCCACCCAGCCTTAAAGACTATTATGAAATTAATATAAACATATACCATGTTTAAAATAGTCTATGTATTAAACAACTACACTTTATTCTCTTCAAACAGGAAATTTTGCTAAAAGAGTGGTACGAAGAAAAAAAGAAAAAATGAGAAAACAAAAAGGCAATAAATAAAATACAAAACAAAACTAGAGTTTTGAGTAGAAATAAAGTCAACAGACAGCTGGCCATCCTTTATGGAAAAAAGTTAATTTTTTTCAACCAATTGGTATCAGACTGGCTGCTGAAGTTGAGAACACGATTATAGAACAGTTATTTGTTCCGATATTTACTGGAAACGTCAAGTGAGAGTGCAGCAGAAAAGGAAAAATCGCTCAATAAATCGTAACACAAATCTTAAAGGGAAACGAGATAATCTGCTTAGCACAACTGTAGAATAATTACATCTGCCTTTGGACATCATGTCAGTCAACCGGGAGGGCAGCCTCCCCCAGAAGGCAGTAAACATTGTAAAAGTCAGTCTAAGTCTCTAGGAACTTTCCCGTAAGTGTGAGGAAGTCCCAGCTCTAAGCCGCCCTGTCACTCCTGAGGGGGGGGAGCTGTGGCACAGGCTCGTACCTCTTGTCCGGCTTGGCGCTGTGCCGCGGGCCCTGCGAGTGCCGGCTGCCCCTCAGGGCCGCCCGGCCGCCCTGGCTGCTGTTCCGCGCCGCGGGGGCGGCCGCGGCCCGGAGCCCGGCCCAGAGCTGCTCCTCGTTCCTGTGGAGCGGCACAGAGGTGCGGATGGCAGAGATGACGTGGCCGGGGTAGGCAGACAGCGCGTCCTCGTGGTGGGCGCTCTGGTGGGCCAGAGCCCGCTCCGAGGCCGGGAAGTGCCGGCCCGGGCGGCGGTAGCCGCGCTCCCGGTAATAGGCGGGGAGGCAGGGCCGCGTCTGCTCCATCACCCCCCCGCTGCAGCTCCGCGAGCAGGCGGACCAGGGGCCCCAGCTGCCCCACAGGCCGGGCACTCCGGCACTGCTGTCCTCAGGTGCATCTCCTTGCTCTTCTATCCTCTGCGGAACCTGCAGACACAACACACACGCTTAGGAATCAGAATTGACACCGGAATACGAAGAGAGCACGAATACCCCAGTGCTCAGCCGTTCACTCCGCAGTCACAAGTGAAATGGAATGACTTAAGAAGTAACTTGTCTTATTCCCTGCCTGTCAAAGGACTGCCACTGTAGGAGGAGGTCTCCTACAGCCATCAACCATTCAGACAAAAAGTTTGGGGTTGGTTGTTTAGGGGGGTTTGTGGTGGGTTTTTTTGTTTGGTTAGGTTTTTGAGTTGGCTTTTTTTGTTGTTGTTTTTCTTTTCGACTATCTGGATAGGAATAGATTTTCTTTGTTCTCAGCAATGGAAAACATTGCATGATGCAAACCTTGGAAATGTGTTATAATATTACCAAAAGCAGGAAATAAGGTCATTTTTGGTAATGAAAGTGGGTTAACAGACATTCACTGCTCTGCTGCACTCTTGACGCTTCAACGATGGAGAGTGCTGGTGGTTGCAATAATATTTCAGGAACTCCCATCCAATGTGGAACTTTTTATGAAGGCAATAATGTAAGAGGACAGGTTGATTTCCAACCAACCAAAAATGCTGCTATAGTTAACTCTTACATTACCGTTCTTGCTCCAGTCCCCACATGACAACTTCATCAAGATGATGCACTCAATCCTACATTCACAGAAATTCCCATCGAACTCAGATGGGACAAATTGTTGGTCTCTGGTGTTCAGTGCCACTTAGTCCATACTCACCATTCAGCAGCACAAGGAAAGTGAAAGAAAGAAGCCCGAAGGGAGAGGGTCCTTCTCATGAAGGAAGCTAGGAAGGATTAGGAAGGGCAGGGTCTCTCCACAAGGAGAGTTAACCCCTCAAGCCAAATATTTTACACATCCTGACCTTATGATTGGAAAGGTATCAGCACAGCCAGGAAGTTACAATCACCCATCCCCATCTCCCTGAGGACTCGTGCCCCAAGGTTTACCCATCCTTGGAGCTAGATATAGCCAGGATTTCTCAGAGCTCTGCAGTGAACAAAGTACTCAAACTTGTGGTTTTTCTCTTGCTTCTCTTGACCAACTAGTTGAATCACAAGTTTCCAAAGCCGGTTTCCAATATCTGATTCTCACAATTATTTATATGCAGAACATTATTTTAAATGAGCATCCTTTAAGTAGTTTATTAATTCTCTGAACAAGCACACACACGCATCAGATCAGCTGGGAGACAAAAGGCACTGTCCACAAACATGTTTGCCATACCTCTCCAGCCCTATTCTAGCGCAGCTACCTCAAAATGAGCTTTGGAAAGCCAGCCTTGTCTGTCTGTCACTTCTCCCCCCTTCACAGCATGAGAACCTAAACCAGTAATTTCCATTAATACTTTGCCTCAAACAGTATTGTATGACAGCAAAAGATGACCATCCACACACTTTGCCTCCCATCACAGCCACCAGTGCCGTGGTAGCTGAGCGGTGCCCCACCTCTGCCAGGGAGCACACACTCCTCATCAGCTGGCTGGAGACAGGGCCAGCTGGGCTGGGACGTGGCTTGCAAACATGGGTTGAATACAGCATTACAATACAACAAGCCAAGCCTGTGCAGTGTCTGTGGTGCTGCTATGTAATAGTCAGTTGTGGTCTACATAATCTGAAACATTTCCCCCCTCTGAGGCTGCTCTCACACTTTCATCACCAACCACAGAAAAAACTGCATTTAATTATAACTTCTGATTAATAAAAAGCATCTGCATTACTGCGATATGTTACCCATTTCTCCCATGTTATTTGAAAACAGGAGCAGATGTCTCTGTATTTAATGTCTTTTTTCCTGTGCGTACCCCATTTGGCATCAGCCTTTAAAATCCAATAGCCTGTACAACCTAATACCGCATAATGTCAGACTTATAACATGCAGCAAGGTCTTTCTGGCTGCTACATTTGCTTTCATATCCAATAACAGAACACCACTGGCTCACACTTTGACCAACTAAACAAGCTATTCTTCAGTTTGTGATTTTTCCAGTGAATATTCACTGCCCATACTTACACTATGCATTAATGTGCTCTACCTCAGAAGTAAAATGGTAATGGCTACACACAGAGACACTCTTCTGGTCTGAACTCAGTCTGCAGTAAAATTTACTTACTGTAAAACTGATAGTCCTTTGTTATCAGACAAGTAAGGTTTCACTTGTTTGGACTACTTCTTAATCATTTCTGCAATGGTTCAGTACACCTGTTTTTTTAAAATGCCAAAGATACTCATGCAGGCAACAACTAAAAACTATTAATCTGCAAGCAATTCAAGTTCTCACTAGCATAAGAAATGTATCATTTTGCAGAAATAGAAACTGAGTAGTGAAAAGTGTCAACCTGCTACAGAGAGAACCTTCTGACTGCCAAACTTCATTGCAGCAAGAATTGGTTCAGATAAAGTGATACTTCATGACTGAAGGCAATGTAATTTCACACGCCCAAATCTTCATAGTGAAAGAGTTGTAGACACAGCACAAGAAGGTTTAATCCAGCTAGTTAAGGAAGAACATAAAAATAAAACTTAAAAAAGGTAACATTATAATGTGTTATAAATAATGTGTTATAAATAATATGTTATAAATTCATCAATACTACTTAGTTGTAAGATAACAAAATTTTGAGATGGGGAATTTTTGGTAGAAAATCAGGTTATGAACTTTTATTTTCTTACTTTTCATACTGTTTTCTTACTTTGAGTAAGATATGGGCTACAGAGGAATCTTTAGAGGAGATGATGTGATTAATGGCATCATCTACTCAGTGAATTTTACTATGAAAGACTGAATAAACTGAAGCTGCTTAGTTTAAGGAATGAAAAACACAGGGGGCAATAATGACACTTCCAAACAGTTTACATAAATAAATACAAAGAGCTGTTCCTTTTCTCTTTGCAGCAAACTGTTCTTGTCTATAGCCAACACACAAATAACCATGGATTTAAATTTAATCAAAGGTGATCCAAATTAAAGGAGGAAAACTACTTAGAGGGAAGGCAAACAAAGCATGGAAACAGACTGCCTGAGGAGATCCCGGCAGCACTGAGACCAATCCTAAAGCTCTACCAGGCAAAATGAGGTATCACTGACCCTTCCCAGGGCAGAGGGGCTGAATTACAGCACTCGCAGGCTGGTTCCCGTCCTTTGATCCTGTGATTTCCAGGGAACTTTGTAGCCAGTAAGAAATTCTGCCACAGCTCTATCATATAGCCAAGAAATTACAGGTAGCTACGGGATTCAGCTGACGTATTTCAGAACATCTCAGACACACCACATACTCAGAGATCCCTGACATTAGGTGCCTCCTTCTCTTGCTTTAAGAAATACCCATTAAAATCACACTTTCTGAAAGGAAGAGTCTGAGCCTGCAGTGGGGAATAAGAGAAATGCAAACTGAACTTTTCTTGCCAAGTTAAGTCATGAGAGTAATTTCTTTAAGAGAATCACATAGCCTGTAAAAGGAGAGAGATCAACTAACCCATTTAATCTACTTTCCCATAGTTCATGATTGATTCCTTTTCTAGGTGACCTAGACTCATTCTAACTATAAATGCATCACTAAAAAGATTTTTATCTACTGCAAGTTAATCACAACCAAATTTTTTGCTCTACAAACTCAATGTCTTTTCCCCTTTAATGTCCCCCTTTCCTTCTTTCCAAAATAACATTTTTCAGTTATTTTGCAAGCCAAGGCTTGGAAGTGGACGCAATACCATTCACTACATGCAGCTGTACAATAAACAATGTAAAGAAAAGTAAGACAAGTTTTCAGGTGTGCAAGTGCTTGCAATTTTTACAATTGCACTACCTCCTATTAACTTGCTATCAAAAATTCCTTAAATGAAAAATTTTCTTCATAATGACTGTTATGTACCAAATATCTTCCAATCTGCCACCTTTCGACCCGTGAGTGGCAAACGGAATTGAGGCTGGATTTTCAGAAGGGTAGTTTAGGGGCCACCCCCTTCCTTTACTCATCAGCACCCTGCATCCCGTTCTGTTCCTTTTCCCCAGTTTTCTTGTATTTTGTCACTTTTGTACACAGGAGCTGCACTAAATACAGGTTTTGTTCTAAAAGAGTTAGTTGGGTTTTTTTTTTCCAAAAATATACAGAATTAAACATATTACCAGCAGGCTGACAGAGATGACATTTTAAATAGAAGAATAGTTTAATTCGTGTAATTCAGCAATCACCCTGATCCTGAATCAAAAATTCAGCAAAATTTAGGAGTACACAAGCTATTGAAATTCAATGCCAATTTCTAGTATTGCCTCTGTCAGAATTTAGAAATAAGATCCACATCTCAGGATTTCAGCAGCAGTTGTTGAAACTGTACTATGCAAGAATGTCCCTGAAGAGGAAACATCACATGAACTGAAAGCCACAACTATTTAAAATGTAACTTGTTGTGCAGGAAGACAGTGGGAGACAATGCAGTAGTGATCTGACAAACACTAACTTTAAATACTGTAACACACTTCATCCTATTAAACTAGAGCTTAAATACAAATTAACTGTTCAGAAAAGAAGGAGGGGGAAATGGTTAGATCAGAGGCCCATTTAACTCAGTACTGTGTTTGTGACTGAGGGGAGAAGCAAAACTTTAGGAAACAGTGTAAGAACCAGGACATATTCAGAGACATCCAGGGACCTTCTGCTTACAGCTAATCAGGAATTTAAGGGCCTCCTTCAGCTAAACACCATGTCCCAATTGTTTTTCATACCCACTACTGGACTCACTACCCATGAATACAATTAATACCTTCTTTAGCATAGTTTTAATCTTGGCTTCCAAAAGATTGTACATTTTACATCGAAAAGGTGCTTCTCTTTGCTCTGGTCATACATGCAGCCTGACAATTTCACTACGTGTCCCAAATTTTTCTTTGTGACAATGAAGAATGATCATTCTGTATTCTCCTTCACCATACTATGATGTCTGATTTGCAATTTCTAACACAACCCAGTTCCAGGATCCCTTTCTGAAATTCAGGAGTCCTAATCTCCTCTGTTTCTTTTTGTAAGGAATTCCTCATTCTCAGCACCTTTTCCACTCCTACATTCTTACACGGGTGTGCAATGCTGCACACAGTACTCCAAATGTGAATTAATGATGGAATTTCACAGTAACAATGATTATAATGCTTGGTGACAGTATATACCTTTTAGCCAGCTACATAATTAAGCTGTTATAGCCACAGCCAATGTTACTAGGTATTCTGTAGATAATAAGCATGCTATAGCAATCCAAATTCAAAACTGAAAAGGGATACAAGACAAGAGCAAGCTTTAAACCTGGAGATGTCTAAACCAAGTCAGACATTTCTGGTATTTTTTACCATTTCAGTTTAGATACAATAATGTTATTAGATTTCATAGATTTAATTTTTAACATATTATCCAGTAATTCTTTTTTCTGGGTAAATGCCCAGAATGGAAAGGGACTCAGTAACAAATTAACTACATTATATTCCTAAATATACATCTGAAAGGGATATAACAGGCATAAATGTATGTTTCTCAAAGCTTTATGGTATTATTTTCCCCCAAAGGCAAAGAAATTGTATCCAGAAGAACGTTTTATCACCTGCTCAGAAAAATGCTACCAGTGGTATTCACTGAGTTAACTCACATTCATATACTGGATGCAAAGTGGAATTTACAGAAGCCAGTATGTCTTACTTTCAGCTGCTACTACGCTCTTTGTCCTGTGCTTCCCAGAGCAAAGAGCCCCTGTAAATTCTGTTCATATTCCCCAAACCCTTCAGGCTTTAGGTGTTTGTTCATTGTCTTTTCCATGGTCCTTTTTCTCATTACCCCACACATGATAACCCAGCTATGACACCACACTGTCCCCGTCATTATTAAAGGAGTATCAAGACACTTGAAAAATGACTCCTTATTTTTTCCATTACTCCAGGGTTGCACTTTCTTTATTTTACAGTTCTGACTACTTAAAGATTTCACTAGGGCACAGCCTGTCACAAAGGATATTTATGCAGCTTTTGCCTCAGCCAGACTCAGACTGACTGAGGATTCAAAACACCAGTAAAATAGTATATTGATACTATTTTAAATGCATATGTCATATTTGGGATGAGATGAACACAGCATTCTTCATGAACATTCACCTTTCGTGAATGTAACTAATCAATGATCAAGCCACAAAATAAAACTGGACTTCACCTTCTTAAAATTTCAAGAGTATAAAAACAAAACCAGTCAGACTCCTAGAAATGACACCTGAACTGCTGCTCAGAGCAGAGCATGCCAAATTCTGAATGGGCTGAGGAAATTATAGTTTAGTTTTAGAACCTGTTCAAGTGTAACATTATTGTTTTTCCCTGCTAGTGTTGTAAATACATCTTTGGAACTCTTAATTCTTTCACCAATCTAAGCATCTTAAAGGAATATTCTTCCAGTATTAGCTCAGCTGATTTCCAATAAAGTCCATACGTATATAGCCATGACAATTTCCCAGCAGCAAGGCTTTGCAGTCCATCTTATGTGTGTTCATTTGAAACAACCGTGGTTTTTATGCCTCTTATAAGAAACATGTGGAACATTGGTGGTTTGATAAAAAACAATCTACCAACCACCCCCCCCCCAAACTTGCAGATAACTTCTTGGATCTCTCAAGGCCAGCAGCAAAAGGCAGCAGAGGCCAAACAAAACATCGTGACACAATGTGTACACGTCTGCCTGGTTCGTGTGCTCAGCTATTTTAATCCTTCAGTGCATTTTGGAAGCCTTTAATCAGAGAAGTAGTAAACCATTTGAATTTTACAGTACGTGGTAAGTGTAAATATTACCAGCTTAAATGATTTGGGTTTCCGTTCTTTGTATCAAATCTCTGTCTGAACATCTGTGCCTGTGAAGATTAAAGGGCTAAAAAGCCTGGAAATAGAAGACCTTTGTATTCACAAATCACTGAAGGGAGTTACAATGCCTGGACAGCTTCACTGCCCCTTCAACCAACTTTGACCACATCTGAAGAAACCTTAACATTATTTGAATAGTCTAGAAAGTAAACAGCTCTGAAAACGGTTCAGAACAGTTTTTGTGCCAACAAAGTTTGACGTTTCCCCCAAGTTTGACTAATTTTTTCACACCAAGACCACCTCCATTGCACTCTACAAGATTAGTGTTTTAAGGAAGAGTTTTCTTTCCACTCTCTGTGAGACCATTAAGTGCTCTCAAGTAACAGACAGCTACCTCCTGACCTCACTTCTACCACTTCTATACAACCACTCCTTATCCATGGTAGGATTGCTTCTCATTTACAGTAAGGTAAAGATGATAAGCATCAGGCCCTCACTCTATCATAAATTAGGCTTCTTTCTTTTTAAAACTATTCCCTCACCATTCACTATCATTTGTGGCCTAAGTCACTAACCTTACATTACCCTTGGCCTCCTCCAGGTCAGCCATCTACAGCTGTGACAAAATTGTTGCCATTATCTATTTCTACACTTAGAAAAATTCTTTGGGATCTACATGTGGTAGAAAAACACATTTTATTTATTCTGTAGCTGCCGTAACACCTCTCCAGATCTCTGGGTGAGTCATCCACCCATCACTCCAGAAGCAGAGAGGACAAGCTGTCATAAAATAGAAAGCAACATTCCTTAACAGAAGAACTCATCTGTGAATCCAAAAATCTTCTCATCTTTATCATCCCTCTCATCCAAAGCTTGGCAGAGCTAGCATGCAGAACTGCTCTGAAGGAAGATGAGAAACTTATCTATGACCCTGTAAGCTCACCTGCACTGGAATCTAGCTGGAACTGCCATATTTTCATCTTTTCTTCCAGAGAAACACAGAACTCCTTCTCTGAGCTTAAAGAAGTCAGTATTTTTTAATTTAAAGATAAAAATAGAAGTTCAGAGGTCTGTGATAAAGCAGGTTAAAAACATTGACCTTGATTTTTCAAAGAGTATATTCACATAAAATAATGTATCCTTATCCTGCCTCCTTTCCCCAAACAAAGATGAATTTTATTTCCTAACCACTTTAATCCACAACATCAAGGACAGGGAATTGGTAACAACACAGAGATAGCAAGAAAATTCTTTCAGCTGTTGTTCTAAATAGTCTGTTGCACTAAAAGGCTAATTTTAAAGGAAAATCACCTCTCCTGTTTCCTAAGGATTACTGCAATTAGAATAGCAACAGCATTATCTAGAAAGACTCTATTTTACCAAAGGTTATGAATGGAACAGATGTACATCTGTACAGTTAAAGTCAAGCATCTGTGCTGAAGGCAAGCAGATACACTGACCAGTGAAAAACTGCAAGAGAAATATGGACTCCCTTGCAGTTGGAAGTGTTTTATAGAAGTGATGTGTATGAAAATACAATCATAATGGACGGCAGTTATCCTATAAACAAAAACATTACCAGAAAAGAAAGGGTGACACCTGTAACCGTTGGTTGCAAAGGAACAGCAGCTGTGTGCAAACCCACAGTGAGTAAGCCTCTCCAGTACAATCCAGTTTAGTTACACAGCCCAGACACACAGACCCCGGTGACTTTGCAGTGGCTCTGTTAGCAAGAGCTGAGTTCCAGCTCAGCAAATCCTGACAAGTTACACACTTGAGTCACTGCTGACCGTAGGGCACAGCTTCTCCCTGCCTGGACTGCAAGGAAGAACACAGCCTTCCCTTCCAAGCCTCTGCTTTTGGAGCTTATGTAAAAGCAAGGTGGTGACCAGCTGTGGTGGAGGTCCCAGGGTGCTCCTTACAACTGTTAGGCTTTAGTCCTGGTGCCTGGCCAAAAGCCAAGCTTAGATGTTAACTACTTTGTCTTATTTCAGTTTCCTCCAGTGTTTCAAGGATAGAGCAGACTTGCTTCATGCTTCACACTGTACTCTCTTAGAGTGTGTTCAAGCAGCCGAACTCCTCAAACTGCTCACCATGACCAAATGAGAGATCTTGGCCACCTTTTCCTTCCCACTGTTCCACTCTTTTCCCTCAGCTCTTGCTCCTGATCCTGTCCCTTATTTCTCTTGACTTAGCAGTGATGACCCCTCCACAAGCGTATTTGAATCCAACACAAGAGGGAGGGGAAAAAAATAGCCAAAAAAACCCCCCAAACCAACAAACCCCAACACACATCCCAAAGCACATTAATCTCAAAATTCAATGGGGAGTATAGTCACATTCACTTGATAAATAGTTGCTTTTCATAGAAACATTGTGTGTCTGATAGAGATAATATCAGGTTTATTTCTTCTTTAATTTTGAGCAAGCAAAAAGAAATTACACTGAGCCCAAATAAGCTCAAAATTCTTTAACAGTATTGTACTGCCCCAATGAAAAGCTTGTAAAACTAAATCCTGCCACGGCTTCCATACAATAAAAATCAGTTTGTTAAGACACTGTACCTCCATTGAACTCAATACTCATCTACAACTGAGTGACAAAAAGATATGCATAAATTCAAAGCAATTCTGTTGCTTCAACACTCCTATTTACTGCCATAACAGAAGTAAAATATTAAAACAAAGCAATATTCATGTCAGAAATGTTATTTGGACAGACTTTACTACTATTTACACTACCAGTTTTGCTAAAATGAATAAGGCATAAATATAACTACAGCCTACTTTCTTAACACAGAAACATGTGAGTAGTCACAAATCCACCCAGAAGTGACTTCTGGAAAATTTGGAATACAGACTTCAATGGTTGGCTAGGAGAAGGACTGTTTATAGTTTAACCTTCAGTTCACCACAGTATGACACTCATCAGATAAAGTTAAATTTCAAGAAAATGAGCACACGGAGGGAGAACAGAGAGCTTGACTGTATGATAAGCAGCAGCAGGGCTGTTCATATGTCCAGCAGTGAGGATAAGGCAAGTTAATTGTTCAAATAGTAAGAAAGATTTCCGTTTATCCAGCTGCAGAGACCTTGGCTGATTTTAAAAGGCAAGTGGCAATTATTTTGTTTCACATAACAAAATTTCCCTTTTTATCCTATTATTGATGAGTATTTTGGCCTTACAGAGGAGTACGCTTGATATTAGAAATTATATACTATGCATGAGGAATAAATAAATTAGATCATTAAAAAAAAGCTCCAAGAGACTTCCAGCCAGTGCTACAACTCCTGTCTTCAGCGAAAAAACATAGAAGTCTTTTGCATAAGAACTTCTATTTCTATCTGATGAACATACCATATTTAATGTATTTACATTACTGTACAAACCTGTGCCATTTACAGAGATAGGATTAACAGAGTAGTGCCCTAAGCTCAGATGTAGGAACATATAAAGATGTTCCTACAGTTTTTATGCAATTCTGACAGCAGAGACAGCAATGATTAAAGTAAAGAAGCACAAAAGCTACTTCTATATAAAACTCAGGTAGCCATGTATTTCTGAAATTCTGTATTGGTCAATTCTGACTTTGTATGTCTGACGAGCTTCCAAGACTTTCACTCAAAAATAACGAAGTCTAAAACCAGAAAACATTGTCCAATCAAACCTTTTCCCACAACTTTCCTATTTGGTTTTGTCATTTCCCCATGTATTAATTCCAATATGGGCACTTCCCTGCTACAGAAGTAATTTGGCTCATTCTTCTAGCTATCAGTCCCATGCTGTTATGCCAGAAACAGATTTTTGTGTGTGCATCCGAGGACGCAACCTGCTGAGTTCTGCTCTTCCAGATTTTGTTGATGAAATTTGTCTTAAAATTACAAAAACAAACCAAAAAAATGCTGCTTGATAAGGTCAACTTCTTACCTCATGTTAAGCTCCTAAACATGTCACTCAGTCAAGAGTAGTCAAATGGTGCTTTAAACAGTTCTAATACACTGAAGCTAAATAAAAAACTCCTACAAATAAGAGCGAACTGTAGATTTTTGTTGAAAAATCTACATTGTGTGAGCCTGTGAAACTAGTGTGACTTTAAACATGGATTTTAAAAAAATAGAAGAAATAAAACATTACAAACTACCAAGATGAAAAAAAAAACAAAAACATAACAGAAAATAATATCTCACGCTGTTTTCAAGTGTACTCAAGTCCTAAAAGAACAACATCTCATCTGAACTGTAGGTGTCTAGAGGCACTTACAACTGGATTTCAATCAACTGCTCTGGGGATTGTCCTGGGTTTTACCTGATTTTCCCAAAACTTTTAGTGTAAGAAAAAAGCCTAGACTATTTGGAAATATTTTAATGAATTATTCAGCCAAATACCCAAACCCAGTTCTCTGGTTTTTTTCCCTGTCCATGGCCTTCAGAGGAAAAATAACCCTGTGCAGGGTGCACAAGACAGAATCCCTACACCCTCCAATACTGCAGGTTCAAGCATCAGCCATGCTTAGCTTAATGCAAAATAAACACACAGTAAGAATTGGGGTATGGTCTAATGTTTCATTAGACTTCAGCTCTAGTTATTTGATTCCCCACACTGTACCCTCTGAGTGTGCATATGAAAGTTAGCAAACACCACTTTCATTATTCACTCTTTTGTTAAAATTGTTCATTAAATCCTTCCCTCATCCTCCTCCTCTCCCTTTCTTTCTTCCTGCCCAACTGACCTCCTCTCACATAGAAAAAGCCTTGCCAAACAGCAGAGACATCCATCCAGAAATACACGGGAGATGCCAGCAAATACATGTTGGGGTTACTGCAGGAAAAGAATGGAAAGAACTTCCGGAGCTATGAAGCTGAGAACTCACACTCAGAAACATGCCTGACTCGGCCTTCAGAGTTACTAACAGCTCCTCTTGTCTGGAGCTTATAGGTGGGGCAGAAGGTTTGTGAAAAGTGTAGTAAGTACAGACTTTCAGTCTAAACACAGTTTGGCATCAATAGAATCCTCTCCCATAGGGTTAGAGCTGAGAATGACAGCCAGCCTTGGGGCCTCTGTGAGACCGTCACTAGGAAACTTGTGCCTTGCTTGCTCTCAGTGAAAGGGACGTCTCTAAGGTGGTTACCATGCCCTTAAGTCCCTTTAACTAGTATAGAACACACTCCAGACCCGTGGCATTTCTCATTCAATTGAAAACAAAGAATCTGATTTTATCTAAATTAATTCCGGGGCTTCCCAGAATGAAGCAATTGTTTCTCTGGGTTACTCTATTTTGGTTAGTAGATTTATTCCCCCTAAGGCCATTTGGAAGCTGGACTGAAGCATCTCTCCACTGTCAGTATTACAAAAGAATGTCTAATCAGACAGAGTACTGAAACCAGAGCAGCAGCGTGACCATCTCAACTGCACAACAAAAGAGAGGAGATGTAAGATAGGCAAAAATACTAAATTGTCCTGCAGTTTAGAATAGAGCCCTTGGACAGCTTGCTGCAGACTGGACTGTGCCAGTTTCAGACTGCATCATTTCTGACCTCATTTAACTTGTCTTACAAATAGGCTGCACAAGGAGTTAACAGGACTTCTGTGTTCTTCTGGAACTCTGACAATCAGACAGCTTCGGGTTCCTAGTCCATACCTATGAGGCTATTGTCCAAATAACTTTTTACCCTAAAGACAGTGGCACATGCACATAAAAAAAAGGAAACCCAGCAAACTTGCCTTTTATCTCCTTTTAACAGTATAGGGTTTTTAAAAAATACATATCTTGCATTATTATTTAAAAATCTACAGTAAAAGCAAACTTGTTTTTGAATGGTTATTTGATACCTTCAATAATTAATTGGTTGTGTTTGAATACCAATTAAGGTATGCGAACAACACTGATATGAAGTGACAGTCCATAAAGAGATGGAACAGCATTCAAGGGGTCCTGCCTCAGGTCTGTGGCAGAATCAGCAACACCTGCACATTGTTCCTGATAAACATTTGTCCAACACATTCACAGAGACCTACATCATGGAAATTCTAAATATTATCCAGTCAATATAATCCTCTTTATATCTTTATCATGACAAGTTTTTTCTAACATAAAATTTAAGTTTTCTTTGCATCAGTTTAAATCTATTTCTTCTCATGTGCTCCACCAAACAGAAAAAACCAGCCTTCCCATTAGTACTCAAAAGTATTTGAAGATTATATCTGCCTCTAGCACCAGTCTTCCAATCTTTAGAATAAACAACATGAATTCATTCAAACTTCCCTCAGAGGTGAGATTTTAAAATCTCTTAAGGATAATCCCTGCTGCTCTCTGTTTCTCTTCAAATTGTCCTCTACTTTCCTGAAAAGCAGTGCAAACACTCAAGGATTCCAGCCAAGATCTCACTAATGCTGAGCAGGATGGAAAGTGTGCAGGCTGCAAGCCTTCCTAGAGATGCCAACGTCTAGGATGAGTGAGCCATCCACAAGAGCACAACAGGAAATTCCAGAAAGTTTCCAGCTCCAATCTCTAGCAATTTGAATAGTAACAGAGTGGTTTGGGTCCAGCTTCTGTTTCAGACATTTCTATCTCTGCAAGAGAAAGAGCTGCCTATGAGCAACTGGGTGATTCTCTACTCATTCCATGTCTGCTCTTACTCACAGGAATTCTTTTTTCCATGTCTTACATTATGAAAATGCTCCAAAGCTTTTGTAACTATTTGTGACCTACAATACTCCATACAATTACTCAGCTAATTAACCACGATGAGCCTCTTTCAACCAAGTATATATTTATATTAAAAAAAAAAAAGGAAACCAAAAAAACCCCATTTGCACAAAACAGAAGCCATTTATTCCCAGAACTTTATTCAGATTGCATTGCTTTACACGTCTTACTTTAATATTTTCACGTTTACCTTTCAGTACACAAAGTCTGAATGTTTCTAATGCTTACCTTTCTGTGTTCAATTGAAGGCTGTGGGATGACAAACTGAAATCCCAGCACTGCTAGGGAACTGAGAAGTCTGAAAAGGCAAATCGTGAAACAGAACAGATAATTACTACTAATACAAGCAACACATCTACAACCTATTACAGGGCTTCACACTGCAAGAAAATATTTAGACACTTGAATACCATTGCTAACCAAAGCAGACTCACTAAACTGTATGAAATGTACTTACAAGATTCTGTTCCCAGCAGGCTCATACCTGAATGTGTGAACCAGGTTCATACACAGATCTGTCCAGCTATAAAGCAAAAATGAACCAAATAGAATCCATTGATAGTATTTCACATAACTTCATGTTTAAATTAAAAAATTCTTGGCAGTGCATATTTTAACACCTCAGCATTCAGTGTCAAGCTGACATATGCTTTGCAAGTTTTGTGAAGTGCTAAGTAAGAATTCACCCGTCTGTGGACCACATCTGCTTCTAGCTCTGGCTCCTCATTTTACAGATGAACACTCCACCTCCAGCACAGAGGAAACAGAAAATTGCCTAACACTTGTGAAAATTGAATAACCTAATGGGCACAGAAGATGGAAAGTAGTGGACACAGCCCACCAGAGACTCAGGATAAGCAGCCAGGCATCACCCCAGTCCCCACATCTTCAGTCTGAAAGGAGTCATAATGGGAACCAAGCCCAAACAAACTGTTCTGTCAAGCCTCACCACTGTAGGGACTCCTAGGAGCCTGTTACAACTTAGGCACAGTTAGCTCAGTCTTTTGTTTGCTATAACTTGCAACAGAGACTGGTTCGTCTCCTTCTAACAAGCCCCTTCAGCAGAAAACATGGACAGGTATGACAAATAGGATCAAGATATCTTTATCTGTACCAGGAGTTTGACTTTTCAGTCTACAAAGAGTATGTTTCAGACCCATTATAAGGGGAAAAGCTGCTAATGACTTGCTGGATTTCAATGCAGAAGTAAAACTGATGGATTTGGATAAAAAATACACATCTGCAAACTAAGGGACCAGGCAAAATCCAGCTGCATTTCCTATTCACAACACCTTCCTTTGCTACCTACCCAGTAACCCTTTAAATATTTCTTACTGTTTCAGGTATTTCTGAGACATACCTCCTAAAGAGAAAGGGGTTTTTTTAATGCTAATCATTTCATTACCACCAATACAAATATTCTTCTGCTAGGGAAAATGTTTATCTTGTATTTTCTGTGTTTGTTCTTGCTAACATACTGCAAAAGGAACCATTAGGTAAATATTGATTGCACATGGCATACATGGCCTATCATCACCTCATCATCTATGCCCCTCTCTATCAAAGCAATAAACCAGTTAAAGGCTAGAAAAAGTCATTAATTCTTTACTGCCACATCAATTTAGAAAAAAAAAAAAAGGAAGCCCTTTAAAAAGTGTGTTAGAAGGAAGTATTGTATTTCACAAAGCTATCATTTGTGATAAAACAAAGTACAGTGGAGGTGGCTGAAATCAGAGCCAGTATAAGACACTGTAAAGAAATCACAGTATGAGTCAAAACATGCAGTTCAGAGCAGGGCCCAATCACACAGTGGTAGATAGAAGCCAAAGCCACAAATGAATAAACTGATTTGCAAAACACACCTGAAATCAAAGGCAGAAATAGAACTCAGACCTTCAAACAGCAAAATTACAGCATCAAGTCTGTCTGCAGCTCACCTGCCTATCTCTTTCCCAAGTGCTTAAGTGATCTCCCAACTCTTCTCAATGAAAAAGGACAAGCATCTAAGGAGGTGGAGTGCAGTGTCTGACAGGCCCAGCCTACATCCTCAGCAAATTATATTTAACTTCCTTCTCAGAGTCTTCCTACCCGCCCCTGCTCCCTTATGGCTTCTGCTCCCTATAATCCCTCAGAGCATGTGAAAGAAAGTTCAGGCTTTCCATAAGGAAATGAATGCTTTCATCCTCAACAGGACAGGATTTTTCTGATCAGTCTGACAGTCTGCAGATTTCCGTGTGTAAATTCTTCTGAAATCATGCACAAGGTTGTGAGTTCTGAGCTGAATGAGAACTGTAATCTTCCAAGCAAATTACTTACGATTAAAGTTTTCAATTCTAAAATGCAAACTTTCAGTATATGTGTGATTACTCTGTGCCAGGCTTTTCCTGACCTTTCTTTAAGGAGGTTGCACTGCAATCGCCATCTGCATGTACGTGGCTCAAGGACAATAAAGACAGATTTTAAATTTGCTTCTGTATCTGCAATTGGATCTGTCAGAAACAATGGTATCAAGCCACTATTTCAAACACACAGGACATTTGCCAGGAATACTTAAGCTATCCTGAGGTAAGCCCCTAGCTTCAAATCACTGTGTGGCAATTTAATTTTTTTAATGTTATTTCCCCCAGCAGCTTGCTTTGGCTAACTCCTCTGGACCAGGCTTTTTTATTTGTCATGCGTGACTAACTTTAGGCCTCCCAAGCTACAAAAATAGGCTTCTCCAGTTTCAGTGGGTTTGGTTCAGGTATTCTCACAGTGCAGAAAAACCAAAAAGAACAAGTGCTCCGCAAAATAAGGCAAAACTTTTCAAGTATATCTGAACAGGTGGGGTACCAATTGCAGCTGATTGATGGCTGTATAACTCAGGCCTCTAAGAACCTTGGTGGTACAGCCCCTGCTCCCACAGTTAAGGCACTATTTGGAGCCAAGCACCTAGTTTGAAGCAAAGTCAGACTTTAAACTGTCTCACTTTCTTTTGCTGGCAACACCAATTGCCAGTAATATAAAATCATAAAATATAAACATAAATATAAGCATAAATATAAGCAACTGGGGAAGAGGGGGAGGCACAAGCACAAAGCAAAGCAATATTAGGTCTATTGTAGGAGTAGCATGAAAAATTTTGCAATTTAATACCTGATTTAGGAACACCTCTCAGAGTTCTTCCTAGTAAGTGCAGTGAGCGTTTGCTCTGCATGAATGAAGCTAGGGGGTACCAAAGCAGATCTCTCACGTGCTTGCTTTCCCTTAGTAGCTGCATTTTGTGGAGGAAGATTATGGCCAAATGTGGATTGTCCAGATACAGATGAAAGCATTTTAGCCAAGTCATCAGTACTGACTAGTGCAATACAGCTCTTGTCTCAAATTCCCGACTTCCTCCCAAATCTGCTGACCAGCCCAAGTCTGGGACAGCTTGGGAGGAGCTCTGCAGGTCATCTTTCAACAGGAAAAATAACACTGGTAGTGTAAGTAACGGGTGACAGATGCATTTTGATAGGAAATCTGCCCTGGCACATTAGGAGGGTGCCAAAATCACAATTCAGAGATTGATGTCTCAAACTCAGGAGAAGCAAGGTTGGAGCAGAGGTGTTACAGTAACTCCATCCAAAAGACAGAGCACTCAGCTGTCATTCCTTGCAGGAGCTCAGCCTGTGTCTGTGTGGCATCAGGGCTGCCTGTCTGCTCTGAATCTGCTCGCCCAAGGACAGGACAGAACCGGACAGACCAGCTTGGAAACAGCTGAATGTTTCCTTTGTTAGGAAAGCTGTTTGAAAGGTCTTTCCTATGTTTGCCCACTGGCAAACTGTTTCAGGAATGCATAAGACAAATCCCTGAATGAATTGCAGCACAGGTACTAAACCACGTAAATCAGTAATTTAAGACCAGTGACTGTAATTATGCAACCTCATCAAAACACAGGAACTTTCCAATAATATAGACCATCACATTGGCACACACTAACAGATGCTCTAAGCATGAACAAACACTGAGAACTTTCTTTTTTCACTATCACCCAAGAATGCTATGTCTGGTATGCATATACTTCAGTATTTGGTCTTAGGACAAGATTTCTGTTTACCCTCCTATGATACAGACACTTTTAACAGCAGAGCAAGAGACCACCAAATTGAAATTTACTGCAGTGTGTTAAGAGCATATTAAATAAGATTTTAAATGTTTTATTGCACCACTTACCTCAAAGAAACTATTAAACTGTCTACCATGATCTTTTAATGCAAGGTATCTTGAAGTGAAAAATACCTCTTCACTGTGGTACAGCACAATGCCAATCACACACAAATCCTACAGAAAGAAAGGAGAAAAACAATTAACACTGCTTATTCAGTATTTTCCAGGATACCTATGAAAGTGCATACAGACCTACATTAGTCATCTCTACTTCAATTCTTGGGACTTTACAGCAATTCATACAGAATATCCAGTGCGTGTTACAGGAATAAACGGTACACACACCATTTTTTGCAACAGGATTTCAATATTACCAAAGTGCTCTGCAGAAAGACTGTGGGATGCAAAATCTTGGTTTGATTCCCAGTGAGGCAAATCTGATGTTAAACTTACTTGCCTTTTTAATTCACATTCCTGGTATGTCACTTGTATAACAATAAAGCAAACAACCTTATTTAAAGTCTTGTGTTAATAAAATTCATAGAACTGAAACTGGGTTACCAATTTCTAATGTACAGTAATATTATTAATACACTCTTCTTTTTGTGAGCAATGCAAGGATGATGCTGCTGTGAGCGCTCATAGAGTTTGCAGAAAAAAACCTGAAGAGCAGCATTGTTTCCTCTACTACAGATGGAAAACCTACCCGCAATGAAGTTAAATACCTTGCCCACAGTCAAGGAGGAAATCTGGGGTTAAATTCTGAATATAAATTTAACTGATCCTTATTTCTAAGTACTATCATTGCATCACGACTACTGTGAACACACAGAAAACCTAGCAGCCCTTGGGAGGATTACCCAAGTACACTTTCATTTGTTTGCAAATAATCTCAAGTGTTCAGATATCTAGGAAGTTCTTATTTTAGTAAATTTGTAATCATATGTTGGGCACGTAAAACGCACCAGAATCTTCAGGCAGGAAAGAGATCCTTGCAGTAAGGACATACAGTATAAATCAGGAGGGCTGGGGGAAGACTGGCAAGGAGGGAGGAAAAGAGGAAATAAAACTCTATTAAAACTGAACCTAAATCCATACATTTCAAAACTTGGTCAACCACTGTCTGTACCTTTCCATTTACAAGTGGTTACGTGTTGAAATGCAGTGGAGTGAAGAGAAACACGAGAACATTGCTGTTCCATTGGTAAGACCTCTTAATTTCTGTCAGACAACCAGATAATTGAAAACTGCCTAGAATGGGACAGGACTGACAAGAACGTAAGAAATGTGCAGTTCGATAAAGTACAGATCCTGCTGCTAGGAAAATGCAGATTGTTTGCATGTAAGTGGACAGGTTAAATATTCCCCGCCCACTCCTAAAAATCAAAGAACAATAAATTTGGTTTAGGAAATCACAAAATACTTGCAACATCTTCAAAAGAGAATTGACTAATGATTCGGTTGTTTAGTTTTTTAAATGGAAGGTGTTGAAATTTGAGTACTTGGGAAAGTATGATAACAAAAGTTCTGTATGTAACAGGTTTGAGTTAGTCCTGAGGAAGAAAGCACTAAGGCTGAGTTAAACTTCATCCTCTCGTGCAGTTTCACAGTTGGCAGTAGATCGAAGAGGTTTTCTCAAACTTATTCACTGTTTTCACTACTTAACATTGTAAAATTGGCTTGTTGTAAGATGGGAAGCACTTCTGAAACCAGATTTTTAGTCTAGCTCTCCTGTAACACTTCACACCGTTTGAGATTTTAGCACATTCACTAAAAGCTACATTCCTTTAAACATTAGGCAAGTCCACACATCCAGCACCACAACCAGGCATTTAGACAGATCCCCTAACACAGGACTTACTAATACTGAACTGAGAAGGAAACAAATATCTCACTGCCTACAACCTGACTCTTAATTACCAGGCATACTGAGGCAATAGTCATTTATATCGCTTCTTGAAGATGGAGAATCTGCCTGTAACATGTATTGTAACCAACGTGGTTTCAAGTTCTTATCATCTTGGGTTTTTTTCCACGTGTACTCTCTTTCAGATTTTTCACTCCACAATAATCTTTCCATCCAACAACCTTGTATGGAGTGACACAGTCTCAAAAGAACACTGCTACAGGATACAAAAACACCGAAAAAGCAATGTACGCTCCACTAATCCCGTCTATAAACTGCACCTCATTTGAAAAGCAGAAACGATAATGTGATAGATCTAGTTTTGCAAAGAAACAAGAGAAGGACCCTGAGTATTTCTGGAGACTGTTCTTAAAAAGAGTTCTTAAAGTCCATGCATATGTTTTCAATTTTTTTCAGTTCATTTGTATCTTCATTGTCAATGGCAGGCTGCATTACTAACTCTACTTCCAACTGTATTTCAATGCCTTTTTCAAAACACCTCTTACCACAAGTCATAGATGCATTTCTTTTGAAGTACCGTTTGTAGCACACAGTGTAAAAACTGCTAAATATTGAAGTGACTTAAGAGCTTGTTTTCCAAATTATTTAAGACCTTAGGTGCTTACAGCCTACTGAAAGGCATGTCATTTTGGCAGGGGTGTCTTTGATATGAAAATGTGCAAACGTGACAATCATTTTCCCTCCAGAAGATCCAGGGCAAAATGAATACCTGAAATGGCTACACAGTTAACACTGGGATTGAATAACATGAATTTGGCAGGGTAACTTTCAAAAGCCTGATGAGGTGAACTTGTGCTCGATAGGTCTTGCATTGTAAAAGTCAATTTGCCTTCCCAGAAGGGGCTGAAAAGCACTATAGACCTATCTAGCAAAAGACTCTCTAGTAACCCTGCATACAGCAGAATAGATATTAATTTCTCAACTAGAACAACCCACACTCTTCTACTTCACAGAATCAGCAAGACTCAACTGCATTACAATATTTGACATTTCAGCAGTCTTCCCTATTTCACTTCCAAGCTGGATGAAAACAAGATCAATCTGTGAAAGTGGGTGGAGGGGAAAAGAGCCAATAAACACACACCCCTCCCAGAAAACCAATCAATCAAACAAACCAACCCACCTAACAGGATGGAATAAAACACAAGCCTCTCCAGAAGCACGGGATGACAATCAAAGGGAGAGGTGTTTCATTGCATTTAATGAAATGTGCATTGAGTCACAGAAAAGTATTAAAGGACCCTGCTTTAGTCTCCTCCCCTTTCACACAGCGGGTGAGTGGTTTTAACACTTTCCAACTGCTGCTGCCAGTCTCAGCAGTTACCCTACCAAGCAATGAGCCAAGCATAACCATCCCTTAATTTGGTATTTATTGACATTTACCCAGACACTTTTTCACCCATTAGAAAATAAAAATACTAATTTGTAATGGAGATTTCAAAAAGGACTGGAGATGGATAATGGCAGTAAAAAAAAATAATCCAATAGGCTCATAGGCAATCACAGAAATTTGCTGATAAAGACAAAAAAAGATTTCTCAAAGAGTTAAATGACACAATACACAGAATTATCTGGACAGACACCACAGACACTGTACAGAAAGTTAAGAAAAGAGGAAAAAAGGCCTTCTGGGAAGTCAAAGGTGAGATTTACCCCTCTGCTAATTAACTTCAAGAAACGTCTTCCTACTAAGAGGTTTGAAATTTTGCAGAAAGCCAATGTTATCCTCACCTCTTAATTATCATGGGACCACTCACATGTGGTTTTTCATGTGACTGTACCCTTTGTGTATTGTGAGTGAAGGGTATTTCACTTCCATGAATTCCAATGTCATTTCAGCATCAATCTATACTTCTTGTAAGTCCTGTCAACACACATATATCCATCTGCATCTATGTATTAACTGTAACAGAAATTCCTGAACGTGTGTGTCTACAGTACCTACTTAATCCAAGACCCTCTATTTTAACTTGCAACAGGAATGTGAGATTTATCATACAGAAACATATGCTAACTCAACCAAGTTCAGAAGTGCTCTGAGCTTTTAGCCTCTTTTAGCTTGGTGACTTACATATATATGGAGCCAGCTTCAATTTCCTTCAGTATTTATCTTTTTGGTCAGATTATGTATCTTGCCAGCTACTGACAATGGCAACTTGAAGTAGTTGGAAGTTGAGCATTGTTCCAAACTCATGTTTCCACNGGGGGAATCATAAATAAAGAATATCTAGATATCTAGAAATACTTTAAATAAAATATTACACCCTTTAAGACTGCCTTTGAATCTGTTGCCTTGCACATTGGTAAAGTATAGTGTATCTGTTAGTCTAGTTGTTCAAATCTATTAAATCATGTTCAGTGCAAGTCCTTTGGATTGCATCCAAAATTCACTACATTCACAAGACTTTGATAAAGCACTCACAGTGTGCCAGGTTTATCTAGCTACATAATTTGTGCACACATCCAACAGCTTGAACTGCAGCTGTTGACACCTACCACCAGAGTTTTAATCTCTTCAACTATTCATTAACTACATTAAAACATACATTTGTCTCTGAAAGCTGCATAACAGAGAAATCTAGCATTAGATCTGATGAAAAGTTCTGATACTTACATGGAGCAAACATTTTATTAAAACAAAAATGGCAAGTTACTCCACCTAACCCTGCAGGTACCTTTCTTTTTTATTTTAAATGCTTTGAGAACTTTCAGGGTCTCCTTCTGGGTGTGCCCAGCACTCCTGCAGTCCAAGAAAGCTCAGTGCCCGTCTCCAATGTAAGCTTGACCAAGATCCACTTTTCATTTCTTTGCCTAAAATCCCCCAGGCAGAGAGTCCAGTCAGTGTGCTCCCCAAACAACAGCATACCCCGGGCCGTGCCCAAGGCTCTCACTCACAAACGTAACCCGCCGTGTTTCTGGCGCAGCCCCAGGAGCCGCGGCTTTGGCTCGGGGTGAGGCGCGGCCCGCGCCGGGCCGGCCGGGAGAGCGGCGCTCCCGGAGCCTCGCGCCGCGCCCCGCCCGCAGCAGCGCCCGCCCCGGGACCCGGCCTCCTACACCCGCCGCCGCAATAACATGGGGAGCCTGAGAGCCATCCCGGAGCACTCAGCAGTTTTGGTCCTGGTTCTAGAGCGTTAATTCAGCTAATGTTTCACTTCTCAGCGAACAATTTCGGCTCATTTGTCTGGATTTCAGTGGAAGAACTGCGTAACCCAATCCGATAACATTTAATTGTTCTCTGAAAATCTAGGAGGCAAAGGTGGCAGAATCCAACAGTGACCATACACACGATTTCCCAAAATATCCTTCACAAAATGCAAATTTTGGCTTTTAAAAATATTGTTATGCTGGAGGATACCACAATTCAAACAATTTGCTTCCATCTTTGTTGAAGAATATATAATTTAAGATCAAACAAGGGTTGTGACATTAATCTTGCGAGTAAAGGGGAGAAGCAGGAAAGTGCTTGCTAATAAATCATGAGCTGCAGTCATATTTGAGTAGTAGAACTTGTTTCTTTTAATTTTTCTTAATCTTTGGTCACAACACTGATTATATATTTGCTGAATGTGCATTAGTAATAAAAATACCTTAAAAGTGAAAGTATTGCAATAATGAGCCTGGTCTAAAACTTATTAAACTCAATAATTGGCTTAAATATGGATTTAAGACCATAGGTGTGATAATCAATTAAAGAATATTGTTGTGGTATGAAGTATGACGTTTAGTTAGCTGATTGACACCCAGTTCATCTGCAAAGAAAACATGCTGGAATAGCAGTGTTAAATTGATTAGTAATTCTGACATTATTTACAATCACCAAATTCTGAAAAAGTAGCTTATGTGGAGTTCAGACTTACCAAACTTTAGGAAGAATCCAGAAAACACAAAATCGAGTGTCAGAAAAACTGAATTAATTGTTCTTTGTTAGGTGTTTGAAATAATAACCCAGAGGAATAACCCAGAGGATACTTTCTCAAGATTCAGGCAGCACCAAAATTGCCATTGCTAGTCTGATTTTTGACCCTTTTTTACCTTTTGAAAGTATTAGATAATTCTCACAAAATCTTGCTGCATTTAAAGTTCCCATGTGCAGTTTTCAGGCAGAGAACAATTATGTAAAACATAAAATGAATCACAAAAATGAGATCATATCACTCTCCAAATTGACAGAGAGATTTTTGAGATGTTACTGTGTGGAAACAATTGCAAACCTATCTTAAGTTCATTGCAAGATTTCAGAGTGATAGGCTGTGCAATTCTGGCCAAATCCCTAGTATGAGTTTTAAAACTGCTTAGCAACCACGTGGTGGTTGGTTTTTTTACCTTCCCTTCTCTGTCTAAAGAGATACTGTAGGAATCTTGATACCAGCTTCTCACCATTCACTGATTTAAGGAATTCCAACTCTTGTCATAGCTGTTCTGTGTAACTAGTGCAGAACAAACTGGAAAGACCTTACAAGACAAGTGTGCAGAGACTGAGCAGTTCTGTTCCCATATAAAAGACTTTACTCAATGTTCAACTGGTATATTCTACTTGTGCTGTGTAAATGTGGCTGAATATTCCCTTTGCCCACAAATCCACTAACAGTCATTGCACACACAACCATCGAGAGCTCCCTGATCCACACTTAACAGCCCCAGAGAATTTAAAGGTTCTAGCAATTTCAGCATTTGAAAACCATGAAAGGTGCTTATCACAGCTCTACATATTAGAAACCATCACCTCTTCTAACAAGACACACTCAGTATATTTTAATAAATTTTCCTTTTCTTGTAAAGAACTTTTTTGCTACAATCTGAGTCCTCTAAACCAAGAAGGGACTGAACATGTAAGAGGAAGGGTGAGATTACATGTTAAAGATTCTTTTCATTAAACAATCTTTCTTAAGTAGCCATTCCATAATCCTGATCAACGTTTATCTGATTACTGATATAGAAAGATATGAAAAAACCCCAAAACATTTAACAGCCTAAAAAGTCAGGTAGAAATACCTGAAATCTCTATAAGCATTGATACAAAATTGGTGAAGCCCTCATTGTTGACAAGCAAGAGAAACAAATCTCTGTGAACACTGCTATGATTAAACATCGACTGTCTTGCCTACAAAATGAGCAGTAACAGCACAAATATGTTTTCAACAAGTTCCTGTTCTAAATATTTTTCTACCAAGTGTAAGTAGGTGGAGTGGTGTTTTAGATTTGGTTCATGTACTGTTTTGAGACCCACTCCATTTCGTGGAAATTCAGGTAAAACTGTCTGCTGTGACTGGGAGTTAGAATGCTCTGGACAGAAATAACTGAGAGAAGGATCATATATGAAATGTCAGTCTGCAGCTCTATGATTTAGTAGAGGTCTTAACGATGCTGATATTGCAAGGCATGTAACTGCATTTCAGAACAACTAGGAATAACAGAAATTTCTTAGAGCCTCTGTTAGCCATACTGATTTCTTTACCTGTAAATATGTCAAAGAAAGTTAACTTTTCTTATGCTCTTTTCAGGACTTGGTTAACGAAGGCCATTTTCAGAACTAAAGAAAAGCTTCCAACTTTCAACCTTTCTTAGTGTGTGTCTTCAAAACACAGGCTCCCAACAGCATTTAACTGGTGGTTCTGAGGACCTACTGTCTTTTGCATGAAAACCAAGGACCCAGCAGCCTCACTCAGAGAATTATAACACACCCTGTTTGAAAAGGTCATAGAAAACAAATATTTCAACAAAGCTAATTGAAGGCACATGTACAAGGAAAGTAAAACACAACATATTTCAGGAGTATAATCAGCTATTTCTTAGTAATGCAGCTGGGAGACACCCCGCTCATTATGTAAAAATCGTGCATATTACATAATTATTGTGAAGTTAGAAGATATCTTCCTTTTGCAAAGATGAAACATGATTTTTCAGCCATCTGTTTAACAAGAATGTCAGTCTGGCAGACAGAAGTCTTCTTTTTTCATTTTTTTAAACTGCTTCCCATGAGAATGGTGTTCAATAAACATTGTAAATACATGCCTAAGCATCAATATCCTCCACATAGTAAAAGAAAGGACAAAATATAGGAAGCTGTGCCCCAGAGAATAATTTTTATAGTATTAGGCAACATTCAACACCATATATAGGTGAAGAACAAGCGTTCCTGTTGCTAATGTACCCTCTGAAAGAAATATTTCATTTACCGGTAAATAGATGTGTGTGTCATTAGCCTACCACAACTAACTCTCTGCATGGCTCCAACACAAATTGAAAAACTGATGTAAACTGCCCTTTCCATAAATTAGAGCTGATTCACAGTAACAGGATAGTAAAAGGAGTCAGCAACTGCTCTGTGAACTCACAGAAACATTTCTAACAATATAAAAATCCTGAACTTCCTAACTGTGATTTCCTAAGGAAGAAATTAAACAGTTGCGGAAGGTTTAAATATATCACAGTACTCATAAAAAATTCTTTAAAATTAAAAAAAAAATTGTCCCCGTCAAGCTATTACCTGAACACATACAATCTCAAAATATTAACTTCTACAAAGTTCCTTCTGTTCTACTGGCATGATTTCTGAGGTGCTGGGGTACCAGTGTCAGAACACAATATGGAGGACAGTATGTGATGTGGACTTGAAATATTCTCTTGCTTACTCAAAAATAAAATATTTCCTTTGGAGTATCAGTGGGAATTGTCTCTCTGCATAAGCAATGCCTCCAAAAAACAATGCTTTCTGGGAATATTCCTACATTATCCAGAGCAGACAAGTGATAAAAGTGTTTCAGTACAGGGATGCTGCAAGAGTCAAACCAAACCACTGTTAGCCAACCTCTAATGGCTAAGCTAAGCCTTCTTAGTCCTTGAAAGAGATCACTTTGCATCTTCCAGTTACCAGAGAAAACACAGACTTGACAAGATTGACTAGGTATTTTTCTTCTGGGTAGCTATTCATATCCACTATCATCAGAGATGTTTAATTTTCTAAAGTTAAACTCTATGCAGAGGAACAGCTACTAACTGGAACACGTACCTATACATGCAACACAGGCATCTATTGAAATTAGCATTAATATTCTTGGGATTTAATTTTCGACTTCAGCTACAGTGACTCCAAGAGCTTCTGCAGCATTATTCTTGGTGTACTAAACTACACATGGGATAAAAACAATTTCTGGGGAACTTCAGAGATTTCTCTGCCTGTTGTGTAGCTCTCTGCTTTGGGTTAGGTATTGTAAAGAAAGGCTGGCATTTCCTCAAGACTGAATGGGTCTTTGACACAGAAGAACAATTAGGGGGAAGAAAATCCAAACAATCCCAACCCAAACCTATTTGTTAGTACAGGTAAATGCAAGGCAATTCGGTGTCAGTTTATTAGTCCATATACTTAGAAATAAAACACATTTATAAATGGATATGCCAGGCCACAGCCCAAAAGTCTCTCTCCCCTGCAGTCTGGCACCAAAGGAACAATATCTTGGTAGTCCAAGGACTATCCCCAGTGTTTCAGGGCAGGGCTGCACTGCAAACCACTGGCTCCTGTACTTCCTCTAATGGAGATTAATGTGGGCACACATCCCAAAATAACTCATCAAATCCTTTTCTACACAAGTTTTCAAGGACAAGTGTTTTAACATACATTTCAATACTGCCAAAACTGGAAGGAAAAACACCACGGATACCCACTGACACACATTTTGTACCAACAAATGTCCAAGAAAAAGTGACCAAGGCTCTCGTAATAGACTAAACATGATGAAAGTCCTCTTCCCTTCAACCCTCTTCTGCAGTCAGTAAACTGCTTTATTTTGGCAAAAAGAAGAGATTTCTCTTTTCCATCATGCAATTCCCATGTGACTTGGGCTTCACTTCAAGCAGTGACCAGCACTGCTCAGGTGACAGCAGTGTTGCAACCCAGTTGTCATGGAAAAGCTGAGCAACAGTTTGAAGGTGCTGTACTGTACTGGGGCATGGAGGGGCAGAGGTGCACCATCTTGAACATTCAAACAACACCTTGTCCTCTAGCACTTGGGATAATTTAGGCACTAAACACTTGCTAAATAGTTTCAGTGCATGAGAGCAACGAGCAACACAAGGCTTCAACTGACTGGAGGCCAGACACAAGGATGTAGAACTTCTCAGGCACCCATGTGGGAATATATTTTAGGGACCACTGAAAGATAAGTGACACATGTCCAAAATAAATAGTGCTGAGATTATTATGGCATTCTGGTAACTGCTGAACATGCCTTTTCTCAATAAAGCATAAAAATATCAACTATTCACATCTGTTCTGAAGGAAATGCCATATACCTAATAGCAAGACTTAGATGCTTTATTTTTTAAGAGAAGTACAGAAAACTGCTAGATCATGGACAGAAAAACAGCTCACCATGTAGCTTACACATCTTCATTGTGCATTTCAGAGTCTAGGCTCCTGAAACATCTTGAAATGAATGAGTTATGCAAGATTGCTTAAATTACTTCGTTACTAAATAATACTATAAGAATTATGAGATTCTAATTTATTTCTCATTAAAATTCTCTCTGATGTGAGGCTCCCCACATACTGGTAGAGAAATGCAACAATGGAATTTGAAGATCTATTGTTTTCTTTTATGTTTCTACATAATGATGAATAATAGGTCTAATAAGAGGTCTTGCAAGAGCACTGTGAAATTAAGTATTTTTTTCATAATTTTGAAATAGAATACCAGGGAACTTCAACCCAACATGAAACAATAAACTATCAATGGTCTCTGACAGTCAGTTGGAAGAATGGCAGTAAGTTATCTTGTACATCTTTTGCAAATATGAAATTCTGCATGCAAGTAAATACAGGGATAACTCAGAGAACACACTGAAGAACTGTTTCACAGAGTTCTATTTATCTTTCATCCACAATAAAATTTAGATGAGGTCTCCAGCACAACAACATAGACATTCAATATGTTTATTTGCTGAGCTTGATATATATAGACTCTTACAAAGAGTTCAGTTCCAAAACTGGACTGGCAACCAAGATAGTAGCATCAGATGCCAATTGTGCTGCCAAGCCCTTACCACTTAAAGGGGTACATTTGCAGAGGTGCATCTCTTTTCTATGGGAAGAAGATACTAATGGAGAAAAAAGGGAAAATACTAAGTTACTAAGCTTTAATTAGTAAAGATGACAAACAACGCTATCGTTGTGTCTCTTCAAGAAAGAGAAATTAAGATTCAGCATGATTAATGACAGCAGAAGAAATGTAAAATCCCTATGTTCAGAAATCCAGAAACTATTTACATTCTCAATTCTACCCCTGAGACCGATGCCACTGAATATAATTTTCCTGAACTCCTTATTTGGTTCAGGTTCCAGAAATATCCTAATGCTTGTATCAATCATACCTTCATGTGGTCAACCCTTCACCCTCCTGCATTTTAAAACTGAACTGCAAGATCCTTTAGGTGTTGGGAGAGGGAGCTGTTTATTCTTATCCTGTCAGCTTGAAAGGGATTTTAGACATCCTACAAATCTTGTCTTGCTGCTATGCCTCATGTGCTCTGGTGGTCTAGATGACAGTTAGTATTTCAGTCCATTTAATGTAAACTGCAGGAACTGTTACACTCCTACGGGAGATACCAGTCCTTGACACAAAAACACACAGATAATCATACATTCAAGGAATCTTGGGCTATCATTCACCGAGCAGGGAAGTTGAAACCTTTCACAAGCTGCAGATTAAAATCTCCCTATTAGGAAATTTATGGTTTGGATGATGCCATCCAGTGGCCTGTGAAGAATGAGTTTATGGTTGACAGATAAAATAATCCTAACCTTGCAGAATCACCAACAGCCCTTGTCACCCTTGCTAATAGCATTATTCAAAAAACCTAAACAAATCAGGAAGATGCCTTTCTGACTTCCAGTCATCCTTTCCAGGTCAGGTTCTAGTCTTGAGTTTTTCTCAGCCTATAAGTAAACTCAATACTGCTTCCAATAGAGGTTTGCTTGACAGTAGGAGTAAGACATGATAGTAGTCTGGCTTTGAAAGGACTGAATCAAGTGTGCTACTTGAAAAGTCATTCACCAGAGCTAATGCACACAAGTACCCACTCTTATATCTGCGAAAGCCAGAAAAAATTAAGAAATACCATACTTCCCTATAATTCCTGCATGGGCTTGCAAAGAAAGGTAGGTTAAAGAAAATCCCTTTTTAACAAAACAATGGAAACCAGCAGCCCAGTTAGTCACAGCATAGTAAAGAGGTGACTCTATCCTGCCTCCCCATTTAGCCATACACTACTTTATTCAGAATAAGGTAGCCCCAACATGCTTGCAACACAGCAGTTTCAGCAAAATTATTATACTTAGTTTTGTGAGACCCTGCACCTCACAGCTTAACGACATACCTGGATTAGGAGGATACCTAGAGCGGGAAGTGTGACTACTGTGATACAGGTCTACCCACTGACAGCATATACAGCCTTTTGGCTGTGCATTTCAGATTAAGGTATTATTTTCTGTCTATATATAACAAAAGTTTTGACACATAAGCATCTTTGCTCACTATCTCTGTTAATCAGATGTAGCTTAGAAACTGTACTTCATGGTGCTAGTTTCAGAGTTGGCAGCTGTGCAAGTCACAATGAAGTCACTTCTCTCTTCTGACCACAACAATAGCCAAATCTAATTCAGTGTATCAAAGTCATCTACAATCCAGAAATCTCCGCCACCACTATACCATGTTTAGGGACTTTTGTAACCATTCCTGCTCAAGAAAACCTATTCAAGTGGCTGGGACTTGGCCTAAGCAAAGCAAATAGGGTCCTTATTGCATCAGGTAAAAAGAATTTAAAGGTCATCTCTTGGCAGTAGAGCCTGAACTTATTTGTGCTTGAGTGCAGGTTATTACAGCACACTGACCCTCATCTGACGTCACTTAATGCTTCAGGCAAAATACCCATGTGTCTGCAAACTGAAAAATGGGGACTTAAAATGTGAATGCAAGACTTCTTGAATCTGCAAGACAACAAGAACAGCCTATTACCAAACGCTGGCAAAGGAAACCAAGTAACTCCTCCAACACTGAGAACTTCATTTGCTGCTTTATATAATCCATATGCCAAAGGTGATAGAGTCATCTTTTAAAAAAGGGTGACCAAATTTCATATGTTGTCTTTAGGATTTGGGGTTTTTTTAATCAGAATCCACTGCTGTTGCACAAACTGCTTAAAGTCAGACAGTCTTATATAGAGACTTTTAATCTTCTACTTGAGTACTCACTGTTGGAGATAGGTGAAGACTTGCTGAAAGGAATGCAACTCGAATGGAATCACTCTGGGCACTGCTTCACATTGTGCTCCCTGCTCTAACATAATATCTGTATGGTCTGAGGAAACAGGCATTTTGCAAAGCCCAGAGTTTTGAAAAGCCCTCCTAACGTAACTTTAAGAAAACAGCAAAAAAAAAGCAGAAACAAACCCCACCTTTCTGAGTCTTCAAATACCAGGAAGATACATTTGGAAACAGTTTCTCCCCCTCTTCCCATTTCAAAGCAGTAGAAACAATCACAACTAAATCACAAGCACTATGGTTCAAACAGTTCAAAAGAAATCAGAAAATTACAGTTTCTGTCCAATTTTAACAGTATGAAAGCAGCAAAGATATTTTTGCCCTTTCATACCCTCATGATTCAAAACTGCATAAAGATGTTTTTCTTGTTTAAAATAATTCTTAATTATTACTATTTAAATTTTAAACATGCACACAACTATCACTCTGCATTCAGCCATGGCATGATGAATTTGGCCAGCAACAAATACAGGCAGAAGGCACAGCTTTATGACAACTGATTATTTACAGCAGCATTGTGAGTGCCTACATAATAAATCTGAACCTGATCCTGCAAAACTGTAAACATTACTATGGGAAGAAACAAAAGTACTGCAATTGCCTTAATCTGAGCAAATCTCTGAACTGGAGGGGGGAAGTAAGAAGGAAAGAAAAAAAGAGACAATCTTTTTGGTGTGCAATATGTATTAATGAGTACAAGCAATGCCTGAAGAAGAAAAGGAGTATAAGAAATTACATTTTTAATGGCTGCTTATCACTACAAAAAAATCAAAACAGACATCCTGCCTTAACCCCTGTGTTTCAACATGAACGGTATTTTCTGGGCCAACAAAACTGAACAATACTAACAGTTAATGGTTAACCCACTCTATTCTTTTAAATCCTTATTCTTATGCTGGTTTAGTAAAGTGCTTCAATTCCACACAGAGACCCTGAAAATCTGCAAGGAGATTTGTCCACTATTCCCCACTCACTTCCCCAGTGAACGCAGCTCCACGGAACTACAAGAAAATGAGGCAGAGCTTTCATTTCTGCCAGATTAAGTAATTGCATCCATTCCATACAATTTATCACTCTTTTGGGCAGCTTGTGTCATGGGATGACATTTTATTGTAATTATGCAGGGTGGGATTGGACAGGCTCTTGCTTCTCTTTGCCAATCTGATAAGCAAAAATATTTCTTTTTTGTACTTTCGTAGAAACTACATGTTTTAGATAAAAATAACCAAACAAAAATACAAGTATAATATAGAAGCAACTAATGGTTTGATGTTACCAAGTCAGGACTACAGCAATCACCTTCACTGTGGAAAAAAAATCCAGGACATCTGAATACTTTCCAAGTCAACATTTACTCTCAGATTAGTGTCAATAGTTTTGCTGAATTTGCCATTTAGAGATAGGTTTGTCCTTCCATGCACTTCTCTGCAGCTAATCCAAAGGGGGTATCAGGGGAATCCGCTTGATTCAGGATTACAGATTTTAGTCATACAATATTCAAGTATCCAAGTGACGTTTTTCTCCTGGGGGAGTAGTCACATATATCCAAGTGCTGATCCAGCAAGGCCAAGCACAACAGATGTTTTTCACCAAGAAGCAGGTTTCATGAAGAAGGGCTTTTAAAAAGGGCTTCTTTATCCATCCTTTTCCCAAAACCAGAGCAAAGAAAACACATTCCAACTCGGATATCATGACTCACATAGAAGGCAACAAGCAGGAAACCACAGTACTTCTATCGGCATGAGAGACAGTATCCTCAGACTCCCAACAAACACTTCACTTTGGGAAGCCTTCTCCTCCTGTTCTCTTATCTCACCAGACCATGCAGTCCCAAAGGACAGACCTTGTCCCACCTCTTGGGCAAGCCAGGCCCAAGGTGTCACATCAGCCCTGCTGCATTTCTCTGCTAAACTTCATTTTGATGCTAAAAGAGGTCAATACAATCCAGTCAAAGATAAAGTTCAGAAGTTGAAAGTTCAGAAGTTGGAACTTCTGTTGTCACAGCAGTTATCTCTTGAATTTTAAAAAAGGGACTATTCTTTTATTAATGTTAGTATTTTAAGCTTAGGTTTAGGAAAAAAGCACAAGTAAGCAAAGTTAAATCAACAAAAATTACGTTCAAAACAGGGCAGTTTTCTGTATTTGTCTCTACACTTAATCACATATGGCTATGTATAACTCATGAGTTTATAGCAGTTTTATAGGAAGGGGAACAAAGGATCACAGTTACAAACAAGCAGCTCCTCTGCAAAGGGATGAATTTTATCTACCAAGTCCTGTAATTTAAATATTTTTTTGGTACCCAGAGAGCCTTCCAAAGGCTCCAGTTCCTGGAACCAACCATAAAACAAGTATAACTTGTTAAGTTAAAGAACAAGTTAATAACTCTCGTACTGTCAAAGAAAACACTGGAAACTCATGGTTGAAACCAGTGGTCTTGTTTTCCAATGACAAGAGCTCATCATGTGGAAGCGGCCTGATCCGAAAGACACTGAAGATACTGATAACCTTTTCCTTGACTTTACTGGCCCTTAGACCAGAGCTTTAAATAAAAGAGATAGTGCCTCTTGCACTTACTGAGAAAAAAATCTACAGAACTGATGGAAAAAAAGTAAATTTTTTAAAATGAATTTTTCCATATAAGGAGCCTGGAATCTTCCTGTGAAGGGAAATTCCAAAACCAGGACCAAAATAAATACTGAAGTGGGATGCCAAGTAGCAGCAGCACAGGACTGATGTGAAATAGCCAACAAGCAATGCCTTAAGCTCTGATTTGCAGAAACACGGTAATAAACCTATGAGACACATACTACATAATTTGGGTTCATTCATGTAGAATAAATATTTTTATTTAAATTACTTTTTTTTTAGCATCTTTGCATGCAGACTATCTTCAGGAAGTTTAACAGTTGACCAACATCCTGTAATTATCATACCTAGTTCAGAGATAAAGGAAGGAGTTCAGAGATAAAGCCAGACGCCAATGGCCTCGGTGAGCAGCACGGAGCAGCCACTGGGAGTGGTGAAACCAGAAGCCCACGTTCCAGGAACTCACACGTCCATCACCTCGGCAGCCCACAGGGCTACTTGCCCTCACAAGGACCGGACTGAGATCCTATCTGCATTTCTAGTGCAAGAACAGTTCCTGTGGAGAAGCCCCACATTTAACACTTGGTACCACCGTTTAAAAAATATGTAACAGATGTCTGTACATGGTGTTGACAAGTGCTGACTGTTTAACAGCAACCAAAATTATGAACACTGACCCATCTCTGGTAATGCCATAACCCTGCAGGGGTTACACAAATTTGATGTGTGACGTGACACTCAAGTCCCCAAGAGAAAAATGGGTGGGACAGAACATTCCAGGAGGAGAAAACTGAGTTGGTTTAAATTACAGAATTTGAATCTGTTATTGTCACTAACACAGAGAACAAAAATTCAAATTAAGAAAAAAAAAAATTCAGGCAACACAAAAGCACAGGGTTTCAGCTCTGCTCCCTTTATACAAAGTAAGATATGAGGCAAAATCAGTATCCATCAGATCATTCTGTTAATCAATCTTTTATCAATCTTATACCTGCTTAACATCCCTCTAATTAATCTTCTAAATGAAGTACTAAACCATGCATTCTTCCTAAATATCTAATATACATGATCAGAATTATCTAGTGTAAAGGACTAACTATCCTGAACAAAACCAAAGCTATTTCAATGCAAAACACCATTACTTAACCTCCTATACCTTAACAATGCAACCCTGTTCATTGGTCACATATTGAACTACATATATTCATAACTTAATTAGCTTTACAAATACCCAAGTCATGGTCCAAACTGCATTTAGATCAGGTAGAGCTGCTGTCTGAAAACAAAAGAACTAATAACTGAACTGTATATGTTCAAGGGAACAAGACTTGTCATAGAATCTGTTCTTCAACCAGCACTGTTACCACTGGAAGCATTTCACAATTAAAAGCTACAAAATGCTTTCCCTATCAACTCTGTGGTTAAAAGGCTACTATCAAGGTCCAAATTCTTTAAGAAGTTGGTTTGACACAGTAAGTTTTCTTTTACTTTTTTTCCTACTTGCAAAAAATAACAACCTTCCAAACCTGAAGCCTGTTATGATAACATAACACTACAGGGGATGCAGCTAAAATTGCTTATGCATGGTTGACTTTGGAGTTCCTTGGGTTTTTTAAGTACTTAACCATCAAACCTTACTTCTCTTGAACAGAATTTAAAGCCCACTGAAATGTCTGCAATGACTGCACTTCACTGTAGATGATAAACCTGATTTTCAAAGTAAAAAAGAAAATCCCAAGTGCCACTAAGTGTCTGACCAGCACTTCACCTCTGTTTATACCACAACTGCCACTGTGAACAGTCTGAATATCACACATGTGATGTCACATCACAGAAAACTGAGACTGCAGTGTGGAAACCCAGCTTTTCTGGTGTCGCTGTCCACACAGAATCACCCACTGAGGCCAATATGAGTCTTCAAGATGATCCTGCTTTTTCGTTTTGTTTTCAGCCTTCATTTAATTCACATCTGCCTAGCACAGTTACTCAGTTTGTTCTACACCAAAACCAAAGATTTTGTACTGAGATCATAAAACTCATCACTACCTGGGAGCAACCTAATTAATTTTCTACATTTAAATCTGCTGGAGTTCTGAAGGAACCTGCTGTATGAAATGGAGAAAGACAGAAATCTTGCCCTATACAACAGTTCCAAGTGTTTCTGAGAGTTAGTCAGGAATCAAAAGTTGCTCTTTCAATTACAATGGAGCTGTTTCAGGTTGAAGTCATCATCAGCAAGACCTGGAATTAGCCCTGCTCCTAAATAAAACCTGACAAGTTATGTTCAGGGCACAATTATGATAAATAATCCATATTTCCTACTTATACTCACTCTGAAGAACTCCCTATGACAATCCACACCAGCTGGCCTCATATTTCTAACTTGCCTAAAAATGCTCACTTAGCCTTTCAACAAGAAAAATCCTGCAGTCTCTCCTCCTAGTCTACTGAACTCCATTCTCCCACTAGGTTCCCTGGAAGTGGAGTTCCCTGGTGATGGAAAAGAAAGCATCAAGAATTACAGGTGTCTAATGAATTTCAGCGGTATACAGTTTCATTTTAAACCCCTGATGATACTGAATAGAGGAAAATCACAACAACAAGTAGATTACTACTAAGTTTACACCAGAAAGAGGTCCGAGTTGGCAAGCTACAGCTCAGTAGATCAACTTTCTAAGAGTGCATTGGCAGTTCCACAAACAGCAATAAACTCAGACAGATTTGGGCTATTTTCAGTTCCGGCTCTTGCCACAGAACACAGGAAAAACATGCACAGCAGACTGACAGAATATTAAGAGCCCATCAAGCAACTGTTTAATCCATAATCTTATATCCTTGTATTGAGCTACTAACCACTAGTGCCTTAGACAGTGGTTTCTGACTAAAAAAATAAATCACACTGATTCATCAACAGGTGACACATGGAGTTACAAATATTTCTATTACTTTTGATGGCTATTCGCGATATTGATGCACCAACTTATCTGTCATCTCTGCTAGCAGACATCATGATGCCCTTATGTAGTACTGAAATATTGCAAAACAGCTCGGTTTGGTGATCCCTTAATCAAAAACAGTATGAAAAAATATGAAAAAAAAATACAGAAAAGAGAAATTACACTGACGAGAGATACAGCAGAAAGATGACAAAAAAGCTAAGAATTCTTTAACTTGAAATAAAGAATAGATGAGGTAGACAGATAATGGAAGAACACAGCTCTGAAATAGCACAGAGATAGTGTGCAGAAATCAAGCATAATTCATTTTATAAGGTCCTTACAGTATCAGACAGAAAATCTACAAGAAGCAAAAACAAGTAGGTTTTGCACACAACACGGTAACCTGTAGAACTCACTGCTGTCAGCCTCTCTAAACTGTTCATGTATCTAGAATCTGGAAAAAAAATAATTTGGATTAATTAATGTCAAGTGTGTCAAAGGCTATAAAACACACAGGTGTGGACACACTAACAGTTGCAAAAATGTTGTGTAAAGCCACAGCTGGAGAAGAAAAGGTATTTCAAGATTCTCCTCTGCTACAGCATATACCCTGTAGCCTGACAACTGAGCACAAACAGCTCGAGTGTTGGTAGAATTAAAGGAGAGATGGTAACAAAGCCAAAGGCAGGAAAGCGTGAAGAGAAACACCGAACGCCAAACACGGTTCATGCTTTGCACGCTGTGCTTAGACCAAAAGATCTGGCCCAAAGCACGAACAATTGCAACACGCATTCTTCGTGAGGCGAGCTATCCACTTCTTTCCCTCTCCCGTACAAACTGCTGGATTCGGCTCAGACTACGTGCAGCTACGGCTTCTGGTGGGACGCCGAGGCAAAACGAAGCAGCTCCTTACACTGCCTCTGGATGCAGCTCCTGGAAACCGAGCGTGCGAGGAGAGCGGCTTTGAAATGGCTACTTACACAGCCAAAACACGCGGCGCAGGAATCCCGCGGAGCGGAGCAGAGCCGAACGCGCTCCTGCAGCCAGGGCAGAGCGAGAGCCCGCGGGCCGCGGCTCCGAGCGCACACCNTCTCCCCTCGCTCCCGCCCGCCGCCCGCGCAGGAGCCGCGCGCCGGCTGCTGCCACCTGCCGGCCGCACCGCGCAGCCCGCGCCCGCTCCCTCCCTCCCTCCTTCCCCCGGCGGGCCGGCGCTCCAGCGGCGGTGCCCAGCGAGGAAGCCTGCGAGGCGGAGGCGCAGGGGCACCGCACCTTCGAGCGCCGCCGGTGCCCGGACGTGCGGGGGGGAAGGCGGCGTAGGGCGGGGGGTGCGAGGGACACGCCAGCAGGGCGGCCCCGCGGGGCCCCCGCTGGCCGGGAGCGTAGGTCCCTACCCGAGTCTAGCCCCGCGCGGTGGGAGCGGCGCTCAGAGGCTGCCGGGCAGCGCAGCGCTGCCCCGGGCTGACCGCGCCCCCTCCTCTGCAGGAGCGGCCGGGCAGGTGCCGCTGCCGGGGCTCCGCCAACGCAGCCGTTCTGCGCGGCCAGAGCAGAGTAATGAGTACATCGTACTCCAGCAGGTTTCAGCTCTTCCAGCCCTTCTCTCTTTGAGACGAGGGCACTAAGGCACCCCATACTGGTGCCCTCAGACCCTGCAAGAAAAGGCGAGAGACGACTGTCATCTCCCTACTCACTGGCTGGGTGAAAGACCATCTGCTTCCAGAAACAATACTGACAACTAGAAAATAATATGTGGTCCTGACAGTGCTTGCTTAAAAGTCTGAGATTTGAAACCGAGCCAGTAACAGTGATACACTGGCACTGTGAAAAGCACACCATTGATAAGAAACTATGAGGAGGATCTTCTCTTGGTAACTTTTGAGTTAGCGTCTGAGGAAAAAGCCTGGAATTGTGTCTCTGTTCCTGCTTTATATTAAGTGTACTGGACCTAAGATCCCTAAGGGCATTTTCACTGAAAAGAGCAATAAAGTGTCCAGCATGAGCTCTAAACCTTAGAACCAGATAGTCACTGGCAACAGTTCATTGCAACATTTAGTTTTATGCTTTAAAAAAACCACATTATTATTATTATTGTGCTGGAACTGGCCCAACCAGGTGAACGTATTTATTTTAAAGCACAGCAAAACAGGTTGTTTTTTCCTGCCAACATTTTGGGCTCCATTACATTTGAACCCAGACAAAACAGTAAAAGATGATGTGTTGACTGTGCTATTCATTGCACAAAAACCCTTTCTCCATTCCCAAGTTCATGTACAGATATAGGCTCTAAGCAAAAGATCTGCTGTAGAAAACTTACTTTTTCCCGCATGTTCACCATGCAATTGTCACAGCACAGCACTCCCAAGCAGTTTTGGATGCCTTGTAGGCACCATGGCAGATCTTGGTTGCAAAAAGACAGCTGTACACAGCTGTATGTTAAAGATTTCTCACATGCAAAGAAAAGCTGCATTATAACACTAAGAGAAGGGTAGCTATGCTGCCTCCAAGAGGTCTCATTCATAGGAAGAAAACAGGTTTGGAAACCACAGATTTAATCTAGGAAGAATTCTGCAGTCCCTCCTGAGTTCTGAGGTAGTTTGGTATCAGGTAGAACTTTACCTGTGCTTCAGAGCCTAGACTGAAGCCTGTTTGGCAGTGGTAGACAATCTCTCAGGAAGCAAATGCTGTGCTGCTCTGACCATGATCTAATGAAGTTCATAAATAAGTGACTAATTGCTAAGCCAGGTAGCATGTGAGCAAGACTAGCTCTGGCACGTTACAGTATTTTATTTCTAATCTCTGCTGCAGAGTACACATTCTACTTCACCTACTCTGCCAATTGCATGACTACTGTTTGCTTCGGGGAGAGACACAACTGCAGCCAGATGGACTAGAGACAGGAGTTCTTTTCAAGAGCAAAGACCTAACTACTAAGGTATTAATTAATTATTGTACGCAGTTTACATGGTAGGAATGCTCTGCTTGAGACAGTTCCTAACTCCTGATATTGAAGAAAGATTACTCAACCTGTGCCAGTCTGAAAATTAGCTACCAAATTTTATCAGCCCTCAGGGGAGGAAGACTTGTTCTAAATTAAGGGCAGCTGAACAGCATTAGCCTCCACTCTGGAGGTGCCAAAGCTGTTCAGCTGGGCACTGACAGTATCAGAAGAGTACATTAAAGCAGAGACCACGAGGAGGCCTTTTGAAAAGCCAAGGAACATACACTTGCCACTGTTTTCCCTCCCTGTCTCTTTTGCTGCCTTTACTCTAATTTCCCTAACCTCCCTCTTGCTTGCTATTTGAGATTTGGAGTGATTGCTCCCTCCCAAGAGCTAGTGCAGAGTCCTGTCTGTCATCCCTGCATCTCCTCCTCCCCTTGCTGCTGCCGAACTGCTCAGAACAGCGTGCATCGTGTTTTCCCAGCAGTGCAGGAGGAAGTTGTCCTGCTGCTGAGGGGGCGAGGAGCAATCCTTCCCACCCCTTATCTGTGCAGCAGAGCAGCTGACACTCAATTTGTTCTGAACAGCTGCAGAGTTACGAGTCCACTCATAGTACTGCAATGTTATCTGAGGTCTTTCATGGTCTCACTTAACAAACATGGCTATCTGATGAAAACCACCCAATATATTCAGGCTATTGGCTGCTTTTTTCTAAGAGATGGACATCAAGGGGAATGTGAAATGGCATCATTCTTTTAAATAGAGAGCAAAACATAAATGCTTGAAAGAAAACAGCATTCACATAGGAGATTAAATCGCACACAAGATGAAATGTAATTGCAGTAACTCACAAAGGAAATGGTTGTTTAAATCCTTAATTTGTTAGCAGAAGATGCTGCAGAAAATAGTGCTTTTGAGGGAGGTATGAACTCATCAAGCAAAGAGAGATCTGAGTAGGACAGGAATCACAGAATCATAGAATCATTAGGTTGGAATATACCTCTAAGATCATCGACTCCCAACTGTAAACCCACCACTGCTAAGCCCACCGCTGAACCATTATTCAGTGCCACGTCTACACGTAACCACATGAATTAACCTACTTGATCATCTGTTCAGCACATGGTGATCCAGTCACACCTTGGCTCCTTCAGTGAGTGCAGGGACAGCACCAGCACTACTCACCCAGCAAGTTGCAAAGATTCCCCTTTGAGATACAAGGGGAGCTGGGGTATTTTTACTTCCAAAGCTGAAAGACTTCTGTGCCCAAGAGCCAGTTCTTTGGCCAGCTGCCTCAGTGAAAGAGGAGGAATCTATTTCAATTGGTTTCATTAAAATTCTTTGTGATACAGCAGCTTGGGAACAAGACATTAGTGCTACTTGAAAAATTCAGACGAGAGTACAGCATAAAATTATAAGACTGGCACAGACAAGAGGGTAGAACAGCACTGCAGGACTAAACTGCTGCTTGCTGGTCACAAAGAATCATTTCACACTAACAGTGGGAATGAAAGTGTGTGAAAATCCCCATTGGGATAAGGAAAGAGAGAATCTGAGAAAGAAGATTAGATTGTGGTAGAGTAGGAAGCTAGAGTTTCCCTCCCTTGAATTGTTTCAGCCACTTATTTGTTTCAATACTTCTCTGTGAGCCACTAATTGTCGCAGTGGGATCTTTCTGCTTCATTTCCTTCTCTTTGTGAGAGCAGGCGTCAACACTGCAAAGAGTTAGAAATCTGCAGCCTAGTATACAGAAGACAATGTCCAATTTGCAACATGTCCAGCATAGGTCAGTGGCATGGTTAAGCCTTGGAAAGTGCCTTTTATACAAGCATTAGATTTAAAGATCTTTGGGGAAAAGATCACTATTACAAAACCCAAAAACAAACAGAAAAAAGAAAGACAGGATAGTTTTACAAGTTTTCTCTTCACTCCTTGATCTGTTACTCTTTATTCAGGAGTACTTAGTAGAAAGAGTACATGACACCAAAGCAAAATAATGGTAGTAACTCAGTTGCAGCTTAGGTATCCTGAGCAGCAACAGTGTTTTGCAGTTCACACTCAGAAACTGTTTTCAGAAAAGCTTGGTTTATGTCCTCATCCATGCCTTTCCTCAGTGCTAGATGAACAGTTCCTGTCAGATCCTTGCCTGAGAACAGCAGAGATGCATTAAATTGTTTGAATTAATAAGTCACATTACAGAAATGGGAGAACATGCCTGTTTTAAACTTATTGTACTTTGCATGTGAGGGCAAGTTCCAGGAATGGCAGTTCCCTGGGACCTGCAGCTGCTCTGGTCTCTGGTACCACTGCCTCCTTCTGAAGGAAAACTTCACAACAACACAGCAGGACAAGTTGACTTTCTAGCCAAACAAAAGAAGGACTTGCCCCTCCCTCCTCCATACCAAGTATTTCTCTTGGTCACACTGAATGACTCCTCATGTTCTGGATAAGCACCGGCCAGGTCATGTACGACTATGCAGACCACATCCCTTGCTCAGTAGCTGTCTTTATGTGGACGTAGTCATTACTTTCTTCCATTGCCTTTTGCTAATCACCATTTTTAGTCCTTTAGAGCTAGTATTATGAAACTTATGTCAAATAACCTGTCTACACATGTTTCCTGCTTAAGCCTTCCTTTTAAAACATGTTCACAGCAGAAAATATGAGTGAAAGAGAAGCAGAAGATTACACAGATTTAGGTGAAGCAAAAATAGGCATTTAGGCAAACATGAGAGTCATTCAACTGAGTGACCTTTTTAGCTTGTGTTTCTTATCTTTCCTATCTAATAGCAAGACTGGAGACCTACAGCACACACATCATGTGCTGTTTTACATTTATTTTCCTTTGGTGTTTCTCAGCTGTATAATTTAAACCTTCTTTCTTTTACTATATCTGTAACTACAACACATTCTAATATTTACAAATGGAGAGTGACTTGGCACAATATTGGGTGCAGTCTGTCTGCCATCAGAGAGGCATTCTTCAAATGGACCTGCCCACTGCAAGAGCTGGGAGATCTGAATTGTTTGTTTAAAACTTAACTTCCTCTGAAAATAGCTATGCACAGCTGTAGGTCTGTTGAAAACTGTTAAACAACTGGAGGTTTAGACCAAAACATTGGTTAGAAACCTTTAAGGGAACAACTAGATATATTATGATAAGTGGGAGCAAAGGGTGCCCAAGCTGTTCAGAAAGAAGCAGCCAGAAAGCAAGGCACGGTTCTAGGCAGCAAGCCTATTAATGCTTAATCCTGCCATGGAAAAGAGGTAGGAGCCCAACTCTTGGAACTTAGAAATAATAATGGATTTCAGCATTTTTCACGGATTAGAAATGCAGATGCTCAGTCACCATCAAACTTTGCCTATGATATCTTTATTTCCTCTGGATGCAAAGGGATAATTACAAAGACCTATGATTAAGATTGAGAACATCCTGTATTCTAGCTGAAAAGCACCTATGAGACAAAGAATGGGATATGCTGAAGAGAAGAGTAGCTACAAACACCCAATTCCCTCAAAATGCTCCTACATCAGGGATTTATCAACAGGAAAGTATTAGTACCAGTTCTTGCAATGCAAACATGTAGTGCTGCCTGTTACCATGGGCAGATGTGGCCAGAAGTTTCCAGTAAGAAGCTCTAAGCCAGGACAACCACCTCCATTCAGCACCACAAAGATGGGGGGAAGAACCCACACTCTGGCCCTCCTTGCTCTGCACCTCCTCTCTAATCACAAATCTGTGCATGTCTTCCCATGCTGGAGCTCTTGCAAATGAATCTTCTAAGCAGAGTGAGAATAACAGGATGATACTGAGGAAATTGTTCTTGAGCATGAGCTTTGACCCTTCCGGGCAGTGAATATGAACCACATGGGCTGGACAAGTCCCTGGCACATTAGCTGCCTTTGTGAAGTTATTTGCTGATTCAGAGGTGTGAAACTCTAAAAAACACTGTGGAAGCAATGGCACTGCTTGTGGTACTGAAACAGCATAGATTCCTCCTGGGCTGTTACGACTTCATAAATATTGACTTTGGATAAACCTTCTAACAATATTCTGGTTGGGTTTTGGTTTTTTTTTTCTTTTTCCTCCCAAGTGGCTTCCCTGAGCTAATTTACTTAAGGCAACACACATGACACAAGAATAAGCCCTTTGAATAGTGATGCAATTGCTTGGTCATGAAATGAAAAAAATCTGGATTTTGATTGATAGTTGGAATTCATGCTGTTTGTTTGATTTACTCTGGATTCTTTGTCACCTCAGTGCTATTCCTGCCAACACATGTCAGAACACTACTGATTATGGGCTGAAATACTGTTTCAAAGGGTTTTTTTAATTTTAGACTTACCAGTTTTCCTTCCCTTTCCATAGGAGCAATGCAAATTTAGCCATGAATCTTATTTTTTTCTTCAAGAAATCTCAGCTACAACTAGCTACATGCTACACTTCTTTCTTTTCTCATCTGCAGCAGTCTGAAAATTAAAACAGCATAATTTATTTCAGTGAAATCATTCCTATGCAGTACATTAGAAGTAGGTCTAATATACTTTAGGAAAGCACTATTATTTTTCACTCTGTGGCATGATTGTAATTGCTTTAGTACACTACTCTACCAGCTGGCAGTCACAACTGTCACCAAATGAGCACCAGCACACATTTCTCCCTGTGTTATGCACAGGAAAGCCCTGATCCAGTACAAAAGTGTCAGGATGCTACAGTGAAGATAAGTACACGGAGGAAGTGATTGTTTCCTTGCTTTGGAGGGAAAAATCAGACAGTTCTTCCACTAGAAAAGCTCTTCAGTGTTAAACGTTCCTATGTGTTAGCCTGAATTGGGCCCAAATTTCTAATCTTTTATTCTCAACGGAACAGGTTGAGAGAAGAACCAAGAAAATAATGAGGGTAGACTATAACTACATCTGAGAAGAAAGGAGTTTAAATATTTTTTAAGGCACTTAGCTATACTCTTCCTTGGCAATGGCAGGTAGAGCTTGCTAGACTCCAGCAATATTTCCAGGAATGCAAGCCAAGTATTAATATCTAAGTTTTACTCATTATTTCTTGCCCCTTTACTCCAGTACGCACCACTGCCCCTATATCACAGACACACACACACAGACTGAACTCACACATCTAGCTTGGAATAGAGGTTGTTTCCAGACAGTTTTTCTCTTTAACATTACCTTCTTTCCCGATTTACTGATTCTTGGCTGAACTTAAAATTATCTGAAAACCATTGCCCCTGAGAAAATCTTTACTCAAGTACTTTCTGAATGTCTAACCTGAAAAACAACATCCAGAGATCCAAGACTGTTCTATGGCTCTGATCAGACACTTGAAAGCAAGTCATTGGCAGGAACGCTCCTATCAGCTTCTTGTCATCTCTGCTGGCAACTTGATGCTAAATAGCTTAACATTTGTATCAGCAACTCAATCAGGATATTAATTTGAAGCAGAAGAGAGTTGTTTACCAAAAAAAATAAAAGGCTTATGGATTATCTAATTACTGAGCTATGGGATTCACCTTTTTGTACAGTGAACATGCCTAGATTCTTTCCCCCTGATTCATGAAAACAGTTGGACCACAGGACACCTATGTGCTGATCTGCAGGCAAATGTTGTGTCAAAACATTGGTCTATACTGAAAATATTTCCAATGCACGAGGAACAGCATGAAAAAACCCCATTGTGGTGGCCCCCTCTCCTGTACCCCCTGAAAATTATTGGATCTGCATCATCTTTTACTCTCACTGGAGGGTGTGAGCCCTCATAGAGTAAAGATTTCCATTCTGCACTGAGAAGAATAAAAGTGCAATTGAACATCATGTACTGACTGAATTATTAGGTTATTAAAGAGAGAAAAAGACAGGACAGTGGAAAATGAACATGTTCAATTTCCCTTTCTGAAAATAAGGGGGTTTTATAGGATGAGGAATATGCACGCAGCATTTCAGGGAAGGTATGTACAAGTTAGCCTTTTACATAAATGGTCATGGCCAAGACTATCCAGCTGCTCTGTAACATACTTCCTACACCATGAAAAGTCATATTTACAGCCAAATCCCTATGAGCACCATGTGAGCAAGATTTCACTGTCTTCTGTAGAAACAGGGATTCATTCTGGGGCAAGAAACCAAGACATAGTCCATATAACTCACAAACAATTCCCTCATCTAAGAAGTCTAGCCTAGGGTTTATTCTTGAAAAGTTCACCAGCAGAATAACTAGAAAAAATCCCAACAGACTTGAATGTATTTTCTATGCTAGAGATTCACACCATAAATTCATATATATATAATCTAACAACTACAGGATGCACAATTTCTAACTGTCTAATATTCAACAGTTTAATTGGGTCTGATTAACCACAACTGCCAAAGACTTACTGTACAAAACACACTCTTCCTTTTATTTCAGTTTGGGCTCTTAAAAAACATTAAGATGTAGTGAATTGTTAAAATCCTGTCTTTTTTCCCCTCTTTATTTATCCCTATTTCCAGTTATAAAATAGATTGTCACTATAGTCTTCTTCCTGCCTTCCTCCAAACACCTGACACAAATAACAGGTATTTCACAGCAGGAAGAGTCTTTTCCCTGGGGTGATCCAGGATTGAGCATTTTTGAGCTGCATTAAGACCCTTGGGTGGCACAGCCCATCCAGCCTTCCTGTGTTTCTCTCCCCAAGCTGTGCAGAGCCAGCTCTCCCCAGGTTGCTCCCTGGCCAGGCTCAGCACAAGGACAAGCTGTCAGCAGGAAGCCTGGCCCAGGCAGAGCTGGAATCCCCGCAGCCAAAGACTGGCCCTGATGATAATCCCTCCCACCACGCACTTGTGCTGAAGCTCCTCAGCTGCATGTTGTCTTGCCTGCCCTCTGAAGTAACACACTCTGGCTTCTCAAAAAAAGCTGTTGATTCTAAAACCTGAATCAAGTTTAACTTACTTGCTACAGTGAAATAAAGGGAGAAACAAAGTGGGTGGAGAGAAGAGGGAAGATATTCTATTTCATTTAAAGGTTAACATGAGGATAGTATAGTAAACTAGACTTCAGAAATGTTGCCTTTGTGCATGATGTAAGCAGAGCTCAGTTCACTTCAAGCAGATGGTCCACAGACTCCAAGACTTTGAAAGAAGGGACAAGCACAGGCAGGCACAAAAGGATGAAGAGGACCAGGGTTTTTGAAACATCCCAGTGTAGACTTACTCTAATGCACATACATACTGCATATCAAGACACCCAAACTCTGCTTCACTGACCTACCCTCCCATAAAACATAATCTACATAATATCAGCATCTGTCCAGCAGGACAGTTACACATGTAATGGTATTTTATAGATAAACACACACACGGGGCCTCAGATTAGGTAGTTTATCACATTCTATAAAGAAGTTAATCGAAGTACTGTTGTGGAAAGCACTTTTCTCATGTTGGAAATGCAACTTAGAGATGTTTAGAGAGTGAATACAATATTCCTCACTATCTAAATATCTCTACTCCCCAAATTCTTTGAAGTAGGCACTGCTAATTTTTTTTCATGAAAAATATTCCCTTATGCCTTTCAGCTGTACAGAGAAGAAGTTTTGAACAGATGTGTTTACAGGCACAAAAGAACAAAAGCATAACCTTGTATCTCTGTAGCAATTTTTCTATCTGTAGTGTTTCTGGATATTCACTTTACAATTCCTGTAGTTTATTGCAGTTCTGTGGGGTTAATTAAAATCCTTCTACAAAATCAGATAAACAAGAGGAATGGGGGAGGGAAAGTGTGCATTTTATGTACTGCCTATTCATCTCTAATGAAGCCTGCCCCATGTGTACAATCAAACATCTGGGGAAAGCCTGCACTTCAACCAGAGCAATCACTATTCACATTCCAGCTTGAGTAGCTGGTTCTTTTCTTGAATTTTGTGTGTATGTATCCATGCACACATACATGGTTTCAGCACACATTTCACAAATGAAAGAAAAAAGTGAGAATTTACGTGGCATTTTATTAAATTGTGAACAGATAACACCTTAGAAACTTCTACTCTGAGATTTTATGGGAATGAAGAAGCAGCCTTTTAAAGTCATATGCAGCAGTCACATATTGATGTGAGAGCAATCAATATAATCAAATAAATAAATCTAGATAACATTTACCCTCTATGTATGTATAGGATCTTGCAATACCTGAGATGATCTAAGCTGGAGTTAAATCAATGATAAAATACCATGTGGATTTCAGGCAGCTGGGTCACACCCTTATGCTGCAAGCAAGAAAATGCTTATATTCAACTCTCAAGTAGTCATTTTATGCAGAAAGATGGGCTCATGATATTATAAGAACTCCAGGGCTCAAAAGAGCATGGTTTGTTTCATAGTTCTGGTATCTCCACCTGTCAAGTCATTCATTTTGGTAACTAAATGTTGCCCCTTCTGATAGAATCTAGCATTTTACTCTTCTCAGATAAGCTCTGAATGAAATTTCTTTAGTCACACCAACAGCCTTGCCTCAGGACCTTGAGAGCTATGAGATAATGTTTTATGCCAGTGTCACCACTGAGTTAGGAGAATCATACCAATAGGGAAGGCACATGTACTTTTGTCTGAAAAAGAAAATAATCTGCCCAGTTCTCCATAAACCTTTAAGAGACCAATGCAAAGACCTATAATGATTGCTGCCTGTTCTGGTCTTATCTGTAAAGGCTGACCTGCATCCATGGGTGGCAAGAGTTCCTTATCTGCATCCATGGAACATCACTGTGCTTTGGTTAACAAAGAACAGAGTAAAACTTATTTATTGAAACAGCATCAGCTGTGCAGGTTAAAAGGCAGGCAGTGTGTAAAGGAACAGAAAAAACTACAGTCACATAAAAGTAGCTCTTCACCTAAGAGATTCTTATATACTTTTACCTGAAGTCCAAATAGATTTTTCATGTCATGCAAATTTTGAAGACTACTTTTGATAATTCATTCTGTGATAAGATGTTGCAATTCCCTTGACCCAGCAGGATACTGCCATATTCTAAAATGACACAACAACCAGTATGAGTTGTCTCTGCTTAATGCCTGTGCTAACAGTCTCTGTTTCTACAAAGCAACAGTTCTCCAGTCCAGCATCTCAGGTAATACACAGTGGTTTTAGTGCTTACATAACTACCAGACAGGTTGAAGCAAAACCTACCGACTATTAAAATTGTTACAGGTCACTTGGTCATTACTTTCCATACTTTTATGTAGTTTACTTCCAGTATTTCTTTAGCAATCACTGCATCTTTTGCAGTATTTTGCAGCTCAGATTCAGAGACAACCAACTCCCCAAATTCCATCCTGCGCACTGAAGCATTTGTACATCTTGCCTGCCTTATGTCATATTTATCCTGGGTTTAATATACATCTTAAAAAAACCAATATAGTTCCATTTATTTTTCTTCAATGGCCTTCCTCTTGAAAGTTTAGTTTACTTTTCTATTGGAATTAGGGATGTAATTTCACCTCTGAGGAAACTAGAAATAAACCACCTCTCTCTATGTTATACAGACACTGTCTGTACAGTCAGTCAGAGTCTAAGCACAGTTTGTCAGCACAAGTACTGAGAGCCAAATCATAACCTCCACTTGAAGGTGTGGACTAGATGAAAGAAGTAGAAAATGCATTACAATGTCCAGAAATATGTCAGAGGCTGAGAGATTTTAAATCTTAACTAGCACAATGCTCTGCTTCCCATGCTCTCAGGGCACCGTGTGTTTGGGGATTCCAGGTTACAATGGATGTTGCTGGCTGGAGCAGCAGTGAAGCCAGAGCAGCCTGGCTCTGCAGAGCTGAGGGCTCTGACACGTCCTCGAGATGATCTGCAGAAGGAACTCTGAGTCAACTACAATGGTTGTTTTTCTACCTGCACAAACTCACAATTCCTCCGTATTGCAATGAAGAATATGAAGCTGTTCAGCCAGGGCATTTGGGTTTGGATGAGACAATCCTCTGCATACTTGGAGATCTAGAGAATTTCCTGACAGATTATGAAATAATTAGTTGGCCAGAGATCCACTTCTGGGCCCATTCAGTAGGAAGACAAATTTTATTCCCTCACAATCTCTGGAGCTGGACAGAAAAGCTGGGGGTTTTAATCCCTAGGGCAAAGTGGATAGGCTTGAGATGATGGATTTTCCAAAGAAGTTAAAGTTACAGTGAAAAATAATATGTTTCCTGATTGGGTTTTTTTTTTCCTATACTTTTCTGGTTTTCTCACTTTTGTCCTACTATTTCCTCTAGAAAGAAAGGAGTTGGGGGGAAAGGAGGTTGGGGAACGAAGAGAGAATGAAAGTGATCCTCCCCTCCACTAGTTTTCATACATTAATAAAATCTGTTCCTTAATAGAAGATAGTGATTATTAAGAAAATACATAAATGCAAACCCAACCTTTTTCTAATTGCTAAGATAACCCAAATGTAACACAGAGGAGTATCAAGATTCAAACTGTAAAGTACAGTTCATCAAAGTAATGAAATACAAATAATCAGAGCTTTTGGAATTCCAAGATTACTGCTGGCACAAGGTAAAAGCAAGCTCTAAAAGAACTTCTTCAGCAGCATGCAGAAGAAAACTAATCATAAACTTTTGATAACCCAAAAAAAAATGAGGCCTTTTGAACTTTGCTGACATCAGATAGAAATATCTGGAGGAAAAAGAGAAAGAAAAAACCAAACTTAAACAAAACCTAAATACACACAATTTAGAAACATTTCTGCTTCATAATCACAGTAGATTGATGTACACCATATGAAGGAGTTTAGTGCTCCTCATTTGCCAAGAAACCTACAGCCTTCTCACTTGTTTTGCTGTGAAGATACAGGATAACCCAGCAAAGATCATCTGTGGAGCCTTGCACACAGCAGAGCAAGATTAATGGTCATGTGCTGAAATCTTCCTGAGATATTGCTTAGCTGACTAGATAAAAAATACAACATGGAACTCAACCTGCTCTAACAGACCCTGCAACAGCATATATGTTCTCTGTGTAACCTAGAATAACTTACAAAATACACACTCTTGACAAATTTACTGGCCCGTACTTTATCAGGCAAGATTTGGAATATGTACTACTTAGAAGCTTTGTCATTTCCCAAGGACAGCTTTTCGCCCAAGGTCTGATGCTGTCTAAAACCTGCTGCCAGCTCAGCTTGAACAACCACCACTCTGCTTGAAATAGAAAAATAAAAATAGAAGGTCCTAGTTGAAAGCTTTTCAGGGCACCAACATCATCTGCCAGCTCTTGTTTAGTAGTCCCCATTACTTACTCCTATGATGTTTTTTCCTTTTTCACAACATATTCTCTCTCATAAGGGCAAATGCTCAATGAAAAATAAAATAGATGCATACATACACATACATATACACAGGCACAGAGTCCATTCCTAATCCTGATGTTGCTGCAACCTTTGCAGTTTTGGAAAAAGGAGTCCAGACATATTTTAAACACGAAAAGCAGATCAGATAAATTTGGCCTGATTTGTTGTTTATATGATAAATTGTTCTAACAGTTTCACCTACTATGGCACATGGCCAGTGCTGGCCAGAGTGGATGAGAGTATCACCTCTAGTTTGCTCATGCTCCCTCCTCAGTATTTATTCCAACAGTCATTCCTTAATTCTCCCTGTTCTTCCATGACTATGGATACTCACTGTCACAGGACCACAAACATGTCAACACTTGAGGGTTTAATTTTTGTTCTTTTACAGCATTGTTGTTGATTTTTGTTTTGTTTCCACACACACATAGGAAAAAAAAAAAAAAAAAGAAGTTCATTGCTGTTGTCAGTCCATACATTTCAGCAGGTTTGTTTCTAACTCCCACACATTGGCTTGATTCCAGTGCATTGCTTTAGGAGTCAATAACGTGCTCATTCAACCCTAAGGAAGGGTCACAGAAATGTTCAGCAATCAAGGGGGAAATAGCATCACTTTTCCACTCCTCACAACTGCCAGGCCAGAGATGTGAAGCTTGTTGTCAGGTCACACCATTCTAATAAGGCTTTCAAAAGCAAACCTCTACTCAGCACTGGCCAAGTAAGCATCTGACCCATTTTTCCTGTACTCTGACATGTTATCAAAGTTATGATGTGTGAAGATAAAGCTGATCAAAAATTAGCATGGACCTTATGTTCAAGCCAGAAGTTATTTCTCAAGCCTTATAGTACAAAAATATTGCTAAATATCATTTGAAGATTATTCAAGATATTGCAAGATACATATCAAATTTTTCAAGTCACATTCTGAAATGTGACTTGAAAAATTTGATATATATCTTGCAATATCCCTAAAGAAAAATACACTATAGGAGCTTAAGTCATCAAGTCAGCCCCTCAAGTACCATTGTAAATTGTGCAGCATTATGCCCTACTTAGACATATAACAAAAGCCACTGACAGAAAACACTGACGGAGATGGGCCATTCCTCTGCCCGCCCGAATTGTTCCCATACTACATATTGGTAGTACATTTTAGCTTTTAAGTGTCAAGGAACAGGAGCAAGAGTTTAATTTTGCCAGTAAAACTACGCTACATTTTAGGCTGATTAACTCCTTTCCTTGTCTTCAACAGATATTAAATTCACTTCCAAATTATCCCCTTTCCTGGAATTCGTCTAGATGTCATTAATCTAAGAAGAGAATTTTGTCACAGCTGGAGTTAGTAAGCATCAGCTATGGACAGCAAGAAGAAGTAATTCCCAAAAGCTTATGTGCAGACATTCTGGCACCTAAATTCAGACTAAACTATTTCTATACTGTCCTTTCAATCTCACTGTATTTCTTATATTTAATCAAAATAACTATAATTTTCTTAATCTCTTGATTTGTAGGACTACTTGTGTCTCTAATGTCTTCGTTTGTGTCTATGTTATTAAGTTGCCCAATAATTCTACTCCAAAGAATAACCAAACCCACAGAGGCTCTGAATCCTGTAATCACAGAACCATAGAAAATGCTCATGCCAGGGACTCTAAGGACTTCTCTTCTGTCCCACAGCAGGATCAGATCTACCTGGCAATTGCCTGTTAGAGTTGAACTTAAAAGCCCAAATGATAGAGATATTACACACTTCCAAAGAAATAGTACATTATCCCTAACTAAGCATTAAGCAAAACTAAGTAGAACCTACCTTATTGCCATTCAAGCTCTTCTATTTATTTTCATATTAAAACTTGAAACCACATTACTCTTTCTACTTTGCAGTAGCTTTCTAGCTATTAAGGAAGGAAATTTTCTTCTCTCAGTCAGAGAATTTAGCTTTTTGAAAGAGTACTGTCACTACTAGAAGATGAAAGGAACATATTTAGACCTTCTGGGAGCTCAAAAAGACTGGTTTCTTTCCTAGCATATTTGACACAGCTGTTACTACACCAAGCATTGTGTAGCGACCAAGTACAAATTACATAATTCATCTTGACCATGCCAGAATTTCAGAAGTGACTCACTGGCCCTTTTCCTTCTGTGCAGCTTAGAAATGAACAACTTCTAGTTTGTTCTTAATTGGGGTTACTTGTGTACTGATCCTTTGGCATGAGTCAGAAACGCATATTGTATGACAGCACTACAGGGTCTCTGAGGAGCAGCTGGAACACCTACGAGCTGCAGCTATACCTTCTTTCATTTAACTCCTATCCTTTTTCATTCTGGTCAATATAAGGATCAGGACAGAGAAATCATGGATATCAGAGAACTTTGTGCTGGCCATCAGAGCACAAGAAAGAACTGTTTGGGGAGAGCATAAGTACATCAATGTATTTGTACTCCCTGCAGCTGAAATTACATGTACATGAGTGAATCCCTCTAATTTTCCTTTGTTGTGATTTATGATACATGTCATTCTAAGAATGTTAATGATGTCAAGCCTTTCAAGAACATAAACAACAAAGAATCATTACCCTGACTGTTTGTAATTCAACCCAACAGATGATGACTTCCTGACAATAAAATGCTCTCTGTGTAGCTATGAATATGTACAGCAAACAGGGAGAAAAACTATTCTCAAATCCTGTCCAGTGTTGAAACAAGCCAAAGTCACAGATAATATTCTGTAAGACCCAAAACCCACAGTCACTGGCTTCCATTCCACTCTAGCAAGAATAAGCATGTAGTGTTCTGTTCTCACAGAAACAATATAAGAAATAAAACCCAACCGCATCTCAAGAAATTGCAACAAAACACCCACATTGATCAGTAAAGATCAGTAAAGATAGCAATAGCACCAGTGAATCAAATTCAGTTGCCTTGAAATTAGTGGCAGTTACTCAACTGCAGAGCATCCTTATTTATAATCTTTTAAAAACTGAGCATCTGTAACTCGCTGCCCTAAAATACTGTGAAGCTTTAGCCTACTTATAAGATGAATAGTGACCTGGAGTTTGAAAGAATAATTGCTTTGTAGAGTTAAAGGGAATACTGTTTAAAGGAAGATATCTGCTCTTTAAAGACAAACATTTTGATATTATGGTCTTTCGGTAAGAACTGGCAGTATATTGAATGGGCTAGGAAATACCCCTAAACAAATGCTTGATATGTGCACTAAATTTAGGGAAGTTTGACCAGGAGTACTATTTGTATATAACACTAATAGAAATATCATCACATTGCACTTCAAATGGTATTTTGAAATACAGGAATTGCTATTGTAAATCAAGCTATTCGTCCAGCCAGACCTGCTATTATTTTTCCACCTACTGTGACTAATGGCACTGCTTTGGAGAGGAGCAAAAGAATCCAGCAGTTCTTTTGGCCTCACTGACATCTGACAGTGACAAGTTTTACTGTTCATTGCTTTACTGCTCTGGCACAAAAAAAGAAGAAAAAAAGCCATTCTAAAAGCAATGCTTTCCAATCTACAAGAATGTTCTTGCTCATGTGTTATAGAAAAGGTGAAAAGAAACACAGGTGGGCTATTTCAGAGCACACCAGTACAAATACACCAGTCAGGCCTTTTCTCTTCAACAGTCACAGTCCTATTTTCCTCTAACATGTGTCCTTCTGGGGCTTGAGGTCACTTTGGGCCCCTTTCATTTCCTCATTATGCATGGCTGTGGCTGCAGCAAACTTAAAACATTACAAGCTCAGTATTACTTCCTGGCCCTTTCTTTAAACACCTACACAGGTAGTTTGCTTCTCTGATTGCTGCTTAACATTGAACAAATAATTTCAGTATTTTCATTGAGTCAATGATACTTCATCATTTTCCTGTTTTACAGCCAATTTACACAATTGGTTAAAGTTATTCATTCCACTACATGTTATTGAGCATTTGACAGTTGTTCCACATGTTATCATACTGCCTGTGACTTCATTTTGTATATGCAAGTCTTTTGCAGTTTTCTCTAGTGCTGTGCACTTCACAAAGCATTTTGAAACTTCTATGCCAGCCCTCTGCCCCATTCAACATTCTTCCTTGAATTTCTTCAAAATGTCAAGTCCACAAGAGCCATCTACACTAATCCTGAGATAGTCCTTTAACCAGCAGTTTCAATTCATTGCCAGCTGTCTGCATCCTGTTCCCTAGAGGATCTTCATTCTGTTTCTCATACTATGCAGTATTTATGTAAAATCTAATACGCTATGCTAAGGTTTGCATTCAAATTGTCAAAATATAGCGCCATTCCTCACAACTTCAAAACTTAGAGGAAGTTTGAATATGACCATTTTAACAGCTTAGAAAACTACACATAGTGATCTATTATTCACAGCACTTCAGAATGTGTAAAGGTGTCTGCAGACTCCCAGAAAGCTCTGGGAGGACAATCACTCCCTCTCAGCAGCTGCTTCACTGGTTTGTTATTAAGCAACTGGACTCTGCATCAACACTTCTCCTGCTTTACTCCTATAACTTCAGATAATTTTCTTCTCTTTATCCTTGTTTACATTGGAGAAATTACTTATTGCTGGTTGGGATGGATGCGACTGCAAGCTAAGTGCAGACTGTGCCAGATTATGCCAGTTCCCAAAATGGTTCTGAACATTTTGTCCTTGTATACGCTGGCAGCAAACCCACATTCATCTGGGATTCTGCTGCAATACTGCTGACATATAATATCAGCAAGAGATAATTTTCCCAGTATAAACATGTACTTTTTCTTGCCAGATATTAAGCTTGTGTCATTCATAATACTAGGAAAAGCCACTTTGCCACAGAACCCATGGGAATATTTTTGATTTGAACTCATTTTGTCTCCCACTGTTGAAAGGCTTGAAAAGAAGTCAATGAAACAGGAGGCCAGATTTCTCAATGGTTTAAATCTGTGCATTCTGTTGATGGTGTTGATAAGGCCATACGTGAGCATGGAACATACTTTAAATTCACATTTCTTCTTTTCTTTTATTAATGCAATATGCTACGGTCATCTTAATTCTAAAATCATACAAAAATTCCTTTGGATTAGAAGTCAAAGCCCTATGAGCATGCATAACCTCTGAAAATGCACTTGGGTGTAAGAGCCAATCCACGTTCACATTCTCAACCATAGAAATTTTCTAAGAAAACCCCTACTCTTCTAAGACTGGTATTGTGATTTCTTTGTGTAAGCACAACTGAAATCGCCACTGCAGACAACGATTCTACAACTACAGTAATTATTAATTCCATCTCACTTGTCCTAGTAGATTCTGAACAGGTTGGAAAACAGCTACTGAAACAAAAGCCTTGCTTCTTAGATTGACAGTACTGACGTGGTGATAGTTTTAGCAGAATCTGGCGATGTCATGTGAAGATAAGGTTGTAGTTTGTACCTGAAATAAATGTGCTGCTGTGTTCCAAAGCTCCCAAAGTTACCCTTGTCCTCTGCTGATATTTTAGCTCAGCAAAAACACTGATTGGCACTTATCAAGATATCACTGCTTTGCACCACTCTGAAACCTATGAGCAACTCTAAGTTATCAGTGCAAGGCCTGTATGCAGTAGCCAGAAAACCTGAAGCCTGTCAAGCTTTGAGCCTGATCTGGAAGTTCTCTTATAAATCTTTCTTCAGTATACAGCATTGTATTAAGAAAAGCATGACAGATTAAAAAAAAAAAAAAGTTGAAAAACCAAAATCAACACACAGTTACAACACCCATGGAGAACAAAAGAATGTCAAGTTAAATTCCTTACCCAAATTCGTCACAGCTGCTTGGCTATTTTCAACTACAAATAACAATAATAAATAATCATGGTGGAATTAATAAAACTGAGTTAATGATGACTCATACATTTTCAAAATCCATTACTAATAGATAAGTAAATGTTATTTCAGGGAAACACAGACAAGAAGATTGTTTGTTTCAAGACAAAAAAAAATAGCTTAGAATAGCTAGTGCCTAAACACTTTAAAATCTTGAAAGTAATTTTTTGTTGAAGAAGACTAATAAGAGGAATTATAAGAACTATAAGACAGGACAATACAACTGGAAATCTAATTCTGCTCCAATTAACAATAGAAAATAACAGATCTCAGGACTTCATCTGGTGCAACACTTGTTCAAAGCCCAGCTGACTGACGCTGGATCAGGTTGCTCAGGGACCTGTTCCCAAGGCGACAGAAAAACAACCAGTGTCCACCATTCAAGTGAGTCCTCAGAATGAGCTGAGTTCAAGGAAGTTCTTTCCAGTTTTGCTATCATGCATGAACTACTGCTTCCCCAGGATGGGAAAGCTACCATTATCTAGCTGATCCAGATTGGAAATACAACGAATTTTTTTTTTTCAGATCTTAATCTAAAATTATTATTTTCTTTCAACAAAGTGTCATCACAACCTTGGGAACTGCACCAAGATTACTAAATACTGGTATCTCTATAAAAGATCTCCAAGTGTAATTCTACCTGAGGAACAACCTGCTTTGATAAATATGAAATTTGGTAATTATTAATAGAAGTGGCAAGTACAGTGTAAAGATCAGAGTATGGGTTAATAAGCCAAAATACTGGGCTCTCCTCCCATCTCAGCCATGTAATTAGTGTGTAATCCTAGTCAAGATATTAGTGTACTTAAGAGTAATTCACTGATTTTGGAAATGAAAGTCTAAATACTGTGAAAAGTCAGGTGTGGAACAACTGGCAATGTAGGAGAAGGAAGCACAGCTGATATTGCCTCACAGCCAAGCCCCAAATATGTCATTAATAGAGCTTCTGGAATGCCTCATACCAGTACCTGCAACAGTCAAGAATGTTGGTATGTTCATAAGAGTTTACTCCTGACTTACAGTCTCCACATGTTCACTTCACACTTATTCCTTTAAAACTGCTGGGAGACTATCAAGAGTATTACAGATATCTAAAGAACAAGTTCCACCATTATGTATGACTGGATTTGGCTCTTAATCTTTAGGATACTTGAAATGGAAGAAAAAAATTCTTTACCTTCTTGTGGATCACTTTGAGGGGAATGCCAGAGAGAATTAAATAAGTTTTTTTGTCTCTCTCCATTTCTTCTCTAATGCTTGTTCAATCTGATCCTGTCTAAGCAACAATAGAAGTAGTTGCAAAAGGCCTGTTGCTGTTATGAACTGCTGTCACTATGCTTGAGAATAACAATAATAACCTACTACCCATTGCCAAGAGAAATGCTCTGTAAATCTTTAGCAGTTACCTGAACTATTGCTTGGCTCTAAGAACAATGTTTTACTGAAAAAAAAACCCTACAATTTTAATTACACATTAGTCTTCCATATAATTTATTTTCCATTTCCTTGATTCTTACTGAGATCAGTGCTCTGAGTCATATTTCATCCACAAGTCTAGCATTTGGAGTATGCAAGCCCTTCCAAGGGAGAGTTCCAAAAGCTTTCTGATGTTTTGGTCCTACGTGCTGTGCTCACAGGCTGCCTTTAGCCCTGCTCCCAGTGCTCTTGGACAGCTTCCTCCTGAACAGAGTCAAGATTCTCAGAGTACCTGCCACTGCCCAGGCAGCAGATAGTGAAATCAGACAGACGTGCCTGATATTGGACAAAATGTTCCGAGTGTAACAAAAAAACCCCAACCAGCATCTACCATGCTTTTTATTCTGATTCTTACTCCCCCCACCCTGTAAAATATCTCAAGTTTTATAAGATAGCAGAGCTTATGGAAGGACATGGAAAAGACATTACTATACAGTATTAAACACAGCAGAGTGTCCATGCACACGTATTCATGCTTTTAAAGAGAAAAGCTAAAATAATACTTTAAGAGTTAAGAGAAAAACATTTCTAACTTCTTAAAAATAGATTCCTTTACACTCCACTTTTCTTCTTTCACATCTTTTCTTCTTTTTTCACTTCATTAAAAAAAACCCAAACTAACCAAACAAAAAAACCCAACCACAATCACAAAACCCCAAAGAACTCTCTGAAGGTTCCCTGAGGCACAGAGTAAGCAAATAGAACAAACTTCTTCTTCAAATCCTGCAAGGTAAGAGGAAATTAATCTCTGTTTTTAGTAAGTAACAGCAATCACATGAGCAATTTTTGAAAGGGGGGAGGAATAACTAAATAGGTTTATCTGGTATAAATATTATGTAGTGAATTTCATGTTCTATAAGAGGGAACAATGCAACAGAGTGTCTCTGAAACTTTCTCTTGCAGGGAAAAAGAAAACTAACAAACAGAATTTGAAGATCTATGGAACCAGCCTCAAAATTTCAGGACTGGCTTTGCCTTTTTTTTTTCTTCACACTTCCAGTATCCAATCTTACTGTTTTTGCAAGATAAAGATAAGTCTATTACTTTTGGGACAGGACCTTTGTGAAGATTACAGGTTCTCACACATACATTCAGATAAAGGTTTTAGGGTTACTCTGATGCAACTTTACCTTTTCCTGATCTCCTGGAACTGGCACAATTTACCCATTTACTAGATGTCCAAATGGGACAATAAATCAATCTCATTCATTTCCTGAAGCCTCTTGAGAAGCTACATATACATATTTAACAGTTCCTGAAAATTTGATTGGAACTTTTCAGGTAGAAGCTCTGGAATGAAGAATTTGGAAACAGTTGAAAATCAACAGTAAACTCAGGGGAACCCTGCTAAGCTAATCATCCTCAAGACAAAAGCTGCAGCCCTGCCTTTTCCATCCAGTTGCCAGGCTCAAACAAATGTTGCATGAGAACTTCAGTATTGAGGTGTATAAACTTAAGCTTTTCTTCTGTCCTCACTAGTTGTTTCACTGAAGATGTAGCTTCAAATCTGGTTATGGATTTAAAAAAATAGAGGTTTATAAATCATATTGAGGTAAAAGAGATAGCAAACGGAATGATTTATAATCTAACAAAAGAACTGTAGAATGGTGGAAGTCTACACATCAGAGTCCTCATACTTGCCTGAAAGAAAATTCCAGTGGTTTCCAAATGACATGTCATAGTTTCTTGCCTAGTGAGTGGTCTAATGTCCTATTGCAAAACTAGTTTTCCTCTTTCTTTCACTAGGTTTTCTGAGTTTGTTCCAGTGTCCTAAATGGCCTATATGTCTGTTTAATAACCCTGTCTTGGGTTATTAAACTCTGCAACTGCTTGGCCCCTGGTTCTAAACAAAACAAACGAAATCATTTTCTCAAGCACTGTCAGTAACTTTAAGGAAACAAACTGCTCTCCAATCCCACCAAAGAAGTGGGATATTCTCTCTCTTGTGGTTTCAAATCTGAAAAGGAGTAGAATAAATCTGTATCATCCATGTTTATCATGTATATCAAAAAGTGGTTCTGCTTTGCTTTTTGTTGTTGTTGTTTCTTCTGTTCTTGCAAAGACAAGTCTGAATGCAGGACTGGTTTTGAGTTTTAGGAAAGTATTTAACATCCATTCTACAGTTAAAATTTCTTTCCTGAATTCAAACTCTGCTTTGAATAATCAGCTTTATGGAACACATACCTGATATGTGCATACAACATAGTAGTGCCCTAACCTGCTAAATGCCTTTTTTCTTTTTTTCAAGGAATATCAACAGGAAAGAACTTTTCCAGTGTAGAAAAGTTTCAGACTGTAAAAAAAAAAAAAGAAGAATTGCAGTGAGCTATCCAGTGAGTCATTAACTTAATTAAGCTAAAGAATCAGCTGCAGCACAGGACCCAAACAAGGTGAAGCAGATGTAATTTTTTCCTTACTCACCTTTCACATCCACAGATTCATACGTATAGATGGTCCTGTTTGATCAGGCTCAAGACAGTTTATTAAAGCAAAAAGGATTGAAAGTGATAGGCACCAGGGTGAAAAAGCCCAACCCAACCAACCAGTCCAGAATTCAGGATTCCTGGAAGAAGTGTCTCATTTCAGACTTGGAAGTATTTTAATGCTTTTCTGTTTAATGTTAGAGTAGGAATGTGGATGAAATGTGACAGGTTTTCTACCTGCAGGATAAACTACACCTCAGAGATGCTAATAATCTAAAATCCCCACTCTTTGGTTCCTATCCTGATGAAGTTTAGTATTGGACTTCTACTTTTTAACACCAACAACCAGAAGCCATTCCCAAATGCCACTAACTTGAGCCATCAACATAACATGCCTCCCACCACACATCAAGCTTTGCTGTCTCTAGTATTTTCACTCTTTTTAAGGAATTAAATATTTAATAAACACAATTAGACAACTCTGCTAAATATCTGAGCTAACACTCAATAGAGGTAAAGGCAGTAGTTCACACCTCCCCCTATTGTTGCAAGCTCTGTGCAAACTTCTGTCTGCATCACCTACATCCAACTTCACATACTTGAGGTTTTCTTTGATACTAAAACAGTAAAGGCCTAACTTTCTTTAAAGAAAGAATATCAAAGCTGAGAGTGAAGGGAAAATAGAAATCTCAAAGATTTATGTGGAAACCTCCTGGCCCTTTTCAATTCCAGATATAGACCAAGCAAATGAGACACAGACAGAAAGGAGCTCTGCAGCATTGTCTGTGCTTAGATTCTTGTGAAAGCAAGACATATTTTTAGCACTTGCACCTCCACTAATAATAAAAACAGAGCACTAGCAGTGTTGTATTTTTATCACAGTGTCCAAAAAGGCCTGGATGCTGCTGCAGAGTCAGCCAAATTTCAGCAATGCAAAAACCAGCTGCATTCTCCAGCTGTACAGTTGTAAGGACAAAGTTATGGAGTATCAAACCCAACAGCAACATGCTTTAAGAAACTGCATGTAATCCAACATGCAGGTACATTAGAACAATGAGAATTAAGATTGCTACATGTTGCTCATTGATTTTAGTCGCAGCTGCAGAGAAAGAGTTCAGACAGAGCTCAATGTCAATGAAGTAGCATTTAAATACTTATTTAGTGCAGAAACTCCTGAAAATCTTGAGATGAAACCCCTGTAACATATTGCAAGGACAGCCCCCCCACTTCAGGATGAAAATATAGGTTTCTTACCAGCTTGGTTAAACAAGACTGAAGATTTTTGTCTCCATATCTAGACTGTTGGCCAGACCACACTGAAATGCAATATGAGTAGATGTTGATGAGAATAAAAAGAAATCAATCAAAAAATAAAATTTAAAAAAAAAAAGAGGCCAGAAAAATGTATGAACCTGTTTGATCTATAGCCTAAAGCTCAAGTCCTGCCAGAGAAAATATCTTTTTCTTTTTTAATATTTGGAAGAGGCATAATGGAATAACAGCAATATTTTCTATAAAGTAAATGGTCTGTTTAAGAAACATTTTAGGCCAGATTGAAGACTCTTTACATGTTTGTCTCTGATTTTCCAAGCCACCATATCACTCGGTCTTTTCAGATAGGATGCCTTTGATTTGCACAGGTTTGGCTTAAGGTCAGCAATGTAACAATCTCGGCAAAGCCTGAAATAACAGACCACCCTCTTAAATCCCATGCATGAGGAAGACACTGAGCAATGCTGGCAGATTAGGGAATGATCTCGCAGTCAACATTAAGAGATGAGTAGTCCTGTTCTGTCCTTAGACAACAATATAAGCCAGCTCAAACCATAAACTTCTCCCTCCAAAGAGGAATAGGTGTCTCAGCTGGAGCCTTTCCTGCTACATATCTGGAAAGGGAAGAGTAGAGCAAATTTACATGTGCATGGCATTTACCAATAGAACGTTTTCTGCTCATATCTGAAGAGCACCAAGGAAAGACCTCTGTTGACAGCCAGCTGCTGTCACTCACAACTTCTCACCCACTTGCACTGCTTTTCAAATTAGGACTGGGGGGACTCTATCCAGCTATGCCACCTTTTATCTCAGCGGTAAAGATCTGCCAATTTTTCAGCAAAAGCAGCAGATGGGATCAAGCTGCTGCCCCAATAGAACAATTGATCTAGCTTGAATTTCTCTTGAGTTTATCCACTCTAATACAGAACAGAACTATGAAAAAACTTTTCAAGAAATGTATTAACCCTTTAAAAGCAGTGAGAAAACAACTGCTCCTCTAGAAAACATAAAGATGATGGGTGCCACAGGTTTGCATGAAAGTTTGAACAGTTACTGGTTTTCATAAGGGGTAATACTGGGAATGTCTGGGAATGTCTCTGATGGAGGACCAGGAAAGAGACCTCACGTAGCAAGGATTGTCAGCACTGCTCATAAAGGATCTGTAAAGGGCCTACCCTTTCTAAACTGAGACAGGTATTCATCTGATACAGCTATTCTGTGTCCTTTTATACAGTGATCACCAGGTATTCCTAAAGTAAATAAAGGAGTACCAAATGCTCAATAGTGATGTAAATCCCTGAGCTGACACAGGCCAGAGGCATCCTCTTTTAACACAGCCTGCAGAAAGCTGCCTTCTGGAATGCACTGGGAGAGCAACCAAAGGGAGCAGTTAAAGAATGTTATGAGAAAAAGACAAATGTTCACTGAGGCTGGGGTGCACATATTTCTCACTCAAAATTACAGAGACCTGCCAAACTCTACAGACTTGAAATCAAAGTTGCAATCCTGGCTCCCGGTTCACCCGTGCTTGTGTCTAGCTCCCCTTCACTCCACTGCAGCACCGTAGGCCTCCCTCCACTCCACAGCACTCTGCACCAGAGCCAGCTGGTTTGACAAATTCCCCATGTTCTAGAGGAGCCCTTAAAAAAAGCTTATTTCTGAATTTCAGACTGCCGTTACAGTCCCCCCCTATCTCATAGCCCAAACTACTCTCTTCCTCCCCTTCTCAACAGTCTCAGAGAGGTAAAAATAGGAAGACCAAAATTACAAATTTTGAGCTAGTTTGCTCCTTATCTCCATTGCAGCCACAAAAATAACCAGTTCCTTCACCTCTGTATGATAAGATGTGAGTTAAAACTTTTAGATGCAGCTGCAAGAAGCCATGGCCTTTCCAAGTTCCTCCTAGGAAAGGAATAATACAATTTGCTACCAATGCAGGCAATCATTTCATAGATCTGAAAGTAGATGCAAATTTTCCAAGAATCCCAAATTTTCCAAGAATCATTTCCAGGAGATCATCCTGGAGTTGGCCCTTGCCAAAATCTTGATCCCAGTATCACAACTCCTGCCAAGAACGTGTTGTACCACTAAGCTCTAATTCTCTCTGATGTGAAGACTGATGTCATCACACAATGCTAGAACGAAGGAAAGTCCACCAGCATCTGACATCGTATTACTTTAGTCCAGAATTAGAACAAGAGAAACAGTTATAGTCACCATGATGATCTTTAGAACATTCTGTAAAGCCTTCTGAAAAAAGGCTTTATGAAAGAAGTAGTCTTGAGCACATCACAAAACCGGCTTTTGAACAGTTAAGGAAATAAACCTTTGAAAGCTTTGTCCAAAAGAGATGAAAAAAATTCATCCAAAATTTTGAAATAATTTTTATTTCAGGTGCTAAAGACAACTTCCAAGAACCTACTTAAAGCTTTACAAGATTTCTAGATGTGCTGTAAACTGTCATTTAAAAAAATAAAACGCTGCAAGACCAAAAGCCGAAACTTGGCAATCTTGTAGATTTTCAAATGCTTCTGATTAGGAACCACCAAATTGATAACGTTCTGAAACAAATGTGTATGAAAGAATCAAGAGTATGAGACTCCTCTAAATCAACAAATATTTCAAAGAGATATTAAATACTTAGCACATAGGATCACAAAAAAATGCCTACTTTCATTGTATTTTATCTATCTCAAATTCCACACATGCTATAGGTGTAATGAGCAATAAAAAAAGACCCCAAAACAGTGGCATGATTTCTCCCCAGAACATAAGACAAACTAGTTTAAAAAACAGAAGTAAATAAACCTGACCTGTGACTGTTACAGGTGAAAGTCTTGGTTAATGAAGTCTGTGTTTGTGGCAGACAAACTATGGATTCTCTCATCTGCTGATTCAATTGAAATGAGAGTAATAAAAAAATCTTTTAAAAGAGCCAGGAAAATAAAATCCCACTGAATTTCACATTCCATGTGCTAGAATTATTTTTCTCCACACTGACAGGTGCCTGTACCCCCAGCACTCTTCTCAGCCTCTCCACAAAACACAGCTATGCTGCTTCAGCTTTACACCAATAATTAATGCCAGTTAAGCAACAGCCTCCCTGCAGCTCTTCCCCACTGTAGCGGTAGGGAAAAGGAAAAAGCTGCCTGTGCCTGCCTTCTGTGGGCCAAACACTGAAGCCACAAGCAATGCTGACAATATTTTCCTTAAATAACAACAGAATACACTGCAGCTTGGAAACAAAGGGTGGGGAAAGTGAGAGTCTCCTAAGTGGAGTATGGGAGGGGAAATTAAGAAGCATTTGGCTTCTCATAACAGTTCTCACACCTCTAAAAATACACAAGACTGCTCACTCTGTAGCTGCCCCACACTTAATACACAGTACAGATGAGATAAACAGCACCTGGCTACCCTAACACCTTTGTCAGCTCATTACCAGATATCTAATGCAACTAAGTGTTTTTCTTTCACTTTTGCTCCTGTTAAAATGTAGGTCATGAGGGAATGATCCTCTTCAGGGCACAGCTTTTTATCTTATGGTCTCCTCTGAATACCAATTTGGAGGAATTTGATAAGTGTAGTTTATAAGAAGGTGTCTCTGGAATAAAAACTGAGAGCCAGTCAGTAGTAAAGGTCCACAGATGTCTTACACTAAATATTCTTAACACAAGAATCTTTACAATTGACACTCAATCTGTTACACTGAAAGACATCAAACACATTCATAGATCACATATTGAGATGCACATTATCAAAAGGCTAGTTTTTCCCCGAAACACAACAAAGTTTGTTGAAGTGAGGTGCTGATGGAAGGTGTGAAAATGTGAAAAATGACTGATCTTAGATTGCAACATATGCTGATTGAACTTGGAAACTGCCCTGAGCACACCTACATCTATTAAAGTACTTTCCTGACACAGCCTCTGGTTAATCCATGAGGGAGGTACAGCCAGCATCATCAAGCAAGGGCAAAAGTTCAGTACCAACAAAGAAGAAAGAGCAAATAATACAACTTTCTCAGACCACCCGTGGTTCCTTTTTGGTTTCTTCTGTAAGCGTCAATGATACACACATTCGTGCAATTTAAAAAACAACCCTAACAACAAAGCTAAAGGATCCTTCACATCTCTGAAGAAATTTTTCCTTTAAGTAAATCTGAAAATACTGAGAATGATACTCTGCAGAATGTATGAAGAATCTGTTCAACAACTTGAATGCCCATACTATCTGCAAATGACCTACTTTCTTTACAGTTGCCCAGCACATAACAATCTCTGTACGAGAGACAGCAGCTGCCTTGCAACCAGTGAGCTCAGCACCAGAGGAATGGTTGTGTCTAACAAATGAGATATCTTGGTTATTTTGACATGTTTAACACATGTATTTCTGGCTTGTCACCAAGAACATTTAACATATTTTGCAACACTTTACTACTCACATACGTATGCTATTGCGCTGCTTTGAGTGAAAAAGCAGTTATCTACTGTCTAACAATGTCTACTCCAATTCAGTCTCTCACCCTATCCACATGGCACTCTCCCCCTTTGGCAATAAATGCATTCAAACCAGCAAAGGAGAGAACCTGTGTGCCAGCTGTCAAGGTCTCTTCAAATGTGACAAAAGGACTTACTGATCTAGATTTCACTGAAGTCTAGCATGACTTGAGGCACGCAGTTCTCATTTTGGAAGTCTAGGACACTCAAATTTTACCCCCAATCCAACTAGAGCCCATGTTTGTTCATCTTAAAGCTTCTTCTGTGGGCTCTGACTGGCACGGAAGAACACGCTGGTTTGAATCACATGAGAGGGAAGCAGACAACAGGTGGGAAGGATGCAGCTTGTCTGTACAAATCCAAGCCTTTGCAGACATCAACAACTGGAAGACTATCTCCACAACCTTAACAGGGAAAGAAAAAAAAAAGAAAAAGCAACTCCACTTCATTGAAAAGATGGGCATCTAAAATAAATCAGATGTTTTACACTGTAGAAGTGTCTATATTCCTCCAGCCGGTATAGAATCTAGATGAATGAGATCCGAGACACAACTGTCATTACCATATCTATAAAAAAAATTCTCACTCAAATCACTGGAAATCTTGCAACAACTTCAACAGCATCAAGGTTTTAGCTCACATAGGTTATCTAGCTTAGATTTTCCTGTTTTAATTATGCATCCTAATAAAGAGCATAAATCAATGCAAATACCTTTCAGAATCGTCAGCAGCATGTCAACTTGCATTTAAACCTTACATTAGTACATCTGCAGAGGGGACTTACACACAGCTTCATAGTCAGATAACTCTCAGAGCTCCAACATGAGTATTTTACCCAGGATACAAGAGTTGTATGAAGCTTAACATACTCTATTGTCAGTGCTGAATTCTAAACTGAAAAAAGCTTTACTCTATGCTGCTTTCATTGCTCTTCTGAACGATTTCTTTATTTTATTAAGATTCATAGATCATTGAAGCCTAATGCAAATAGGCAGCAAATGTGCTACATATCCATATAGAACACAAACCACAGCACATATTCATTGCAGTATAATTTCTAAGTGTAATATAATAGCTAATCAATGAACTCAGCATTTTTTATCACTGTAAAGTCACAGCTTTTCTACATATTGCAATGATTTCTTTTATTGAGTGTGACCACTGTTATTTGCATGACCAAGTAAGGTGTCTAGACTATGTGAGCATGTAGGACAAACATCCCATTCACAGTCACAATTTCTTCACCACTGTAGTCAGAATTAAGTTTACAATCTCTTGTCTAATGATACATTATAAATAGATGGAAGCCATTATCATTCCAGGATATCTTGTCCTGTGCTGAGGTGTTAAGTTCTCAATACTACATACAGAAAGGTTTTTCATTTTTACCTGTACTCTTGAAAGGTATCATTCTCGCTGTTTCGAAAAGGTTAATGCTCTTTATGTTATCCATGTCTGGAATTCCAGAAAGAGTGAACTTATTTACGACCTGCTCAGTGTTCATTAAAAGTTCCAGTTTTGTTTAGTGTAAAATGGAGTATTGCTAATTGCAGCATTTAACCTCTGGAATACCCATATTACTCAAACAGAAGTGAAAGGAACAATTTGTCTGAAAGTGGAAAGTGTCCAAGTTATGGAGGTACTGATACACCAGATGCCATGCACTATTATAAGAATGAAGATTGCACACAAGATTTTCCTTAGTATGCAAGTACCTACCTAATAGGGAAGATAGCAACAAAAGGTGGGATTAAGCATTGTCGTGCCATTAACCAACACAATACATCAGTAAGAAATCTGATTCTGCTCTCCTGTTACATTATTTTATACTGTACCAATGAACCAAAGTCCACAGCAATCAGAAAGCCATCAGTCTGGATTTTCCAAAAAGCTGGATGAAACAGCTACCCATAAGGGCCTCCTCAAGTCAGTATATCAATAGTAAGGAATACGGGGTTACTTTGTACAAATATGTTTCTTGGGCATGCTGGATGCTTCTAAAGCTGGATTTGGTATAAATATTCTAACTTTCAGTTTTCTACTTTTTCATACACTCAGTGTACTTACATCAGTCAAATCTGTTTCTGCTTGTGATACATCTATCTATAACTGAAAAAAAAACCCCACCAAAACCACACAACTTAAGAATTTTAAGAGAGTCACTTTTCCCCCCCATTAAGACTTCTCAGTTCTTCACCAGTGTTTCCTGATGTTTGATACAATAAGCAGAAGTGTCTGTCCACTCCATCTGTACAGAAGTATTGCATATAAGGCCCAATACACAGCTTGTAAAGAAATGCTGTTTTCACCACAGCAAACAGAGACAAGAGTTCCTCCAGATGAGCTTTTCCTTCTTCCCCCAAGAGCACAAGCCGAGCAAAGCTTGCCAACAAATTTAATACTTGAGTTGAATAAACAGTCCCTTAGATTCAATTTTTTTAGCTCATACTCAAGAAAATCCAGCTCTGAGGTGATGTATGTAAGTAGATACCCCTCAGCTTTCTGTAAGATTGTCTCAAGTCTGTGTAGCCCACACTAGCTCATTTTTTGTATGCAAAAAAATAAAATAGTTAATATTCACTTTGGAGTAAAAGCCACCTTACCTGACAGTAGAACAAAACGATAGCCAGTCTCCTTTTTCCCACTCCTTGTTCTATACATGTGTAGCAAAACACCAAGTCTTACAAATCTCCAAAAATCTGATGCCTCCAACTTAAAAAGAAAAATAATTTCACTGGAACTGTGCTTCAAGATGTAGCAGAGTCTGTGTGATGTGGAAACAGAAAAAGATCCAAGGAGTCTGTTTTCCCAATCAAACCAAATAGCTGCTATTGTTATTTTGAATATGCACGTGGACCTCCCAATCTAAATCACATCTTTATGAATATTGCTTAATAATAAGAAGTAGCAAATATTTGCCTTAGCTTCTTTAAATAAACCAGCTTCTTTAAATAAACCCAATTGATCCTGATAGAGCGCTATGATAAAAAGTAACTGGATGCATCTGGAAGCCTCATTGTCACTTTTACAGCCCATAGCTCTGGTTAAAAAAAAAAGCATCCACTTGTCCTGAAGTTCTGGAATGTATACATAGATTGAGGAGTCACTAATGTTTCCACAATAGCCTAACTTAATCTGCAGATCTGTTTTAATAGGTTAGGCTTTTTATTATTGTCATTTTTTTAAGTAGTTTACATGATAAAAATACATCTGTAGCAGTGGAACAAGACAATTCAGTTTTCTATAATGGAAAACAGTTTTCAGCTGTTTCTGGATTCAGGTCTATCCCTTGGTCCCAGGCAGTGTAGGAGTGTTACTTACTTCTATTAAAGCTCAGTTAAAACCTCTTCCCAGTACCTTTTTCTTCTTCATAACTGACAGCATCAGCTTTTGGTTTGCATCAATTGGATTTGTTCTCCCTGCTCCAGTGTGGCAGCAAATATGCAGCTCTATTACTTTTTCAGATCCTGTATAAAAAGGAATGTATGAAATAGAGCTCCTCATCAGTCTCCTTACTGAAGATCAAATTTCAGTTGCATAACAGTGACTCTGCATGACACAATGGGGCCTTCGTGCGTGAGACAGCTAAACTGAAACTGAAAAAAATACCATACATCATTATCTACCTTTGTCTGGACATAGAAGAAACTTGTCTCAGGAAATAAGTAAATTGCATAAATAATCCAAAAATCAATCCAAAAAGTTTTCAAAAGACTTAAAACAATATCTTTTTAACCCTCAAGATGATTTCTAGTTATATGGATTTTTTACAGTAATAGTTCCTGTCTTGTGCAGAAGTCAGGCTACATGAGAGGATCACAGTCCACTTTGGATGGGATATCAGTGAAATATTAACAACATCAAAATTCAGTTTTATGCAACATTTAAAGGCTTTTGAAGAAGAAAAAAATAACTGCTTTCAGACTGGAAGATTTTATTAAAAGGTCCCCAGCTTCAATATCAATTGCTATTTTAACTCATCAATTTACACCTGTAACCACAGAAAGTTCATATATGTGGCACTCAAGTTTCAGAACATCTAAGAATTTGCTACTTATATGACCTTCAAATTTTTAGGTACTTGGGAACTCCCTAATAAGCAACTACAGGAATGTATCTCATGAGTCTGAATTAAGAAATAATTTTGGTAACCACATAAACAATATATAGCATGCTAACACTGTTAAGATCCTCCATCTGCTGAAAATTCTATGTACTCTTAGGTCTAACATCACTTTAATCCATCACTTGTTTCCTAAAAAGAATTAGTAAATAAGTAAGTTCCTTTTTTTTCCTACTGGTTTTATGTGAAAAGAACATTATGAGCCCAACAGTAATCTTTTCTTCATTTGTAATAGCTGCCTACCTACCCTCACTTCAGCCATTTAGCAATCCTGTTATGAAACAGCTGCTATTAGTGAAAAAACTCCAAACTGGCAGCATTCACAGACCACTGGGAGCACAGAGCATTTTAAGATGTTTCTACAACTCCCCATCAATACCCTCTGATTCATTTTTTCAAGACCCTACCTTAAAGCCTCAAACCAGGATTATGCTTCTAAAGCCTCAATATCAGAAAGTCTGGCTTTTCTCTTGATTTTCCCATGGAGGACTTCCTGTTCCTCTAGACCAATACAACCTTCTTAAAGCATTTTTTTCCACTCTTTTACTGCTGCTGAATCTGATTCAAAAGGGGCCCATCTGTCCCAACTACATCATCAGGAGAGCTCTGCACTTTCACACAGCTGCTGAGGTTTTTGTCCCCATGCAGAAGCTGGAATTGCTCCACCCACCCCCTTGGCACAGAAATTATGTAAAGTAACTGATGGATCCAAAAACCTATCGCACGATCATTTCTACACTGGCTGTTTCTCTAATGTAAACTCTCCTTTTCTCACATCTTGCAGGGCCCTAATTTGTTCCTTTAATAAAATGCACCATGAAACTTGAGAGTGCAATTTTCCAATGGAAAGGAAAAAAATCCCATCAAATAATCTTATTATAAATTCCATGAAGCAGTTCAAAAAGCCCGAATAGAATTTAATAGAAACAATCACCTATCAACTGATAGAGCAGTTTCTTCCGGAATTCTAACACTTCCTTAGAATTTAAGTGAATTAACCTCCACTACATTCTGCAGACTGAAAAGCAGCTACCTGCAAGTATAACACACACCAAATGGAAAATTGCATTTAACAGTACCCACGTCACTGTTAACTGGTCACATGCTCTGAAAAGGGATTCTCTGAGACAACTTAGATGCCCCAGCTTGACCTGAATGCAAGCAGACTGCACTCTCCAAAATACCTATGACCACTTGATTCCTGCTACTCATTCAAGGCTCAGAGAGTTTGGTCTGTTCAGCCTGGAGAAGAGTGATGGGAGACCTTAAAGCACCTTCCAGTGCCTATGAGGGCTCCAGGAGAGCTGGAGAGGGACTTTGAACAGGGGCATGTGGTGACAGGACAAGAGGGAATGGCTTTAAATGAAAGAGGGAAGATTTAGATTGGATATATGGAAGAAATTCTTCCCTGTGAGGGTGGTGAGGCCCTGGCACAGGTTGCCCAGAGAAGCTGTGGCTGCCCCATCCCTGGAAATGTTCAAAGCCAGGCTGGACATGACTTTGGGCAACCTGGTCTAGTGGAAAGTGTCCCTGCCCATGGCATGGCATTGGAACTAGATGGTATTTAAAGTCCATTCCAACCCAAACCACTCTATGATGCCATGATTTTCTGGGCATAAAATCTCAATAACTGTACCTGCATCACTGCTTTGACAGAAAATATCTTTTAGATAGAGTTTAAAAATAAATTTACTTTTGAGCCATAGAAACCCTTGCAGGAAGGTTTCTTTGGTTTCTTTTTTAGAAATGAGCCTAAGTAAAATAAGAAAAATTTTGATTAAGTAAAAAAATGCACAAAAGTTTTGGATTGTTTTAGTCAGGATACAATGGAACTAAAAAATAAAGTTTAAATTCCACAACTTTCTACCTGCATCTGAATGCTATCCATGGTAATCAGCTGGACTTGTTAATGCTTCCTAAACTCAATTTCTGGGCAGAAGCTGGCAAGCTGTTTATTGTGGGAGTTACTGTACTATTGAATGGGGTTTTTTCCCACCCATTCACAGTGATTTTGGGGCAAGTTGTGTCTCATCTCTTCATACAGCATTAAGAAGTCTTTTCTTTGCACACAGTACTTCTTTACAGTATCTGTGAAGGGTAAAAGTGAAGAATTTATTTTTATTGATAAAATGAAATTTTCACACAGTCACAGAAATGAATTACAACTGAATAGTAGTCATCAGTCTCCCTACCAAATGTAATGCATGCATTGTAGCTCATTTGATCTTGGCAAACCTCAGAAGTTAATAAGTTAGTAATCAAGAAACAAAATTATTATATTAACATATTCTAACAAAATAAAAATAAAGCTCAAGTGAGTGTACCTTGGAATCATATTTTAGCTATAACAATTCACACAACCTTATTAGTGAATTTATGAAAAACATTTGAAACCAAGTTTGGGCAATTTGTTCAGTTCAGAATTAGGCTCATTTAATGTCAATATTCTGAGCACTCTCATGTGAAAAAGTGTTCTATAATCTCACAAATTAAACAACAATATTAAGTCTTCATCGAGTTCAGGGTGTAAAAATAATTTATTAGCTTTTGGTCATAAAAATTTTTTTCTTGGGTTTTTAAAAAGCAGCAGTCAAAAAAGTGACAATTGAAAAGTGTTCAATAAAAATAAGGCAAGCATTGTAAATTCATTCTCTAAAAATCAATGTTGTAGCACTATAGAATCAAGGGTAGCAGAAAAACATAAACAAGAACTTTGTAAAACAATCACCAAGTCATTTCTATGCTATCACTTTAGTTAGCCAAGGAAGCATTGGTAAACAGTATGAAAGTAAACTTTTATTTCACAACTATTAAGAGTTAATTAAGATTTAAAGGCATCCCTTTGGGGGAGGAAGTAAAGTATGCCCTAGTGATGATAATTTTATATTCTATTGGTTTATGTTTGTAAAACATGACAGAATACTGAACCAAAAGCTTGCAAGACAACACGCCTTGACTCTACTGGTTTTGATCAGTGATCCGCTGGAGGCAGAGCTTCATGTAGGAGTTTTTATTGCGTATTTCTATCACTGCATCTCTGACAAGTTCAATGAACATCTGAGGCCAGAGCTTCTGCAACGACTCATTTTTCATATTGATGTCAGCTGCTTCTTTCACTAAGTTCTCAACGTATGTCTGGCAAAATGTTTTTCTTTCCTTGATTTCCTGCATGAGAGAAAAATTACACAATGTATAAGGAAAAAGGGAAAAAAGGTTAAACAAGAGCAAATCCAAAAAAAACTCTTTACAAAAATTGACCGAATTAAAGAACATAGCAACTAGCAGGCAGATGCTATTGTGTACTTTCTCCTCTTGGTTTTAAGTTGCATGGCCCAGGGTCTATGTCAAGCTTTTATGAGTGTGGCCAGAGAACCTTAGTGTATTCATAATATTCATACTATATTAAGTCATTAATTTATCTGAAATTAACTTTTAAGTAATCATATAAAAATCTTTTAACAGCATTACAAGTTTTCTTGCTTTCTGGCATAGCAGTAAAAATTTACAGAAACTATTAAGCACTAAACTACTTTTCCTTCTCTGCCTTCCCAGAATTTCACCCTTATAGTACAACAGTTGAAAATGTATGTTTCGCTACCTGCCCTAATAGGAACGTTGTCATAGAAAAACATGCCAATATTCATCCTTTTCCACAGGCACTCTGGTAAGTACTGGTTCCTAATGTGTATTACATTAGATACTGAAGTGAGACAAACCTCTAAAACTAATAAAAAGATACTGCACTTTGTGCAACTACTAGTTCTGCATTTTAGTAACTCAAACTGTATTAATCCCTGCTTTTGCAAAGTTTCTACAAAATGCCTTAAGCTTTGAACAATAAGTTATATTGGAGCTAAATATCTAACTAGTTTGAATGGTGGCATTCTTAAAAATGTTAGATCATGCTTCAGGCCACCAAAACAGAAGTTTTCTTTAATGAATAATAAAGCTGAGAAAATGCTTTCCAACAGTTTCAGCTAAAACCCCAAATTACTAATCAAAGACCCAAGACTGTCATCTTTAGCAATACACTTATTCAGCCACATATATTAAGTTAGTTTACTGCTGCTGGGGAACTGGAAGGAGTCCTTTTCGCCAGGATGTACTCTTGTGACACCCTGCAGTACCTGCTGCCACATGCACAAGGCTATAGCAAAGGACAAGGTGGGAATTGCTGCACTGGGAAGAGAAAGCAACACATTTATTTAATGGACTATACAAATACTAAGCTTATTTTATTTTATTATAGGTCTGGTTCCATGGTAAAGGACAACAGGAATACCTCACTCTCTTACTCCATGCCATTCAAAGATTTAAGAGTTACTATCACAGCATTTGAGACTAAAATGTTTTCTTAATTTAATCTCTCCACACATGCAGCCACTGTCTCCTTTTTATGCTGTGGATCTGAGATAACAAAACCACAATGGAATAACAGAATTCAGTGATTACTGAACTTGATTTAATTTCTTGCACTAGAGGATTTATATATTTCCACATAATCAAAAAGCAAACAATGGGACAAATGTGGGAAGCAGAGTGCATACAGTTATTGTACGATGAGCAATCACGATGATTGCTCAGAAGGGAGACTGTGGCTGAAAAAATTATATTCTCCCTGTGAACAATTTCCCTCTGCCCAAGCAAAGGAGTTAGAAGATCAGACACACAAACTAAAACAAGCGTGACTGATGCACTTGTCTGAAACAAGCCAGCTTGCAATTTTATTAATAATTAAACCTAATACGTTTTCTATATATTTATTTTCCTGCAGCTCATTTAAAAGCTAGGAAGCAGCTTTTTATTACTACAGCCTGCATTATCTCTTGTGTTGTCTGAAGGTGTTCTTCACCAATTCATTCAGGGAAAATCTAACATGTGCAATATATATTTCTCTTCCTAAAACAACTGTGCTCAGTCCATATAGCTTGTAGGTGAGAATGTATTTCTGAGACTGTGGCACTGTTCAGGAACTCCTTCATCAAAGACAGAAACTGAGCATTTTCCAGTGTTCTGAGAAAAACATCAGTTAGATGAAATGTTTGATCAGATATGTAAATATGTAAGCAGTTATCTTTTAAAACAACCATCTCAACAGCACAACTGAAACTTGATGTACAGATCAATTCAATGAGTAGTAGCCTAAGGTTACCTAGTAGAAAATGTAAGTATTTTGTAATGATATATTTTACCTCAAGCTTTTCCATATGAAAGTCCTTTGTCATGTAATTCAACGTTGCTCGAGCTGTGCTTTCCCCTCCACTTCTTCTGTTATCATTACTTTCCTCACTCCCGACCCCAGATTTCTTTCCCTTTCCCTCCAGCAGATAATGGAATTGCTTCCTCCTGTGAAATGAGATTTACAGTCCTAAATATCGAATATTTTTAAGTGCAGATGTTTCCAGCTATTGTGAGGGGGGAATTTCTCCTTTGGAACATGCACTTTTGAGCTTTGAAGTATATTGCATCCTCAAGTTACTCAAAATACATATGACTCTAAATGTCACTTCATTAATTTGTCTCTAAACAATTGACTTTGATATTTATCACATAGCACCTCCTAAATAGGAAATCTTGCAGCCTTAACTTTTATTAAGTACTCATCTATAGAAGACTAAGAATACGGGGGGTTCACCTTTTTTTACAGTCCAACTCCTAAATCTGTTAAACGTTAATTACCCACTAAAAACAGCCAGTTCTCATCATGAAGGTCCACAAGTCTTCACCAATCCCAGTATAAATGGAGAACTGAACACGTGGTTCATTTGTGTGCACGTGCCTTTTCATCTCCTCAGCAGACTTCATACAAGTTCTGTGAAAACCTCTGGCTACATGGACCAGGAGATTGTAACATTTGTGCATTATGCAGAGGACCTATCTCCGAGAAGATGGTATTTGTGAAATTTTCATATTTTTAGCTAAAAAGAATTTATCATAACAGTGTGCAAAAGAGTCAAACAACATGTTCTGGACAAACTCCAGTTCTGTTCCTTGTATTTTACCTGGATTCTCCAAATAATGAAAGCATGCGATAATGTGGCAGCTCTGAAGATGCCACATATGCCAAAATGCCAAAGAGCCTTTCTGCCTTTACAATATCATTTTCAGTAATCTGTGAGGGAGTGGGAAGGGAAGAAAAAAGAAAAAAATCACATTTCAAAATTAGCACATTCATATTTCATTACATTTGTACATTCAGAATTAATTGAAATTTGTTATACAGAACACTGCACACAGATCTGTTGCAGGCACATCTTCAAAACATAGATTTGCTTTTACTGGCACTTCAAATGTACTTTAGAAGAAACCAAACGAGGTACGGGTGCTTGCTTTATTTCCTGTAATTCTGGATATTTTAATGTATATACATGCTGCCCCGTGCTTCATGATAGTCTTCGTGAAATGAGGAATTTTAGAGAGGTTTTTACATTCATTTTTTGAAGGCCAGACATATTTATTCTGCTCCATACTGCATGCACTTACAGAAGGTCTACTGGAAAATTTTTGATTAAGTTATGCTGGAGAAACAGAAGATTCTGGGCATGCACATGTGAAAAGATAACTTATAGACTCTCTTATTTTGGCAGCATCACGGAAAAGGCTTTATAAAAGAGAAGCTTTAGAGGGAAAAATTTTCCTCTGCATTTTTCAGCTCCTGCAAATAAGTGTTCACTCATTATATTTCTCTAAATGTCTACCATACTGTTGTTTCAACATTAAGTTACAGCTGTCTCTTTAAACTTTGTATGGTTGAAAAATTTTCAGGATTCATTTTATACAAAACTGGAAAGTGTAAAGAAAGTGAAAGAGATTCATTCTTTGGTGGTGGTGGTTATTATTTTTTGTTTGTCTTGGCTTGTAATCTCTGGAGACCATGGCCTGTGTTTCTCCTATCCTGATGGCCAGACTATGAACTGACTTCAACTGCCAAAAGTTTGTTGGCACAGTTTCTGGACTCCTGGCTTTGTACTGAGTGCAGAAGCAATCTTTATGATCATCTAAATCTGACCTGGATAACACTGGACAATGAAACTTACTCATTGACTTCTTAACTTCTGGATGAAATTTAATTTCCATTCATCCTATAACATATTTTGGGAAAGCAACCCATTATTAAATACACTACAACTCAAAATATTTACTAAGCACTTCCAGACAAACTTTGTATTCTGTGCTATTCAAATGTCTGAGTAAAATGGAATTTTGATCCACATTAACAAACTTTTATTGTATTCCTGTGTAATGTTTAGAGACTGTACAATCTACACTTGCCTAAAGTATACTGTAACAGCATAATGCAGGGGTAAATTCAGTGAAAACACAGATCAGGAAATCAGAAACATAAAGTCAATTCAATTTTCACAGTGTCTGGAATTGTTCATTTTCACTTAAAATTAAATAAGTCTTACTTAGTAACCTAGGAGTAGGTGACCTTGCTGAACAGTCTGTAACAGAAGCAAGGTCTGAAACAAAGAGCACAGAAGGCAGCTAGGGAAACAAAGCCCAGTGCAGGCAGAAATGCCTGCTGGAGAAATAAGTGATTTTAATGTATTTATTTATGTTAAGAGAAGCATAAGGACCAGGTCAACAGAGACAGCAATGCTGAATACGCTCTCCAGCTCACAAAAACTCATGTTCTCTATCTTACTGCAGTGCATTGTTTGCTCCATTAATCACAAAAAGATTATAACGGTAGTATCACATAAATGTAAGGCTTTATGCCTGCTCCTTGCCAAGTACACAGAACAGGCACCAACTGTGCCAGCAGGGCCAGCTCAGGGAAAGGGATGCGTCTGTCACACCGTATTCCGTACCACTGGCTGGACAGCAGTCTGGAGGGTTTGGTAACTTCAAACCTTGACAACTTAGAATTAATCTGAGATTAGTATCACTGGGAAAAACTGCAATTCGTATCTCAATAAAGACAATTTGCTCCTTCACACTTAGTAAATGTAACAATTGGACAAGGGAACAGAATCATTGTCAGGGGGAGCCCAACATTCAGCTTCTAGCCTGGAATATGAACTAGAATGGAGGGGGAAGGCTGGGGAGAAAAGAAAAGGTTTTTTACAGTTTAAAAGTGCTAGAGTTATGCCATTTATTTAATTAATTCAGTTAGTATATATTGTTTTTACTTTGCAACTCTGCGTACCTCAGAGCTGACAACACAATAGTCACCACAAACATTGCACACAAATGGTAATTAAAATAGCAAAATATGCACATTTCCCTTTCTGTCATCTGAAACTGTTATTGAGGGCTGATCTAAGGTCTGAGAATCACTTCAGGGGTTGTGTTCTTTACATTGAAACAGAGTTTTCTATTACTCAACAGGTAATACACATCTGCAAATCTGGATATCATAAATTCTGCTAGAGTAATGAAAAACAGCAATCAAAGTTCATCTCTTTCTTCTGCTTGGCTATGACACTTTTCAAATGATTAATGACACCAGAAAAAAAATTCTGTATGCACATCTTCAAGTAGTGTGGTCTGGCTGAAAAAGTTTGTTGAGGACAAAAACGTTGTTGCCATACATATTTAAGATCTGCTATATGTCCTACATAAAACCATGCTGTGCTACATGTGCTCCATTTACTAAATTAATCCCCAAGAACTATTAAATACAAAGTTTTCCCTCAGAGACTGAACTTGTTGACCTTGAGATTGTAACAAAAAGTCTACTTAAACAGTTGTGTTACTTTCTTTCTCCAAGAAGACCAAAGAGGCATGATTTATCTTCTATTTGTTTTTCATCTGAATCACTAGTGTTGATTTTGAAAATACAATGCAGTAAAAAAAAAATAAACTTTATATTTTTTTAATCAATTTGAAGAGCATTTTTTTCACTAAAGTACTAAATTCGAGGTTATTCTATATTTTTCATGGGATTACTGACTATCACTTGATTTTTTTCCTTTTTAAGATACTGAGCTGTTGGAGTCCTATTTCCATCCATCCTTTCTTTGCCAGTTAATTCATTTAAGCTCTTTACCCACTCCTGCTCTTCTGAGCAACTAACGTATGTTTTATACAACTAAAACCAAGCAAACCACAACATCCAGCTTTGGCTGGATCAGATAACAAGTATATCTAATCCAAAACATATGATGATGACCAAATTAAAATACCAGATCTAAATGCTAAAGCTGTGTATTATTTTTGCTCTAATTAACTTCCATAACATCTCTTAAACTTATTTAGCATTTAAAATTGAATGTGCATTCAAACATTGTGTTGCATTGTAACTATTTTCACCCCTTTATGATCAAAGCTCAAGTATAAAATAGCTATTTTATATGCTTGAATAAATTTACTTTCAATTGATGTAAAAGGGAATACAAAGTACAAAGAACAACAATATTAGTGTCCTAACTTTCTATTTATTTAAACATAAAATGCACACCCAACAAAAAAACCCACACTAATGATCTTGTATATAGCAAGCAGAAAAAATAAAAATTAAAAAATCTATATGACAGGCTTTTCCTGGGACAGACTGAAAGCAGAAAATATGATTCTATGGTATTTCGTAACACTGGCAATTGTAAATAATCACATACAGTAAACTACTAAGGAGTCTGTCAACACACTTTTGCATAAGTATTTAATGTCAGCGCTGTGATTTTATCAAAAAATAATAAACAAGTGCTTCTTAAAATCAGGTAAAATTGTGCAGTTCTTCAATAATAATTTCACATAATTTTATTAAATAATACTAATTTCAATATTAATTGCACAACAAATTACATGGTGGAGTCTACTTAAATCTTTTCTCCCTTAATATTGAGAAGACATTGACAGAGTTGCGCTCATTTCATTAGGAATTCATCTGCTCTTCTAAAAACAACACTAATTTATCCTGTAAGACCAATTATAAGAAGGAAGCAACACCATCCTACCTTCACTCCATTTATCTTCTGTAGATTAAAATGGTTCAGTCTGAACAGAACATAGTATTTCCACAAAGTGAAGCTGACAACCGGATTTCCCTGAGGATCAACTGTCAACTGTTCCATGCGATGCATCTCAGCCAATGCATTGAACTGCTGCAGTGCCACAAGATTTGTCTCCTTAAACTTCAGGTGCTAAAAAAAGTCAAATCCCAATAAATTAAATAAGGAAACAACAGAGTGAACATAGTGATTCTTATTCTGCGCGACTCAATTTTCAAACTGTAACAGTCATGTGTCGGATGAAGCAACTGAGCTCATTTCATTTGAGGTCTCTAGCAAAACACATCAATGTATCAACCAACTGCTGTATTCCACATACTAAGAGATGCCAAAATTACAAGCCCCAAGCAATGTATAAATTCTTTACTTAGAGCAGGAATATTTTCAATGTTACATAAAGCAATGATACTACTTAAACAATGTTTACTTTTAATTCTGCAAGTAAAGCACCTGCAACATCTACTTATAAAAGCAAGTACAATACGTGCTTTTAAAATATTCTGCCTTTTTTGGGCACAGGGTGCTGGCCTAACTCATACCCTGCCCTACACTAATGCTCCTATGAGCATGGTGTATGCTACACAGTAGCATTATTGTGGGAAGAGGAAGGACGAAAAATTGATGGTGAAGATAAAAATTTAGTTGTGATTCTGCTATCACCCACAAATTTTTCCCCACCCACAGTGAAACAACTGTTTCATTAAGACAGATAAATTTGTCTTAAGCTCCTCACAAATTTATCAATCTCAATTAAACCATTAAATTTTGTTATACAAAATCTTGAGAAGCAGCAGGGAGCTCAAGAGCCAATCAATCTGAGCTACAAGTTGCCTATGTTTGTTATCTCTATGTTAATATTTGCATCAAAATGACTGATTTGAATGTCTAAGAAAAAAAGAAAGAGACATACTGAAGAGACTTCTCATTTATGTTGCTTTTCTTCACCAAGAACTGAGGAATTTCAAGAACTGTACTGATTTAGTATCTATTCTTTCTAATCTTCATCTTTTTATCCTATCAGCAATTTGATCTTGGAACTCACAACACAAACGAAGTCTTCCTGATACCATGGATCCATAACAACATACTTGTATCTACATACAAGTTTTGCAACTCAAAAATAATTAGGTAGGTCAAAGGAATTAAAAGAAATAAAAACCAGTCTGAAAATAAATCTAAATTTAAATTATTGATTTTTAAGGATCAAGGTTAGCATTATAACACAAGAAAATATGCAATTCATAACTGTATCTATTTACATGAAAGCACTCAGTGGGGGGGCTATGCCAAAGTAAGGTTTTATTGAAGAATACATATTCCATAGCTGTTCAGAGCTGAAACATGAGGCACACTCACCACACAATTAGGAAATTTTGTCTTCAGTTTTACTAACACTTGAACAATTTCATCAAATTCTATGAACATAAAAGAAACTGTGGCAATAATGCCAGCTGTTTGAACACTCCAGTTTCGATCCAGGCACTCCAGTGCCCCAGCACCATACAAGCCAAGAGTATCTCCTTCCACTTCCACTAAATGAGACTCTAGAACAGACAAGCCTTGTACTGCACTGCTCAGGATTGTATCAAGAGATCTGTAGAGGAAATAAAAATACAGTGATATAAATGAGATGATTTTGAAATAATATCATCACTCTACTGAATAACAGTCCTTTCTTTTATCAAATCTCAACTGTTAAATACAATGGCATTTCTAAGCATGCATTCATTTTCAGTACCCCATCTGGTTCAAATACACTAAAGGCTGGAAAACTTTTTCCATCAAATAACACTGTACATGTTCTACTTCTTCAGCAAAAAGGCTCTGGGTATATTTGAGTTGGTGGTGGAGTCAAATTAAATAAAGAGTCCATTCATATTTAATAATTGGCTTAAAAATTTTAGTTCAGAATGCTAACCTAGCACGTCTCGTGTTGCTTTAGATATCTAAACACAACTTCAAACAATTAAACACAACTTCAAACAACGTATTTGTTTAAGCAACATCCCCTTCACATTCTGCTTGCTATATGAAATGTAAAAGTTATGACATGAGCAGTAACTCAAGCATCTCTTTAAAATAATGCGATCTTTCCAATTCACAAGAGCAATTTTAAAATTCAGCAATAAATCCAGGTATTCCCAACTCTTGCCTCTTTTTTTCCTACTTCCAACATGATACACTCAGCTAACTGGACCTAAAGTGTACATAGAACTCAAGATGAGCACAAATTACAGGTTTAGAAAATTAGTTAATGATTGTTATTATTTTTACCACATTCTTAGTCTTTTTAATGTCTTTTGACTAGTAGCAATCACTTGACTGAATGTTCCCTTGACAATAACAATCAGAACTCTATCATTTCACTCAACTGAAAATGTTAAGAGCCCACCACTTCGTATGTGAAGCTCTAATTACTTATCTCTGCTGAATTTCACCTACAATTTTATTGCTTAGGAGCTCATCTTGAAATTCTTCACTATGATAAAACACGTACATCAAAACAGCATCATTTCTCAAGCAATGGGAATTTGTTCATTAACAGAACAACGATCAAACTACTGTAGTTACATTGACTTGGTCGTGGGGGAGGATAACCAGCACTGAATTAAATGGCAAGGAATCCAAGCAGGCAAGAAAGCAGTGGCTAAATGCATTCAAGGGAAAGCTTTGGAAGCACAAGAATAGAAAAGACGATGGCAATTTAAAAATGTTAAGGAAAAAATGTTTCAAAAGATGCAGCACTTGACTGGAGATAAGAACTAGTTCCAGCCAATAATAGACTGAAACTCAGATGGGTTCCCCTCCCGAGAGACAAAGACTTCATGAGCATAGATGGGTTCCCCTCGCGAGAGACAAAGACTTCATGAGCATCTCTGACATTTCCAGCATTGACCAGGGACAGCAGGAAGCTGTACTTGCTATTGAATTTGTGCAGACTACTTTTTCAGGCATTTTCTTGAGCTAACCAAGGTTGAAGTGCTACTTTGGTTTTAGTCAATCCAAGTCCTATATTGTTCATTAAGTTCTGCAGTGGGTTCTGGCCACTTGACCATCTTATTAGATGCAAATAAGCAAAAAAAAAAAATTTCAAACCAAGAATACTAAAATTATCTTGACAATAAAACTAAGTCTGGTAACTGCTACTGTTAAAATAGCGTGGGTGTGAAAGCGGTCCAACGAAAGATGCTGCTGTTCAAACTAAGAGCATGAATACAACTATGAAACCTCTTGATACACAAAGAGGTTACAAATCTTCATAATGCTCATACATCTTCATTTTGTTCATTTAAACTGAAGGCAACAATCTAAGTTGTTAAGGAAATGAACAGCCTCAAGAAGGCTCAGGAATTCATATTCAACATTTCTTGTAAACATGAAGTTGTCCTTTATTTAGCAAAATCACATAATAATTTAGCTTGCACTTCTTTAGGCAATAAGTTGCTTATATTTCTTTTTAAACATGTTACTTATTACTAATGGTCAAAAGCTAAGTAAACCATCTTTTCAGGGCTGATTTGCATATATAGTACTTTTAATAATGAAATACAGTAAAATCTCAGAGGTGAGAAGTAGTAACCTGGAACTTAAGACATGAACAGGTAAAAGTATTACCCAATAAAATACCTGCTTTCTTCAGGAAATACATATGCAGCACTGCCATTGATCTGGCAGGGCTCATTTTCTTTATCTTTGTTTAAAGAAGCCTCAAGAGCGATTCGGTTCTGCTGGATCTCCCACTGCCGAGCAATGTTAGCAATTGTTAACCGCTTCTTTTCCTAAATTAAGATACACAAGTCATCATAAGTCATGACAGGGCAGGATTAACACATTTGTTTGTTCTGAATCATGCAGCTTAATCAAAACATTTTAAATGCTTCAAGTTGTAGAAACTATACTAGTGGTTGGTGGTTATGCATTAAAATCAATGCATCGTTCTAGTGCTATTTTACATAACTGCCAGCAAACAATTGCACAAAATCCGCAACAAAGAAACAAGAAAAGTAACATAATAAATCCACAACTTATGAAAGCACAAAGTTAAGCTACTTAGGACATGGAAACTGCTACTTCTGGAAGTTTTTCCATTTTAAAGAGCTCAAAACTCTATTTCATGTTCCATTTGCCCAGGGAGTTACGATGATGCTCTCTGGTTAGAGAGCACTAATTGCTCAACACTTACAGATTTCCATGATGACTGAGCTCCATGTCACAGAAAGGGGGGAGGTTGGAATCGTCTGTCCTTTTTATCAGAACAACCTTTAGAAAATTCTGTTTGTTCCCGAGGGTGAGGGTCTCAACCTCAATTACTGTACAGCTCTACTGCTTTGTTAGCCCTCAGCTGTGGGCTGCTGGATTCCTACAGAACTTCAAAAACTCCCATGAACTCATTTTACAAAAAAGCAAATTTTACAAGTGTGAAGACTCTGCTAGCAATAACATTCTGTTGTTCCAGTAAATACTAAATTCAACCACTGTTGGAAAGGAATGACATTCTCTATACATTTCAAAGTACATCTCAAACTTTCCCAGAAGAGTGGGTTGGAAACAATAAAAAATTAGTTTGGAAAAAGAGATGAAGCAATTCTGCTGTTTGGGCAGACAAGTATTAGCAAGGGAAAAAGAAGAGATGACATTGCTGAAATTAACATTTCCGATGCAGTGCATACAGGAAAACAGCAACTGTTTGCTACTGAACAAGTCCCTATAATTTCAAATACACCTCATATAGTGCAAGAAATATTGGAGAAACATGACGGTAAAAAAAAATGCAGAACACAGTTCTTGAAATATTTTCTTTAGATTTAACTATGAAGAAACCTATAGTTCACAACTTTTTCTGCTGGACATTGTATCTATGAGCATATTTGTTCCTTCAATTCAAATGCGTGGAATAGGAAAAAAGCCTAAAATGTAAGAACCCATTTACAAAGATCTACAAAATCATCAAATCATACAAAAAATATTGGTATTTGACTCTTATGCCACTTAACTATTTGGGGATAAGATTAATATACTTTGATTAAATGAAAGTCAACAATGTAATGTTGAAATTGAGTAATGATGGCAATAGGTGTTAAAAATATTTTTTCTTCTAAGGGAATTTTCCACTAGCAAAAAGCACCACAAAATCTAGGCCACCAGGACAAACAATCCCTCTGCTACAAGGAACCATTACATCAATGGTTAATACAAATAAATACCTGCTTTTTTTTCTAGTCAGAGAGACATGTCCAACAGCATGAGACAAAGCCATGTGTGAAAATCATTCACTAATTTTCCACTTCTTTATGCTACTAAGAACTGGCACCAACACTTCAAGTCTGAAGAGACTTTAAATACATCAATATCTTAGAGGTAAAGAAGAAATATCAAAACCAAACCCCAACACTGCTTAAACAACCCCAAAACCACCCCCCACTTCTTACAGCCTCCTGCAACTACTTTCAGTCTAATCCCCTTCAGGAAATACAATTTCGCCTAGGAAACTTAAATGGACATGAACATTTTTTGTTTATTTGACTTCCAAATTGAAAGAGATTGTTTGTATAGGCATTACTGACTGACACAAAAATTTAGGCACTCTTTTTTTTCCAAAGAAAAAAAATTTGGAGACAAATGGTGATATTTACACAGTAAATGGAATGTAGATACTCTTAGATTCTTGAACTTTGGTCTCCTATTAGCAGCACAGCTGATGTAGTCAGCAGCCCCATGAAGAGCATTCTGGAGGGCACCAGGGTCTCCCCTGGTGGGGCACTTTTGTCTCGTGCGTGTCAGCACCAACCAGGCCAGCTGGGCTGGAAGATAAGATAGATAAGAGTTCTGCTGACTGAGACAACAGCTGGAGTCTGGCTGTGGCCTCAGAGCCTCTTCACTCTATCCACAGAAAGAACCACTTCAACAGGAAAGAATGAAGGAAAAACTACTCCAGAACACTCTGCATGGCTGCAGTCAGAGTGTTCACCTGAAAAGAGGAGACCAAGGAATGTGAAATCACTGGAGAAGTCCTTTACTTTAGCCTGGATTTACAAAAATTAAGTTTGCCATCCACTGACATGTATTACACTTGTGTTCAGCGTGGGCTTTCTGCTAAAGTGTACCTTGCATATTTAACTGAACAGAGTTACAGTCATGGAGTGCACTGTTGAAGTTGTAAAAACAGATAGAGGCATATTGGGATGTATAATATAATATCTGCAGCAAAGAAATTTGGATATAAATTATTGCTGCAAACTGGTTTACAGTGACCTTAGAACAGCCACAGAAAATACCTTAAGCAAGTTCTGTTTATGGCTTTCACGCTTCCTTTCTTCCTCTTTCCTTGCTGCAATAGATGCCATACGTCTTTCTTCTTCCTGGATGAAATAAAGAAAAACAAATTCCTAAAGGGAGGAACTAAACCAGTTCTGAAAAGTATTACTGATAAATTATGTTCTTGAGTTGGTATTTGAAATGTAAACTTTCATTTTAACACAATTTTAGAATTTTTATCCTCTTAATGTTTCTAAATACTATTAAAACCAATAAAATTATTAATTATAAATAAATCAAGAAAAGCAGAATAAATAGATAGCTACTCAGATATAAATGCCAAAGATAAAGCTAGCTAAAAGTAATATTTGTAAGAGTCTTTGAAAAAGTATAAAGCACATGGTGAGTATGACTGAAAAATATTTTCAGATATGATAGTGCAATACATCTTTATATCTTTGTAGCAGTTTCTGCAATTAGCAGTGGGTTTTTTTGTAGAAAAAGACACAGAGCAAAAAAGCTGGGTTCTATTTATGCTTGAATCATAATCCAGGATTAATTTTCTTCATTATGAACTGTTTCCGGGGACTGGCTTTTCTCAATCAGCAACTTTTGAAGGAAAGAACATTTTCAAAGTTAGTTATTCCATTAGCATTATGTCTCATCAATATTATTGCCTAATCATGAAGTCTCAAGAAGAAAGCCATTGATTCCTGAACAATGAAAGCAAAGTTGCTTCATTTTCCTGGTACAGCAATTTGATATTGCAATACACCCATATTAGGTTGGATGCCCCTTGTTTACAGAAGTCTAAACATTCTCACAGCACAGTATTTTTAGAACATATATTTTCCAAGTAACAAAAGAAATGTTCACTATGAAGTAAAAAGTGTAGAGTCCTTCCAACACAAATATTTGGGAAGCATACTTTAACTTATTTTGATTTACTTCACATGCCATTTGGGCATTTCTATTGAAGTGTCTTCCCAGAACATATGAAAAGCATTTTCATTTCCTCAAAATAGAAAACCCCTGTCCAAACCTTTGCATTTTCTGGAAAAGTTATATGTTATCAAAATTAACAAACAAAAATGAACAGAAAGCACCATCAGCCATTAAGATATATTGACATGTCAAAATTTCTACATAAATAAAACATGCTGCATTTAGAACATTGCAAGAACCCCTAAGCACATGGGTGAGTGCTTACTGGAAGATAAAATAAAACAGGAAATTCACACTTAGCACGGCCATTGCATTTTTAAGACAACGATTTCCAAAGCATAAGAAGTTCAGTGCATGTAGCAGACTTACTCTGATCTGTGTACAGTCCCCCTGAAACTCACTGACACCACGGATTTTAGCATCAGTCTAAAAAGGAGCTAAAAACCAGATTTTCAAACTGTTCCTCCAGACTTCACCCTAATATCATACATTAAACAAGAGGAGTACCTCAATGCACAGTAAGGCCTGAGGCTTTGGACAGAGTAAGCTTCTCTAACCCAACTATGTGCAAGAATTTCCTTGGAACACTAACTGGAAAGCCCCTCATTTTTTTTAATTTTTTTTTTCTTTTCTTATTCTCAAAGCAACTTGTAGCCTTTCGCTGGTGAAGTTCTGTTGTCAGCCTCCTCTGCTACTGGGCTTTTAAGCTATTCCTAAACAGGATATTTCCAAGGGGCTAGTGTCATGGAATTACAGCATAATCCAGGTTAGAAGGACCTCAGTAGGTCACTAATGCACATTAAAGGAAGATCACCAGTGAGAAAACAACGAAACAAAAGCACACAGAGATACAGAAGGCCTTCTAGATGCCACTGCAACAAAACACCACACAATGAAACCCAGCACCTGAATGGGAGGGCTCAGGGGCAGGCTGTGGAAATCATGAAATAAACCCCATACAGGTAATATGTCACAAATATTAATAATGCAAAATAAAAATGTGCTGTTCCTCAAGATATGATTCAGAACTTTAAGAACTATAAACGTTATTCTCATTACAGTTGTTTATCCCAATTATGTATTACATTGTAATGCTAGTGTTTTGTGTAAAAAACACAAGTCTTAAAAGAGAAACACTAGCAAACTATATTAGTGATATCTTGCTAAAGAAAGCGGGTTAGATTTGTTTCAGGGAATTTTTATTTTTTAATTACATCACTTCTTTTGACTCTGCATATATGCTTTTTATTAGGCTTCCTAAAGAAACAAGCGTTTTACTAGGTTTCTGTCTTCATCTTCTCTAATGACTTTTCAACACATTGAACATATCAAATAACAAAGTGTGTTTAGAAGTCTTAAATCAAGGGACTTTTTTCATTCCCTAGAAGTTTGATTATATGAAATTGGTATGCAGAAAGAAGAGAAATGTAAGCTAGTTTTACCACCAAGGAAGAGGAAGAAGAAACTATCCATTCCACTTGGCAGAAAACATCTGGCCATTTATCAGAGACTCAGTTTCAAACTAACTGAGCCGGTGTTGTGTTTCGCACTGAGGGGGAGGTGAGAACTAGATAACAAAATTGCATTAATAGAAAATTAGCCTTCATTAATTTTATTCCTTTCAAAACAACTTGCTGCACTTTTTTCCCAAACTTTAAGGCAATCATCCTTAAAGTTCCCTAAATCAGTTTTCTCTCAGCTTCTACAAATCTCTTCTTACTCCATCTTCCTTCTCAAAGCTTTCCCTTTATCCAGTCCAGACGTGCACCTTATGACACTCTCTTCCATGCAGGAGGGTCTACTGCCCCCATTGAAGTCAGTCCTGCACCTTCCCTACCAACACAGTCATCATACAAAGATCAAAATCAACTAATGCAAATGACATTCTAACAAGAGTATTAACTGAATAAGACTTTTTTCCTTGGTCAAGAGTTATCCTAATTACAGACATTCAAAAGCCACTAACCCTTTTCTAAAATAAGTTAGCTCAGCCAAAAATTAGAACACATTCTTGTTTTACTCGGTATTTATAAAGGCAGAGTGATAGAAGAAAACTCTGAATAAAGATCAAGGCTCAGATCTACCTTTTAATGGAAATCAAATCCATGTACATTTCTTGATTAATCTTACACAACACATACATGCAATCTTAAAAAACACATTCCCCAGAAACCCATCAAAAATCCCCCAGAGCACCAAAAAAGTTAGGAAACAAAACCCTACGCAACCTTGCCACAGTTCATTTTTACTATCATCCCTTCTCTTTGAAAGGCTTTCGGAAGAGCTGGATATTTTGTTTCGTCCCTGTGTATTTTGTTTCCCCTCGTTATCCTGCTGGCGCTGTCCCTAGCTCGGTTCCGCCCCCAAGCCGCTCCTCTCCGGACGAGGTGCGGATGCTTTCCCTGGGGGCTGTTCCCGCCAAGGGCCCTGAGGGCTTCCCCGTGCCCATGGCGCCCCCTGCCGCCACCCGCGCGCTCCCGCAGCAGCGCCGATCGCTGCCAGACTTCCAAGGGAAAACCTCCAGCAAAATCTGAGAGGATTCCGAAAAGACAGCAGTGAAATGCACGTATTCCTCCTCACTGCTGCCTCGCTATTCTTCAAACAAGTTTCTTTGAACAAATGACACGATTTAAGTCACACAAAGTCACATTTAAGTGTCTTATTTTCCAGTAGAAAGAAAAAAATAATTAGGGATCCCTCCCTAACAGAACCCCTCAGAACACTTTATGGTAGTGATGGAACATAGTAATGAATTCTATTCTGGATAAAGCAGTAGAACTTACTCCCTGATCAGCAATGAAATGTCTAAGCAAATAATCAAAACCAAACACAGCTCTCTTACTTTAGGCTTCTAAAACATATAAAACCTCAATGAAAGGATGCAAAGTTTTACTTCTAAAAAGAGACAGCTTGCCTTTCAATCTGGCAACATTTTACAAAAATTTGCACTACATATCATATTTACACACACACACAGGAATACAAATACACTTAGCAAATTCTCTTGCGGAAGTCTGTTTGAAGTGATGGATAGCAAATGTTTCTGGTTATATAACTCCTTCATAAGGAATATGTACACATTTCAATCACATTTAAATATTTTATTACATATCTGCAGACAATATCTGCTTACTATTACAAAAGAGTGGAAGAAAAGAAATAGCTCCCAACTAAAGTGAAAGAACAACTGGGCAGGCCCACTTTTGAAAAAATTCCAATGACAAAACAGGGTGAAAAGGTTTCAGTGACCAGAAAAACAACCATTATGGTAAGTTAACTAAGGTAAATAAACACAAATGCAACCTGAGCCTGCTCTGACTGTAAGGCACCACACAAGCCCATTCCATGGAGCCATTTATCCACACCTTGCAGCTAAGCTGAGGTAAAGGTGTAACTGTGGGTGACTGACAAGAGCACAAGTGACACACAGAAGTCTGTCCAGCCATGGTAATTCAGCCTCCTGCCCAGTCTTAAAGCCTTCAGACTGAGCTACCAAAGGTCAAGAAAGCAAAAGATTTCCACTGAGCTGATGTTTTAGATACACAAAGTGGTTGGGTTTTCACCTGAAAACCATCTTGTTTGGACAATGAACAAGTGAAGCTCGTTACACATCCTTAACCTCTACTGATTTCAGCACCACTGGGTCCATGCCTCAGTGGTTTGAGAGCTTGAATCTTATGTTCAAAAATGGCTTAGGAATGAGGTGGCCTAAGAAAACATCAGCTTCCACACAGGTCAGGGTGTAAGAGTTCTCATAATACAATACAATCCCTTGCATAAAGGCAAATCTGCCCCAACTTAAACAGTATTAGAACAATAACAATGCACAAATGTTTTATTCCAAGTACAGCGTCTTTGGTTTTCACGGCAGCTCTGTGTTTCTAAACAGTTCCCTAAGGCAGAGACAGTTATCACCGAAGTTTTGCCCCAGGGTTCCCTTTCTCCAGGGAATCCAATGGAAAAAGGCTGGCACCAAAGAGTGTCTGTCTTCTTGAAACCGAACATGAATGAAGCTTCCAAGTCTCATACAAACTTTTGAAAATATCCTCCAGTAAAAGAAAAGTTAAAAGCAGAACCAACAATTGCCTAAAACTCAGTTCTTGAGCGCTAAACCTCTGAACAAGTTAGAGAAGAATTCCTAGTCAGAAAAAAACCCAACAACCATCCAACTCTAAGTTCGTTACAAGACAAAGCAATGCTAAATTTCAAAATGGCCTAAATGCTCTTCAGGCTGATGAAGAAAAGATCCTATTAATGTAAGTAAGAGTTTTGTTTAGTTTCTTACACTAATCAAGAGAGTAAATCACACACTCAACACTGCATACTCAACACTCCATTTCCCCACCAGGTCAGATCTACCCTTACAGCTGATGGCAACAGCATGTTGCAGTCCTAGGCAGAATAGCTGGATTTGGGATTGCCAGCTCTTTAATTTTACCACAAATCCCATGATACTGGTTATTTTTCTTTAAATCCCAGTTTCTTAAGTCATATGATTATCTGGGTAACAGTTTTTATTGGAGGAAACATATAGCACCCTCTACATGGAGAAAAATGTTAAAAGGCTCAAGAAACAAAAGGCAAATAAAGACTGTAAAACATATTACTTTTACAAGTAGGTTTATGAGCAGCACAACTGGTTTCCTACGACTTTTTGTCTTTGTGGTTGATTCTCTGATATTTAACAAGGTGCAAACCCAGATTAAGTTCTTCCCATGGCTGTGCATTTCTGACAGCTTTTTCCCCCATACAGATCCCATCGCGTCTAAAGAGGAGTTTGAGCTCTTTCTACAGTTTCTTCCATCACTGGTATTTCTACCAGGATCTATCCCCTCTTGACAAGGGTAAAGGTGGAGAGAGATTTTCTTCATGTAACTCAAGTTTCTGAAATAATACTGATAAAACAAGTTTTTAAAAGCAAAGCAATTAGCAATGAGGAAGTCAGTATAAAGACACAAAATATAAAAACCCCTGATGCTTAGAATATCTGTGAACAAACAAGTATTTAGTATTTTCAATACCAGGAGCAAAACTCTCATGTCCCAAAGCATTCTCTTTTCAAAATCAATGTTTTCCACATACATGTTATATTTTTCATCCTAATTGGCCCCGTGACAAAATATCAGCTGCAATTTACAATGCATTACAGCCTCTATACAATGCAAATGAGCATTTAAAAGAATGCATTTGTATCAGCACCTGGTCAAAAAATTAACACTGTAACACTGTTGCTTGCTGCTGGACAGATTCCTCTGGTAAGAAATCATGCTTACACATCACTTCTGAGCAGGCACAGAAGAACTAGCAAGACTATTCCTACATTAAAAGAGAAAATAGGTGTCATTATGGTAAGACCCTGGTGATTGTCCTTCATCCTCTGGAGTGAATTTTCAGGAAGCCTGCAGGAGACTGAGCTGTCTGCAAGTCCTCTCTCCCTTATCAAGGTCACTTGAACTTGAGCAGCAGAAACAGAAATGATCAGGGAGAGTAGGTTAGAAAGGGAGAAATACAGACACACACACACAAACTGTGTGATCGACAGATTTCCCTAGGGAGGCAGATTAAAGAAACCAATTAAATTCTTAAATAAAAGATACCAATTACAGCAATTTTAGGGCAAGCAGACCACTCCTTTGGAAGAAATACACTGTTCCTTCTCAGCTATACAACAAATCAGCAAAGACTGTTAGGAAAATTCTAACCAAAAGCTTTGCAGGCTCTCTGATGTCACATGGCAGCTGAACACACAGCATTTGCTGCTGAAGAGTTTTAGCACTTCAAAATAAACATATTAAATGAAGTAAAAAAGAAAACCCTTACTTTATACTGAACTAAATAAAAAGGTTAAAGTTTTAAATATTGTAATGTCTATACATCACTCAGTTCCATACTAAATTAAGAAAAAAGATTTTATTTTTAATATACACATACACACAGAAAACCCTTCATTTTACTTCTGATTTAAAGTATCTATTAAGTTTGATGAAAACAGAAATTTCTTACTGTGATTCTCTTCATATCTAGCTGTCGGAGCTGCATCATATGATGGAGAACAGTGTGTTTGTACCATGTCTCCTGAGCTATTGGATTGCCATCAAGGGTGATATCTGACAAAGATGAGGAATCAGCAAGGCACAGAATATCCTCAAAACTGTAACCAAAAGAGTTTAAAGTTTTAATGTCATGGAGTAGGAATAATTTTGAGATGGAAGATTTTATTTCTTAAAGACAGAACATGAATATTTAACTGTACTGAAACACTTCCACCCATCAACACTGTGTATGATAAATACAAGTATTCTGAAATACCAGCAGCTGCTGCTGTTAAACTTTTCAGTCCCTTCACATACAGGTAAAAAGAGACGCAGAATAAGGAGAACTACGGGAGTATTTCATCTAACCCTCTGCTAAAATATGATACATAGAAATTCATATTCCAAAAATATAATGTAAGGTATATTTGCCATCAAAGGGAGCGTGAAAAACCTGGAAAATACAAGGAAAAAAAGCCAGCCACGAATATCACAGAATGATTCTAGGTGTTTGCATCATTATTTATATTGGAAGCAAAAAAACTACAAAAGCATCATGTTATCTTCAAAACAGATTAGTCCATCGCTCTGAGCTCAGTCTACAAACTCTAACCTGCTGGCTTCTTAGAAACATCAGATTTGGTTACCTGACAAAAAATAACTGACCTGTGTAAAATGCATTTAGAGATGTATAACCTGTACAGTGTTCCTTTCATTGAAAATGAAATGCAAAAAGAAAGCAGCTCAGATAAATAGTATTTTTAAACAATGGTGAACTATTTAACTGGATTTTAATAAAATAAAGCTGAACAGTTACGGCAATAAATAAGACTCCCTAACATATTTACAATATATAAAAGTATGACTGTGCATTCACCCTTATGTCCTTTGGCCTTCAAAAGTCGTCTGCTTTAAGCCAAGTCAAAACTTAAGTATACCCTGAACTTAGTGATCAGAAATCATATGCAGTACAGATGTTCATTCCAAAGACTGACACTGAATAAAGTTGCAATAGCTATTTTCATGCAATCAGTGCAGCATGCAAGTAGCTCCTGCACTGTACACTCAAAGGGCACAGCAGAAAAGTGACAGTAAGGAGGAAGATATTACTGCTTTTATGCTTAGTTCATGAAACCAACCTAAAAAACAATGGAAAATGAACCATGCGTACATTGTGACAAAGACAGTGAAAGTTCTTAGGATATCTGAAGAATTGGCTGTTTTCTTCATGTAGTTAAAGCTTGATTGTTATTTTCTGCTTCTTTTTATGATCCTGTTTCCTTTCTGAAAAACAGCTTATGGAAGCACATTTTTGGAAGATCAAGCTGACATATTACTTAAAATACATACTCAATATGTCCTAAAGATAAAAGGTAATCTTCCCAAATGACACAGAAGTTAGGAAGGCAAACTCAAATGCATTAGAACAAAACCCCCCAAAATCTGAATTTCCACTGCGCTAGAAAACATTTTGCTTGAAAAATATGAAAATTTTTGGTCTTCAAAATTATTTTTAAGTGCAATTATATTTAAAGCATTAAATACATTTATTCCAAGTACTTGCCGCTAAACATTTAACCAAACAGTACTACTTTGACTACATATGATTTACAGATTTTTAATAAAAACTATTTCTTCAGGAAATGACAGAAAAGTTGAAAGCTTGCTGGTGTGTTTTCAAGACCTTCCACTTACACACACTGCTGTGCTTTGAAATTCACACTGCTTCACCATGCCAGAACATTCATTCTGGACCAAAAAACAGATGTGCTTGCTTTATCCTGCTTTTAGCTGCCCTATTAGCAACTCAATTTTAGAAAGAAACAGTAGTGCAAAAAACTGTGGTCACATCTTTGTATACATACATAAAAAAATAGAGCTTTAGAAATTCCATGTAGAAAACTTTATATACTGTACTTGTCACACTGGTATCCCAATCCTAAACCAAGTAAAGCTTTAATGTGCTACATTCCCAAACAGATTGCACACCTTACAACCAGGCTTCTGTCTTCTTCCCAGCATGCAGACTGCTGGGACAGAGCCCAGTGGTGACCACTCAACAGGGATCAGAGGCCACATCTCAAGGCTCTCTCTGCAGCCTCTGTCCACCATAAAGGAGCCTTTAACCTGCTCAGGACATAAAAAGCAGCTCAGGATGATGCTGTGTCAGACTGCCCCAGTCAATCCTCTCGAGTGGAATGTCTGATTCTCTTTCCAAAAGACCTTCTCCTGCAGGAGAGAACCACACTTCTTCTTACTGTTCTTCTTACATAAATTATCTTTGCTAAAATTGTGATTTCAGCAACACAGAAATAAGTCACAAATTTGGGCTAAGTTATCAGAAAGTGTTTTCTGGAAATCTTTTCAGAATAGATCAGTTTTCCATCTTGTGTGCATGCTCCAAGTCCTGCATCCAGTTCTGCCCTCTGCCAAAGGGATACAAACCCACCTCTCCTGCCTCATATCAGAATGTGACAATTACTAAACAGCAGAGCATTCTGGAGCTCAATCTGCACCTGTGATACAAATTCACAGGACATGGGAACATTTATCTTCTGTTATAACTTGCTTGTTTAGGGAGACAATTGTTCCTTCTCCACACATTTGCATCAATTTTTAAAAGCATGTTGCACAAAGGGGAAAAGCTCTGGAACAGAGAAGCAAGGCAACATCTAGTTTGAAAGAACACCTGAGAGGGAACTGTATGTTCAAAAAATACTTAGGCAAAGAAGAAAACTTGCAGTTTTTCATGTTTCTAGCTACTAAACTACGTATGAAAACAGATGTAACCACCATCAACCTTTCATTCCCCTTTACCTGCTTTTGTTCAAGCATTTAATAATGCATTTATAAATTTTCATCTTGCTGAGTAAAAAGGTACTTTCTTGTTTTTATTAGGCTAAAAACATTGCTTTTCTCAGGTTTCCAATTCAGCAACCAAATGAAAAACAAGAATTCCATGAGTTTGTATCCAACTTATTCCATATGCCTAGACTAAATGAAAAAGCCAACATAATGCTGACCTGGACAGCAGTGTAACAGCGAAAATATGTATTTTGTTTCCAAGATTTAAAAATGGTCTTCCCTGGTTTGATATGTTCAAATATGAGAAATAGCTCTCTTTCTGAATCTCAGTGGCAAATCTTTCCTGCAAACGTTACTGCAGTCTCTTCCCTGTGCCACGTGACAAATTAAAAATGGGATTTCTCCCACTTCTTTATAACCAGTTCTATATATAGACATTGCCTTCAGCCATCAGGTATGAATGCTTACAGTGTGTAACCGCTAAGATTTTTTTGGGCTGAAGCCAGACACAGGACTTCCTTTGTTTCCTATCAGCATCAAGTTCCGTTTTAGCTTACATTATCCTACCAATACATCCTTTTTTTACTAAAAGTTCTGCAGAGAAGCAGCAGCATTCTGAGCCCTCCTCTGAAGCACGAGGTAAAAAGAACATAGTGATTAAACCCGTGGTAGATCCTCATGCCTAAAATAGAGACAATTTTTAATGGCATTCCCGAGTCTTCTACTGAAATATTAATTCAATATGTCAGTATGTGTCAATTTAAGACTCAAGAATTTTCACTGACACAAAGATAGGAACAAGAAAATCTTTCCATGGAAGCATTGCCTCAAAAATGCTATTTTTTAAGATGAACATTAATGAAATATTGCAATGAAATTGTAACAAATATATTCAAGTTCTGGCAATTTTGTTATTTGTTTCCATCAGCAGGTTTTTTTCCCCATCTACCTACAGATAAATTAATTAGAGTATTAGTGCACCAATTTGCTTGTCAAACAAAATTCAGTTGTACAGACAGATGGTTTTAGGAAAAAAATTTTCAAATTACCATATGGCACAGAGTAAACCCGGGTAAGTGACTCAAAAGCACACAAAACTATTTAAAAGGGGTGTAGGAAGGGTCAGATAGAGCACAGCAGTTCACTGGTGTTATGGTTGCATAGAACTTCTTCAGTCAGTTCAAAGAGTATCAAGCCAAGCATCAGAACACAGATGGTCAAGAACACACTTGTATATTTAATCACTTCCCTGGAAGAAAACATATCTACTGCATAACTCTAGACTGGGAATTAAAGGGGATTTTAGCCTTCAGAACTGCTACATGTAGTAAAAGCTTATTATTTTTAAAAATCCAAGTTAATGTGATCAAAAGAAATTTTTCATTTGTGTGTTTTAAAATAATGACTGGTAAAGAAAGAGTTAAAGTTATCCATCCACCTATCTACCCACATGCATATATAAAATGTATAGAAGAGCAATGTCTTCTGTTTAACATTAACATTTTTTTATACCTATACCTACTGCAAATTAAAACTAAATTATGCATTTCCATATATGTTCTAGATAAGTATTTGCAGCTTACATGAAACCCAAGACTAGATCTAGCAATCGGCCAGCTGAAGCCCCAATTAATAAATGACAAAAAACTTGATATAGTACCAAGAAGCAAGCTACTGATCACAAACTTTGAGAAATCTATCAAAACCTCACAGAAAATCCAAAGCATTTTTCCTTCTTTGAACACTGTAAAAATAAAACTAATTTGCATAAAACAATATGAGAAAGCAGTCAGAAAGCCACACAAAATACACCAAGTCCATAAAAAGACACGGCAGTTTCCCTGGCTGCAGTGATGCTCCCTGACAGCGAGGGAGCCAAGCTGCTGCAGTCCCCTCCTTGCTCCTGCCAACCTGAGACTTTTTTTAGAAAGCCAGAAACAAAAGGCAAGTCTCAATTCTGGAAATGATTCAATAGAAGAAAAATGCGAACTCCCCCCTTCACTATGCAAATTTAAAACAAAAAATAAAAAGACTAGCAAATTAACTAAGGGAAGAACATAATAAAGAATCCTGCAGTTCATCTCTGAATTGTTTTTAAATATTTAGTAGCCATGAGTATTTAAGATGTACTGCATTTGTACTTTAAGAACCTAAGGAACACAGACAAGTAGGCTGGAGCTGTCTGCAAAAAACATAATGCAGGTCAATATAAAATGTTGGAGAAGCTACTACAATAAAAGCTCCTACTAAGTACATTTGACAGAGAAAGCAGATACCACAAGAATAGCATGGCATTTGCAGTAATTAGAACACAAAGCATCTTCCCCTACCCCACATTCAATTATTTGATTCTAAACAAAGAAGGCTGCTGGTGATCAAGGGATTAAAAAAGGACATACCAAACTGAAGATAATGCAGGCACTTGGCTTTTTTTTTAAATACTGGCATGAGTAAAAAGGCAGACTTGAAAAATGCATTAATATGAAAAGGCACAGAAGACAAACATTTCTATTTATAACAAAATGCTCTTAGTTACTTGAAACTATAGAAGCCCAGCTTTGTGAGTTAAGCTATTCTGCTTTTGCCATCTGGTCTAAAAGGGAACCATGAATATACCTTTCAGACTTTATTAGCACACAGACAAGTAAAATACAAGCACGAAATAATTTACCCATAGCAAGCAGAATCTGACTCAGCAGTTTGCATAACTCCAGAAATACAGTGATGGAATGTTAAATATAATTTTTACCTTGCATAATGCTGCTTTAACAGACAACTAGGTTAACAGCAAAACAACATCTTTTATTTACAAAACCACTTTTAATTTTGACACCTATAAATAGTATGATCATTCTTTAATTAAAAACATGTTTCTTGGTAGAATACTCATAGTACAACTACATTGAAATGCAAAGGTTTTCAAGAATTTTTATGCCTAAAGTAGAAAATACACAATGGCTTGATTGTGTTTTTATCTGATATGTTAAGGAAGAAAAAAGGATCTGTACTCACAGTGTTTGAATTCAAATTTCCATGAAATACAGCTCCAGTAGGATACTTCAAATTACTGATAGGAAACAAACTACTATTCCCCTTACCTAGATATATTGTTGAAGCTGAGGAAGAGACGCTGGAGACAGGGCAAAGTATCCACATCTTTCTAGAAGGAAAAGATAGGCATAAATTCAGCAGCTGAAACTGGCTTTTGAGCCCCTTTACTTGGCCTGATGAAATGCTTTCATTTCTAGATGCTGTAACCTTGCTGCAACATTGATTTCTGTTGAACGTGCAGCTCCATCTCTCCCTAATGCAGACTGCAAGGGAGTGTTTCAGTGCAGATCCCACTCTGCAGAACACGCTGCATCACTTGCAAAGCAAATGATGTTAAAGAAAAGGAGGATACGGCTGCTGCTGCTTTCTGAACAGGCTTTTGGGAAATAAGCCAAGGTGCTGTCTCAGCATTTAAGCTGCAGGATAAACATGCTTAAAAAAAAAAAAAGCTTGCTGAAATAAGGTTTTTGAAGTGCAATACAGCAGTGCAATTAGCACTGCCAAACAGCAGTGACCCTCCAGAGAATGATCTGAATGATTCTGTCACCTTTACAACCTTTCAACTAACATTTAGAAGAAGGTATGAGTTTACAGAATAAGAAACTATAAATTTAATATTGCCACTAAATGCCTTCGCAGAAAACCTCTAAATAGCACATAGCTCAAATATTAGTAAGATGAAACACAGCAAGTAAGATCAAACTGCATTTATGAAATATAAATCCATACCAGACAGATAGCACAGTTTGCAGTGATTCACAAGCTTTTCCAACTGCACACCTAACCCCTCAGTTCTAAGTCTGTATCTCCTTACCCTAACAAGGGCCATACTCCAACTTGAAACCTGTGGACACAAACCTGGGAAAAAGAAAGGAGCATCAGAGCTCAGTGTCTTGATTTTAGCCTACAACCCTTGCTCCTGTCATCAGATTTCTGACACGTACATAGCATTCCAGAACAGTTCATTCCCAACAGGTAAACAAAGGCAGCTCAAACAAACCCTGTAGCTCCTATAAATGAAACACTAAATCTAAGCTAACAAAGCTGGTGAGAGTCACTGCTGGATACAGTGAGCAGGGCTTATGTGATCAAGTCTGCAGTTGCAAAACTCCTGGTTCAGAGTCCTCCCACATCAGACCATGGAAAGACTGAGTTCACAACAGAGTTACATTTGGATATCCCCTCTGTCCCTAAGGTTACTTGATGCTGATGCTTAAAAGGGTGGGCACACATGATACAGGTGGATACACACACAAAGACAGGCATTATAGGGTTGTGCACAATAATGCTTAAGTAGCAATGATTTCAACTAATTACTGGGGAACACAAAGTAATTACCCCTCAAGACAGATTTCCATAACTAGTATGATGTGTTGCTGTTCTGTAAAACATGTTGCAAGTCTCAGAGGTGTGACAGGAAACACTAGGTAGGATTGTTTAAAAACAAACAAAAACAAAATGAAACAAAACAGCTCCAGCTACTTCAGTTTTGATACAAAGTCTTATAGTGAGGTGGACAGAGGGCAGGAGTTCTTTCCTGAAAAGATGGTGAACACCTTGACCAGTCCTCCTTCAAGTCTGAGATCAAGCTGCAGATGACAAAACCCAAAACTATAAATTTTTAATATCTCAAAGCAAACAAGCAGGTCATTCTTCCAAAAAAAAGTATAGATCATCTTCCTAACAGAGACCCTAACTCACAACTGGATGGAAAATAAGTAGATATTCTATAACTATGTAAGATAGTAGATATTCTATAACATACTGTAAGTATGTATAGATCTGTGCTTTTGATGCCATACAAGACTCTTTGTAATCATTTATTCTGTTTGCTATTCTCCTACATAGTCAGACTCTCTGAATATACTTCAATCCTGTAAGGTGCTTCTGCTATAAACCAAGCCTCAGGACTGCCTCCGTAAATCCTACAGCTTTGAATCAACTACAATTTATTCTTATAACTACTTCTGATTCAAGGATTTTCAGTCTGTACTGAAAAGCTCAAAGACAAAAACCAGTCCCTAAATTGGTAGTCCAAGGCCAGTGGATTGTAAAGGATGATTGCAGATTTAATTCCTCAAACCAACTACAACCCAGTTGGATAATTTTAGTTATTCAATACAGTAAAATGCAATGGGTAGAGAGTTCAGTATGCAGCCTTATTTTGTTTGACAAATGCGATCATCATCTTTCCTACACAAGATTAACACACTTAGGGCAAGTCGAAAGGAGGTATGTGAAAAATGAGGAGTGTTCACCAAAAAAATGCAAAGTTACTTAAGTCAGATTAATTTTATTAATTACTTTAGAATGGCAAACTTTTAAAAATTGAGTTTAGATTGTTTCATTTGAAGGAATAATCAAGTTTAAAAAGCTTAATTCACAATGAGTGTTGTCACAGTAACTGAGTAACTAAAGCACAGTAAACGAATTATTTTCATGAGCTTAGGAGAAGATATATTGCAGCGAAGTGCTACATCATAACAATATCATGATTAAAATGTCTCCTCCACCTGCACAGTCAACCATATGAACTTAAACTTCATCTTAAAGAAATACAGCCTCCCTCCCTCAGCTACTCAAGTGCTCCAGAAATAAACCATCTTCTTATTCTTTCCATAGAATGATATATTTCTGCATTTTCAGTTATTTCCATACAAAAGGAATGTAGCTTTCATTTTAAAAAAATAAAACAAATATAAGTTAAGAAACACATGCACATCATTGTACACACAGAAAAAGACAACACCTATCATTAACATAAGAACAAAGATTTTATTTTAGAAGCCATATTTACTTAGTTTCAGACAGTATAGTGTGTCAAAGACTCAAACACAGAGTTAGTGCTGTACTTGCTAAAATTACCATTCAATGACAAACAAAACAATCCACACTCACAAAACTGTATTTCATTAGAATTTAATCAGAGTAAAACCCCAAAAAGATACCACCAACAACAGTTAAAAAAACCCCACAGGCCAACATGCAAAATAAAGTATTTCCCTGAAGAGAACATCATCTTCTGAAACACTGTTTCTGCCAGGAAACACTAAAACACTGAGATGCAGCACAGAGTCCAAGTCTATAAGTCACTAATTTAAATTTCATGCTGACTCTTCACTTGTGACAGCAGAGAGCAAGCAGGAAGCACAAATTGCACCTGAGAGGACTGAAAAGGCAGAGGCTACAAGCAAAGAGAATTCTAGGTAACATCACTGACACAGGGGAAGGTACAGTGACAGAATCAGAAATGAGAAGAAATTTCTTATTTTTGAGATGTAAAAACAATTCCTATTTGGCAAATAGCAGAAACTGAAGAAAAGAAAGGCTCAGCAGCAACAGGAGACCAAGAACTAAACGCATTATGCAGGCCAGAAAAAGGTAGCTATCTAAGTAAAATTTGTTTTACTTTAAAAAGCTCTTGTTCAAATAATCTACTTGCCATATCTGAACTACAATTCAAATTGCAAAGTGAAAAGCTTAATTTTTAGAATATGAAGGCTTAAAATGCTGGGTTAAAACTTCCATTGGAAAACTCTAATCTTGTGATCAATACCTGTTTTCTCCACATTTGCCCCAGCAACATTCTTAAGTTGATTGCTTAGCTAACCTACAGAAATTGAGAGGATTTGTTTCTAGAACACGAACTTGTATGGAAGAAGAGTATCTAAATTTGCATGTTAGAACAACAAAGCTTTTTCAGAATCTCTTCCCCCCCCTCCCCAGGGAATGCCATGAGCTTTCAAGATTTGAAACACTACAAGTCATCATAGAATGACAGCATAGTTTGGGTTGGAAGGTACCTATAAAGGTCATCTGAGTCCAGTCTCCCTGACCACATTTAAAGAAATAACACCAAAAGTGAATCTGTTCCTTTCACCATTATGTTGTAGAATTAAGTATTGCAGCAGAACAACAAAAGCAACACAATATGAGGAAACACAAAATCTCACAAATCTGAAACACTGGTATGGTTTAAACAAGTTACAGCTATAGTGCATTTTGTCAGAAACAAAGAAAAAGAAATGAAAAAGAAAAAAGAGAAGTACAAGAGTTTTGCTCCTTACTATAGCAGAGACTTGATTATGACGGAGGTTGAGCTCTGTGAGTGAATCCAGTCCATTCAGGTTTTCTACAACAGTTAGGAGGTTTCTGGCAAGGTTTAACACTCTCAGTTCACTTAAATGACCGATGTTTTCTATTTTAGCAATCTGTCAGAGATATGATAAACATGCACACTGTTTTATATGGATATAAAATATATATATGGCTCACACATTTTTTAGAAGTATACATGAACTATCAACTTCATACAATAGTGTGCCTGTGTTTCTCTAAACCATTATAGTAATTTCAAATTACTGAAAACAAGCTACAGTCTGCTAGAGATCCAGAACAAGTATTCACCCACATCTTTCTTGCCATCCTGCAGTAAAACTCAGTCAACATTTCCTTCTATCCTGTCAGAAATCAGGTTACTTCAGCTGTGCTGCTCTATAGCAGCAACCTCGAAGACACATAAAACCAAGCCAACACTGATGGTATCATGGTATGCCAAAATAGGGGAATTTTGTGCATGGTTGAGCCTTAACTTGTCTGCAAAGACACTCAATTATCTTCCTGGGATTAGAAAATGGAGGGATCCAACAAAAACTGATCTACAGTAAACAGGCAGCTGTCAGATGCTTGGTTTTATACCTGTTTTAAAGGCTCACATGATAATGACAAAAAAAAAGTCATAAAAGGAGCAATAATAACTAATGATCCTTAATTTTAGTTTTTATTTCTAGAAATACCATTGTATTTTACAGAGGCATTGATTATTGCTCTGGTGATGCAGTATGGGTTCATTTCCTGCTGTTAATATTTCCCAGTGATCCACACAAGGCTCTCTAACCAGATAATTATTTCTCATGGCAGTGTGGGATCTGTCCTCCAGCACCTGTGCAGACATTTATGCATGACTTGCACACAGGGAGAAGAAGGACAGCCATGGCACAAGGGACATGCCTATGGTACTCGTAGTGAAACCCATGCTGGGGGGCAGAAAGAAGACAGCACGTTTTCCTGTGGAAAACACAAGGTGTGGCAGTGCAAAGAGCTACTAACAGGTATAATTCCCTGTCAGTTAGCATTAGTGCCTGCTGTACCACTGAAAGCCCCCTCTAGCACCCAGTGCCCAGGCAGACCATCCCTCCTCCAAGAGGCCAACAGTGCCAAGGTGCAGAGCAGTAGAACAGTGCCTGGTGTCACACACCTTCCCACAGACACAGAACTTCCTGCTGCTGTACCCCAGTGCAAGTCTGGCCGTGCCAGTCTGCAGAAAGTGTCTAGCAGCTCCTGGAACAGGAGAAGAGCTAAGGTAGCCATTATTCAACAGTTTCAGAACCTCATACTTTGTTGGTAATTTCCACATATACATACATACATGTATACATGTAAGTCTGTGACTGGAATATGCTGCTAAGAAATATTTCAGCAATTTCTCAATTAAAAAGCATACAAAAGCAGACAGCAAGACCAAAATTAAATAACATCTTAAACCAACTTTTGATTCAACTGCTAATTAAACTAACGATTTATGTGTATTTTATACAAAAATATTACAGCAAGAGAACAGAAAATACCACTATTTAGAAGAACATATTTAGACAGAGAAACTTGTAAAAGCAACCCCAAGAGCAGACAGTTGGCATGAAGAGCACAGACCTCTGCTGATGTCTGCCCAGCTAGAATTACAGGCTAGAATGCCACAGTCTAGAATATTAATCCTGGTATTTCACTGCTATTGCAAAGATAATGATTTCATCAGCAACATATAGAGATACTCTTTACCACTTTGCTAAGCTTTAAGATTAGCTCTACTGAATTGACTGTTTCAATTATGCATGCACACATGAAGGTACAGCAGCTTTTCATATGGACTATCAGGTAAGAAATAATACAAGCTATTATCACTTCTTTTTGGATGTTTCAAATAATACAATGATAGTACCAAAGAGAAATTAGTACGTAAGTCAAAGTCTACTCATAAACACTGAACAAAAATACTCTTTATTTTCTCATTTGCTTGTATCTTTGAATACCCCACTACAAAATAGAATTCAGAAAAAGGTTGTTATGCACCAAATAATCACCCATCAATAATTAAATTGCACAAATGGAAGTTGCATCTTTAAAAAAAAAATTCTGAGATGAATGAAAAGAAGTTCATGCCTGAAAAAAAAATCAGGTTGTATAATTTTACTTACGTCCTGAACTTCTGGAAAAAGAAATGATTCACAGAATTAAAAGGAACACAGGAAATTACTTCAATGACGTTTTATATTTAAAGCATTCCAGAATAAAAATAATGTGTAGGGTCCCTGCATGATGCAATACCATATTACTGTGTTAATAATAGTTAGCTTAGTGTATTTCCTATGCTTTGTCTATAACTTGTACACAGGATTTAATTGTTCAGTGTTCATTGGGGATCACTGGTAACATATAAGAGATACTGTACATAATTAACAATGCTCAATGATTGTTGTCCTTTTGCTGAACACTGCTGAGATAAGTCTGGCTCCAATTCCACTGATCTGTTGTTTAAATTGCTACATTCTTGAACACTGGGAAAACATATTTTCAAGTCCTCAGAGCCAACTCTGCTGTTGAAATCTGTTCTTCAGAAATTTACAATGTAGAAGAAATACCTTTCAAGATAGACTAGAAGACTGCCAAAAATAAAAATCACACAAATTTAAATAGTTAAAGGAGCTCCCTTATTCAGTGTTATATAAGCAAAAAACAACAACAAATCCCAGCCTTCAAAACCAGGGACTAGTCCACTAATCCACTAAGAAGGTCTATCCCAAACACAGCATTTCTTCCCTTCTCCATTAAGCCTTCAAAAATAACTAATACTATGGATGGCAGATTGGTGTTTTAAATTTTGAATTCCTCAAAGACAGGAAAAAAAAATCTTTAACAGGAAAACTTGCTTATCTTTGAACTAGAAAGGAAGAGAAAGATAATTTATTTATGGAAGATAAGTTCATAGTCTTTATTTGGTCTTTACATGAAAAATACACTAAACCTACCAAAAAAGGAAACAATCAACCCCATTTCCTAACATTTGTGCCCTTCACATATACATTTATGATGAAAACATTTTGAAAACCAAAATAACTAACTAAACTCCAAGATTTAATGTTAGTTCCTGACATAGGGCAATTTGTTATGTCCCCTGGATTAAAGTAAGCCTATCATTATGAAGGTGATCTAGCAACAACCAGTTGGGTACTATGCCCAAAACTCCTAGTAAAATTGCAGTTAACGTAAAGAGAATTATACAGATACTTGAAGACAAAAAAAAAAGTCAGATCTACATCACAATCACTTGTAAGAAATGTGCAAGATGTGTTTCATTTCCATTAGTGATTCCTTCATTTGTGCTGTGAAAGTGTGCTGACTGCCACAGCTGCAGCTTTAGTCTGCAAGTATTTTTATCAAAAACATATATCCCCACCAAATTTCCAGCATACAAAAAGGATTATAACCACACAAACATTTGTGAAGGAATAAGCTTGGAGATGGCAAAGACTCTAAGGGCAATGCCATCATCTGGTCCTAGACTGCTTCTGCCACTGTATAATGTGCACATTGTTTGACTAATTGTATTCATAGCAGCCACAAACTTATTGCATCACTTACAACAATAAGTCTCTACACTGCTAGCTTGTCTTTTTCTTCTCTTTTACATATATGTAGGGAATCTGGTTTTCTCAGACCACCAACAGTAGAAACAGCAATCAATTGTACCTAAAAATTTTATAGCAGTTCTAAGACTGTGTTACTTTAACTACACCACAACTGCTTGTGGCAGGTTACTGTTGTGCCATCATACTCAGCTGACTCAGCATTTTAATCCCTGTAACTTCCCTGAAGTGCAACACGGAAAGTACAAGAGACTGGCACAAAGATTCAAAATAAACATCATGACACCTTTTATTAATTTACTGATTCCTGTGACCTCAAGAGTTGCAAAACTTGCCACCAGTTCCCTTTCATGAAACCATACTTTGGTAAAAGACACAGAAAATACAAGATGTCTGCACAAGAAACCTAAGCAATCAAGTTACTGTACTGTACCTGATTTCCATGAAGATCTAAAACATCAAGGTTTTTTAGGTTCTCCAGATTTGAAATCTTCTTTATTCTGCAAGATATCAATTATGACAAATTATTTTTAATATTAGATTAAAAGTATCTTTCATTTTCCAGCCAATAAAAATTCAGCCTTTTTTCCTGACTACCAAGAGTAACAGAAAATAACAAAACTTTGAACTATGAAAAAAAAATTGATAGATACTAAATGAGAATGCCTTTAAGACTATCACCTTCCTTTCTGACTGTCAATAATTCAGTAGCAGCAGTATTTATGTGGCTCTTCTAGAAAGAAGAAAAGGATGGAATACTTGCTCCACTAGAAAACAAAGTCAACAAATTTACAGTCTTAAACCTTCTCTGTCCTGTCATATTTTGTCAGGTTCCAAACCTAGGCTATTATATACCCAACAGCATCATCTACTGGCTGATGACATTAGACACATGTATTAAGCACTTGCTCAGAGAGTAATCAAAGATTACACATAGATCAAGCTGAAAACAAGTTGCTAACCACCGTGTCTGACATGTAATCCATCACTCACCCACGAGTAGGCCAAGTCCAAACTACCTCAACATCACACTTCTAAGGTAAGCTGCACTCAGGGTGGTTATGATAAGGAAAATAATTCCTCAAAGCACTTTAAAACTGCAGTTTCCATGCCCCAGTATTTTACTATAAACAAAATGGATTTCTACGGGTGAGTTTTTTAATACAAAAGCTCTTAGCTCTAGTAACATACTTCATTATTGAAACTTGCCAGTTTTGAATACAGGCTGAATTAGGAGGTACATTCTTTATAATCTGCACAACTGAAATCTGGTCACCAGTTCTCACTTTACTTAATATGAGAAAACAAGGAAAATTAACAAAGTCAGAGCACAACCCTTAGATGTGTGAGTAATTCCACAGATACATGTATTAAATTATTAAACTTAAAGGCTACAGAAGCAATAGATAAGCATAATAATATTAGAAGCAATAAATAAGCAATAAAATCCATGAGTCATCTGTCTGGTATTTCTCCCAGCTAAATATATCAGGCAGAAATACTTTTTACAGGTTGTAAATAATCAATGAACACTACATTTGATGTGAAAAGACATTCTACCTGCCACACAAATCTAAGAACACATATTTAATAATTGATCAGAAGAGAAGAGTAGATGGAAACATGTGAAGTACTTTGGAACTGTTGCTTAAATTTACTAAGAAAGGAATTTTTGAAGAACATGACACACAAAATCTGTGTGCTTCCTCAGTGGGATCCCTGGCACTTAGCTACTTTTAGGGCTGGTCTCACTGGTATGACAGCAACATCACAAACTGAAAACTGTAAGTAACAGAAACAATGGGAAATCACAGCTGTTACACCATAGGAAGTAGAGTGCCTTAGTTTTATTATTTTTACCTGTTCTTTCCCAACAGAAGGACTCTCAGGGATCTCAAAGTTGAAACCCCACTTATTTCTTCAATCTGATTATCATACAAATCTAAGAAAACAAGATGGTGAAGATTAGAAATATTTTGGATACGAGTTATAAAGTTATGCTGGAAATTCAAAAGACGAAGGTGATCTTCCCCATCAATAATTGGGCACACTGTCAGTTTTTGCCTGGAAGAAAAAACAGAACACACAAGTAAGTAACAAATCATTTATCCACCTTCTGCTCACCCACTCTGACTGAACAGAAAAAAGTACAGTATCTTGGTTAAGGTAACATTACTCGGGTTTGCTAATTAAATTCTGTAGATAAAGTAGCAACCCCTGCCTATTAAAAAATTAGCATAAAAACATAGCAGAAATATTTCCAAAATTTTCTGAACAGCTCTCCACTCAGAGACTTATTTGTTACATGGAAACTACATGGAAGTTTTGTGTTGTGATGACACTAAAATTCCAGCCGATGAGGCCTCACAATTTGTTAAGTTTTTCTTCAACTATCACATGAACAGCCTGTTCAGCTCAGAAATCTGTCTGCCTTAGATAACTGGGTATGGATATATTCATCACAAGGACACTCATAGAATTTCTCAACGGGACACAGTCCTTCTCTCAAAAACACACAGACGAAACCCAACAACCCAAGCCCACCACTGACTGCAGCCACTAGTGGGGCACTGGTCACTCTGGTCACTTTAGACCAGGGGTCTCAGGCTCTGGCACGTGTGCTCCTTCACCCTCTCACCTTTCCAGGGTAAGTCTATCAGAGTTCAGGATTTTTTCTTCAGCAGTACGTTGCAATACAGGAAAAGTTATTGATGAACTGCTCCCAAAATTTGTGCTGTCTGTTGGAAAATCATACAGAGAATATATGAACTACTGCTCTGTAGATGCATTTCATGAACTACAAGCGATAAAAGCAAAATTTTCTTTCTTATAAAAAGTATGAAAATGCTTTTTGCCTCCATTCAGTACTACGATTTATAAATTTTCTCTCCTGATATTATTTGTTTACAACTGTATCCCTCTGCATCCTCTTTCCAAAGTACATCCATTTCTTTACTTTCTGAGATTTTTTCAACTATTTGTTATAAGCAGATATTTTGTAAATTTCTTTATTTTGATTAGAATTACCTGATGATGTTTTAACATAAGATTGTAAAATTGTTTCACAATTTCAGTATCTGAACTTAAAGAAGATATTACCCAGCTTAAGATGAATTTAAAGACACATATCAAATAGATGTTGATAGAACTAGAAACTAAAGCACCAAAGCATTGAAACAGTCCCACTGAGCCACAAACAAATGCAAAGTCTTTCAAAGGTAAGTGCATGTAATACCTAGTGATCATTTGTATTATCGTTCATTCCATTATCAGGAAATAGGCAGCCTTTTAAAATATATTTATAAGGCTATTCATCCTTGTGCATTTCATTAATATAAGAGATAAAAAGGGAGGATGTCTAAAAATACCTGCAAAATTAATCAACAAATGTGTTCTGTGAGCTTTGGCTTATTTGGAAAATGATCCACTGAAAAATACTGGTCAAAATAGATCATTGTGCACACTACCACAAAAACATAAGCTTGACTTCTATGTGCTTGCCCTTTTTCTTTTCCTCCTCCTTCAAATAAATCAAATACGATACCAGTAAAAACATCAATTCTTTAATAAACAAGACAACTGTTTTACTACTATAGTGAGTGAGTCCATTATGGTCTGAAATACACCCCTAGGTACCTATTTCAGTAAAATAATTTGTCAGTCAATTTAGAATCTTTTCAGTGCTACTCTTGAATGTTTTATCACCAGCTATTCTAACAACACTTTCTATGTGTCCTTCAAAATCAAAACTTACAAAAAAAATTAAAATCAATCAACATTGGGGCAAAAGTCTTACTTTAGTTGTGTCTCAGGTTTTAAAGCCAATAAACGTAAGACCAGAAACCTAAAAATCAGTCTGAAACATGACAGGATGTCAATAAGGTGACTTTTTTTTTCTACTGTCATCCTCCTAAAGACATATGTAAATGATCCCTTTCTTTCATTAAAGAAAGATTTATAAAAAGCCTCTGTTTAAACGCCTGTACGATATTTTTGAAAAAAATTTTCTGACAATGGTCTACTGACCTCTCTTAACACCCAAAGGGAGCACTAGGAAACACCTTTGGTAAGGCACCCAGTAAAAGAGAGAGAGAGAGAGACTAATGAGAAGTTTCCACTGTTACCTGAAGCATGTGAACTAAAAATGTGGCTGACTTGTCAGGGTCTGGATTTGGTAGGTGTGTGAAGAGAAGTCTCACCAAGTCCTGATAAAGAACCCGTACTCTACTTCAACTCCAAACCAGAAAGTTCTGTCAGACTGGATGGTACTGGGAGATAGAGTTCCTTGTTACACACTAAAGGACTTAATACTCTTTGGTCTTCCGCACAGGGAACGAAACCAAACTGCAGACTTACACTTACTCCATCAGTGGTATAACATCCCTAAAAATCAACCTGTTCTGAATGGCTGCTGGCCTCCATTTTTCACCAGAATGAATAAAGAGTTGCCATGATTACTAAACTGATCTTCTACTCACACCAATCACAGGCAAGCAACATGGCAAGAAATGCTGTTTCAAGTCTCTTCCAGTCCTCACCACAGTTAGCAGTGATATCACCAATATCTTGCTTTGCAAAGCCAAGAGCACACAAGCACAATAGAAAAACTATCTCCTAACATCACGGTTCTAAATTAGAAATGAACTTTGTCTAAATATATTAAAACGTTAAGCATCCAATAAAATGTTACATTAGAGAACTGTGTGGATATTGAGGGAATGTACAGTAGGGCACTTGACAGGTTGTGGCTTTGTAGGTAGAAGAAAAAATGCTCTTCTATGATGGGGAAAAAAAAAAGGATGGAAAAAAGCCAGGCAGTAGAAGGATAGAGGGTTGAGGACACGATGCAACAGTAATTACATTGAATTACTGTAGCCAAGTAGGAAACACTGTCACTCTTACATTTTCTAATCATGATACAATCTTTCCTTACTATTGAAATGATGAAAGAGATACAAAAGACAAACAAACCAAACTCTATTGAATGTTACCTTGCCTTCCTGAGTAGTTTTTTTCCAGATCATGCTGCAGAAGTCTGTTGTGGAAAGATGACTGATCTTTATTTATCCTGAATTCAAACTGTAACACAATATTATAGACAAATGTTAAAGTTTCCAAATGCAAATAATGTCTTTACACAGACAAACACAACCTTAGTAATAACAGCACTTCTCAGGAATTTCTAATAATGCTTTGGAAAAAGGAGAAGAAATAATTTCTCCAATAAAAGGTATATTCATTCTTTTAGGACACTACAAATAAAAAGCTTCGCTGTTGGAAACCAAAGCAAAAATATGGAAGTTACCAGCATATTCACATGCAGGTGACTAAATAAATAAAAAATAAACCCCACCCTGTGAGGAATACTCCAGTTACAGGAGAAAAAGAGCTGCAGATGGGAAGAACAAGAAATCATATATATATATATATTTGTTAAGCTAATGGCAGGCTATAGTACAACTCCCTGGTTTTATTTTATATGTCTTTAATAGGATGAAATAAATTTACAAAATACTGTCATATACATTAGATAAGTCAACAGATGAGTACTGAAAAGGTAACTACTATTTGAAAGCATACCAGTTTTTTTGTATCATACCACTACATTAGTTAATATAACTATGCAAGAAAAGATAATAATTACTGGTTTGGTTTTTTCTGCTACTGACGAGGTCTGGATGACCAGCTGGAGACCACAATTGTTAACCTGCAAGTTGGAAGAAAATGAAATTAGATGCTACATTTCTCAAAAATATCAATACAATTGTTGATTGCAATATTGATATTGTGTATCAATGCAATTGCTTTTTAAACAATAAAGCTATTTTCAACAACAAAATCTGCCAAGAAAAGAAGTATTTTGCAAAATATTATGAGGAATACATCACAGCTCTAAGTAACACTAAAATTTTAGTTTAAAAAAATCACGCTGCTTTTAGTTTTAAAAATACACTGAAAGTATGACTTCCATGGCGATACAACTCCCATTATGAAGAAAACAAGTGCTTACATTTAAAAATGCCTTGTATTTTCAAAAGGCAAAACATGCTGGTCTTTTAGCTGGATTTATGTGACAAAACAGAAATGCCTCACAGCAACACTGAGCCAAACGGCTCATCCATGCACCTCCCAGCACAGCACAAACGAGGTCGGGGGAGCTGCCGCCCGCCCGGCACCCCCAGCCCCGGCAGCACCTACCGCTGCGGGCGCGGCCCGCGGGCCCCGGCCGGTGCGGCCCTTGCTGGGCACCATGGCCCGCTGCCCCTCGGCCCCGCACGGCTCCGCAGGACGACGGCCCGGGGCAACCCCTCAGCTCCCCGCAGCTCCTCCGCTCCGCGCAGTCCCGCGGCCCCTCAGAGCTCCTCAGCCTCGAGCGGCCCCAAACAACCCCGCGACCCCGCACGGCCCCGCGCCGCCACCGCCCTTTCGGAAATGGCTCCGCCGTTACCGCGGCGACCGCGGCTTCCGCCCCGCCCGCCGGCTGGGGCGGTGCCGAGGGGCGGGAAACCGTGAGGGGGCGGGAAACCGTGAGGGGACGGACGGACGGACGGATGGATGGATGGACGGACGGATGGATGTTGCGCCCCGCGGTCGTCCCACTGTGCCCGGTGTCATCCCTACCCCGCCGCTGCATAGTAAAAAGACACTATTACGATTGTATTTTTCTGAATTCTATATGCAGAATTTTCTGAATTCTATTGTGGCTGTGTGTGAAAACCCGTGACAGGGCAAGAAGCTGGACAGTTCCTGACGTGCCTCAGAAGTTGCCGTCTGTGGGCACAGACTGGTTACAAAATGTGACAACCACCAAGGGCAGCGCCTCAACCTGTGCCAGCTCCGGGTGTTGATCCCTCAGCAGCTCCTGGAGCCCATGAGCTCCACTGATGCATAGTGGATGCTTTTAAATACACACATCAAGAAATTACGAGTTAGAGAAGCAACTGTGGATGTCAGTGAGTGGAAGGGCTGTGCCTCATGGTGTCTTCCACAATCGGAATCATGGAATCATCAAGGTTGGAAGAGATCTTTAAGATTATCAAGTCCAAATGTCAACCCAGCACTGGCACTGTAACCCCTAAACCACAAGCCACATGACCCAGCACAGATCCAGATGCCTCTTAAACACCTCCCTGGGCAATCTATTCCAATGCCTGGCCACACAAACAAATAAATATTCCAGGTTTAGCATTTCGTATTGTCATTTTAGTTTCCATCTGCTGAAAGGCTGACAGAAGAATAATGTAATTAGAGCATAATTTGTGAGCAATGAAAATGTGTGGGGTTTTGGTTGTTTAGTTTGTTGTTTTCTGGGTTTTTTAATGGTATATAGACAATGCTATACCAACAATAAATGCACCATAAGAAATTTGTGCAGATTTTGGTTGTGCAGGTGAGGTTCACAGGTTTATGATGTTTACTGGGTACCAATGAGCCATGGGTTTCCCTCTAAGGGACTTGTCTACATTAGTTCATTTAGTTTTAAGTTCTGCTGTGGTTACAAATACTGCTTTATCTCTGCAGGAAGGTAAGCATTATAGAGCATTGTTATATTAAAAGGAAAATAAATCAGAAAAACATGAGTCTGGTAATTTCAATGGAGATCTAATCAACACAGTGTTTGAAATGACATCAGTCTTCATCTGGCCAAAGGCCAGTTCTGTGCTGTGACCACTGGTAGAAAAAATGAATGGATCTAGTGTCCTTTTCTACAAAATCAAGTTCCCTTAACCTTGACAGAAGGATACATCAGATAAACCGAAGGTCTTCCTCAAACATAATTTGGGTTAGCTGTAGCACAAAATAGTTCTTTGTTCATACTCCTGACCTTGTTCCTGCCCAGGGAGGCAAACAACTTCCATGAACCCAATATAAAATCAGATCCACAGTCCCTGCTCGTATTCTGTCCTAGAATGTGTAATTTGTATTTCTGCATCCCCTGAAATAAATAGCAAAGTGATGCCCTACCAAAGACATATTACAGAATGTTCCATTAGCAAAGAACTAGAGATTTGGTTAGTGATGCTTGTAAGCATATTTCACAAACAAAATATTTTACTGCTTAAGGCACATTTAAAAATCAGCCAAAGCTTGAGGCAGGGCAGTCTTAGAATGTGTCCATGCCAGCAAACCTGACTCATGAGGACTGTTTGCCACAGTGATGAGAAGAACTGGCCCTGAGTGCAGTCTCACTTTTTGTCCACCTAAATTTTTAAGGAGAAAATATTGAAGCAATACAGACAAAAAACGAGGATGAAATTGTGACTTAAAGATCATTTAGCAGTTTAGGTCCAGACAGTATTGAAACAAAGATCTTCCTTGAGTGAAGAATGAATATTTACATGGTAGATTGAAAAGCTTTTGATTCTAATAATTAGCACATGAATGTAAATTTCACTTTAGTAGCTGAAAGAGTCCACTGAAACATAGTGCAATAATCTTAAGTTCAAAATAATCACTGCCTAAGTGTTTCAGGAAAAGGGCCTCTATTTTAATTAGTTCTTAAGGGGAAATGTCTTTATTCTGCCTAAGTGCCATGCAGAACTATAGAGGAGACTCCTCTACAAAACCAACACGTATTCAATCGTGTCCTTGTTCGCTCGTGTATCTTATTTCCAAATCTCACCCTCGGCATTTAAACCACACTTACCCCCGCGAAACCTTTCTGACTTTCATAAAACGCAACGCTCTGGTCAGGGAGCAGCGGCGCAGCCCCAAGGCTGTACCTGGAGAAGAGAAGATGAGTCGCTGCTTTCCGGTGAGGAGCCCGTTGTTTTCTGATGAAACAAAAGCAGTCCCTATTCAGCCGTCAAGGAGAAGGACTCTTCAGCCGCCCGGCTGGCCCGGGGGCGGCATGGCTGGAGGAGGGTCGGNGCGGGAGAGCGCCGTGCCCCAGCTGCAGCGAGGAGGACTCGGGGCGGTGCGGGCGCTCCAGGTGAGCCCCCCGGGCAGGGGGTCCGGCGGCGGGGGCGCTGTGCGGGCGGGGCTGTGCGAGGCGAGCAGCGGGGCCGCCACGGACACCCCCGGAACGTAGCGGGCCCGGCTGATGCAACGCCGAGGGGCGGGTGGGAGACGCTGGAAACCCTCCAGCGGGGACACCCGGCGGCCGGGAGGGAGCTGCCCGCAGCACCGATGGCTCCGCCCGGGCTGCGTCCCACCCGCCCCCGACGGGACTGCCGGGGCTCGGGGCCGGGGTCCCCCACAGCGAGAAGCGCCGGGCTGTGACGCCCCCGACATTTCCAATTCACTGCCTTTTACAGAAAGAGTTTGGGGGTTAGTCGTAGCTGTCTTTTGGAGTTTTGTTTTGGGGTTTGGTGGTTTGGGTTTTTTCCCCTTTTTGTCCGTTTGGTTTTTTTAGTGCGTAGACCCGTAGATATCCACTTAATTATCTGAGACATGCACAAACAGACTCGTTCTATAAGCCTTGGAAACAAGCTGACTAGACATGAAATCGAGACCAGCTGAAATGCAGAAGAAACTACCACTTTATACTCTACATTTTACTGTTTGATAACACAAATAGTGTTGTCTGCATTCAGCAATATGTTGCAGGAATGTTGGCTTGGTGAAATAGTTTTGATGCCTACCAGACTCTCTTACTTGTAAAAGGAACATCCAGGATTTTTGTGCCAGAAAACTGCAGAGAGACAAAGCTCTCTGTTTAGTTGTAGTTCATCCTGTGGTTTGTACTGAAGCTGTAGATGGAGTCATAAATCATCACATAAAGATTTAGGTACAGTAGCAAGAAATCCAGTATTCTGTTTGAACATTCATTGTTTCTAATTGATTCTCTAACTTCATACCTAGCACTGACTCAGAATGAACTGCAACGTATAGTTTTAAATTACAGAGGGGTAGTAGGGGAGTGGGAAATTTTCCCTAGCTACCAAAACTGTCAACTATGGACTACAGAAACAGGAGTTGAGCATAGCTAGGCGCAGTTAAGGTGTTTAAACTGAGTGAGCTTAGTTATTCCACAATCATATGTGACTGTTGTAGTTTTATAAATATGAACAGCAATCTACAGTATTGCATTCCAATTACTGATTTTTTAAATTCAGGGCACTATTTACATTTGTTATCTATGATAGTATTACTTGTGAAGAGCTTCTAGCTCTGGCCTAGACTAGAAAAAAAGAGTGGTTATTTTTTCAAGCTTTGAAAGACAACAGCTACTCTTAAATGTCACTTATTTAATCCTCTGCAGTAGTTGCTGTCTTCAGAAATGTTTGCTGGGAGTGTTGATGTATATTAAGTTCTCGTGGAGGTCGCCTTTTTGTAAATGGCCTCTTCCTGATCCAGGAAAGGCCAGAGGTTTCGCCATGGAGAGAACTCTAAAGGCTCTGCATCAAAACTAGGTGAATGGAGCTTACACATGCTTTTGCTCTTTACATACAACCTTACCTAAGGATTTACTTTTTGGGAATGCAGCATATGATAGGAAATTACTTACAAACATTTGGAAAATTATTAGGGATGATCTAAAACTGCTGGGAATCAGCCATCTCACTCTCCAGACGAAGCTTGCAGACAATTTGCCATCAGTAGGCATCCAGTACTGTATTCATGTTTTTGTTGACAAACTTGGACTGCCCTTGAATGACTGTACTCTTGGAACTTATAAATTAGATTGCCACATAGTGCTTTTTAATACAATACTTCATTCATTTGGAGACTCAGCTGAAAATTTTCAGAAGGTTAGATGCTATCCAAACAATTTAATATATTAATTGTGAGTCTTGATATTTAAAATTCCAAATCTCCTCTCTCTGTAGATATGTTTAGTTTCTTGTGTGACTAATGGCCAGATGAGTCACCATGTTAAAAGATTGTTTTTCATTCTGTTTTACAAGCATATCATCACAAAGCTCTGAATAAAAAAATGAAGTTGTGAATAACTACTAGGGTTTGGTTCTTTGTCAGTGTTGACTGAAATTATTTATCAACTACTTTTTTAACACAGTTGATGCCCTGTTTATCATTAATTAATATGCAGCTAGTTACAAATTTCTGCATTTATTGTAGGTGCTATTTCCATGCAGCATTTAGTGAGGGCTGTTGTAAGAGCTCACAAGAGTTTGTAAAAGCTGACTTGTCTGCCAAACATAGAAATAGTGTATAGGTCAAACTGTGACCAATATTTCAGAGGTGAAATGAGGCCTGTTTTGTCCTGATTCAGTGTGTTAACGCTGTAGGTAGGGATGGTGCTGATCTCTGCAAACATACAATTCATTTTTGTTGTTTTCCAAAGAATGACTCCCCTTTGTGTCTCCATGCAAACACCTGCAAGTATCTGTGCTAATAAATCCCGTAAAACAACTGTAAGCCCCACCCCGAACTGAAGGCAAGCCTTTCCTAGCAGAGTGTAGATATGTAAAAAGGCTGATGTTCCAACTTCCTTGTGCCCAGACTAATTCTGAATTGGTAGTAAATGTAGTAGTGGGGTAAGAGAATACCATGAATGAAAAATAAACACCATTGTTTTTTCCTTCCTTCTGAAACCAGCACCCACAGCTGGGCATTAGATATTTTTTACCATCCTAATCCTAACTTCATCTTTTATCCTCCACTTCTGGCTTTGCCAAATAACATGAATTCTTTGTCTTGCTCTCTCTCATTCTTGTCATTCCTTTGAATTGTACCCTATTAAAGGCTAGGGAGATTTTTAACAGGGCGACTTCTGGGATTGTGTGAGGGAGTATCCGCATATATCTGATGTGTTGCCCTATCATCAGAAGAACCATAATAAGTTAATGTACTGCAAGCTTCAAAAAGCCAGGTCCCAGAGAACTGCTGTAACTTGTCCCAGCTGTGGGCACAGCCCCTGTGTGGAGCCCACTGACCCAAACACTGTCTCCAGACAGCAGCACGGCCGCAGCCCTGGGGTCACTGCCTCCATCCCCCCTGGACAGAACTGTCCAGGGCAGGGGGTCAGCAGGCTGCATCCTCCCTGCCAGATCGGCCTCACAGGACACCAGTGTGATGCCTGCTCCCTTTCCCAAGGATTTCAAACTTCTGCAAAAGCCACTTAAGACAATTTTAGGGAAACGCATGGCTCCTTCTTTTCATTGCTGAGGTACCTGGGAGACCAAATTAATACATGATTTACAGGGTCTAAGAGACTTAGTGGATGATTTTATCTTTTTAAAAAAACTTTCATGATGGTCCTACAAAAAAACTAGACCACTAACAGCTTGAAAAAATGACTCTGGCTTAAGATAGACCTGTCCATTATAGTCACTTGTAAATGGAAATTTCTATTTCAGCAACAAACACGTTGTAACTGCACGTGGCAAGACATTTATCTCGAATCCATGGCTGCAGTATTTTCTGGGGAATAGGATGCTCAGCAGTGAACCATTTTGCACAGGTACCCTGACAATATGATGGGAGGGGAAGAGAAGAAATGAGAGTTAGTTCATAGGAACCTGCGTGTGTGCATATAGGCCTGTTCCTGAGGTACATGAGCTGGCAGGTTTAGTCTCTGTGGTTAACTGCGAGTTATGTTACTCTGTCACTCTGGAAGTGACCTGTAAAATGTGCAACAGTCCTGTCAGTCCTTCTTACTCCCTGGATACCAGCTCCTGCATTCATGCTGTGAAGAGGCTTAAGAAACCGTGACTGCATCAAGTTGGAATATTCATTCTCTGGTATGTGACACTACTCATGAAGCACATAAAGGTCAAGTCTATGTTTAATAGCGTCATACTGAAAAATAAAACATTGTCACTGGAGGAACTTTGTACAGTACCAAGGGCCAGTGCACCTTCACTTCATGTTTTGGTGGAGAATTTGAGCTGGCAGAGCGTTTTCAAGCCATTAGTGTAGATGTCTCATTGTCCTACACTGAGATCAGCTTTTGGAACGAGCTTAGGAACTTGACTCCTTGTGCCGACTGGAAAGCTTCATCCTCTGAGCTAGCCTGCTGCCTCAGCAGGGTGGGTGATACCTGTCCAGCGCCCACAACTGAAGTCAGTTGGAACCAGCGTTATGGTTACAACCTTTCATTTTGAAAGGCTTTTTGAACCCACTAATAGAAGAGGAAGATCTGGTGATAAAATGATTTAACTGTTTTCCAGTGGTGGGGAAAATGATGACGACTCTGACCAGAACTGGAAACCACCAGAAAAGGACCTAATCCAGAAGTTAATAGCACAGATAGAATATTACTTCTCAGATGAGAACCTTGAGAAAGATGCCTTCCTTCTGAAGCACGTGAGAAGAAATAAAATGGGCTATGTCAGTGTTAAACTCCTCACTTCTTTTAAGAAGGTAAGCTAACTTTTTAAGACTTGAAGTGTCTCATGCAAGCCTGATGAATCTAAAAACAGTAGAAGAGATGAAAGTAACTTTTTATACAGGTAACTTTACAGTCTTTCTATCTGCCTGGTTTTGCTATGATGGTTAGGTTTCTACTCATCCAGAACCTTAACTGCTGAACTCGTTGATGACTGGCTAGGGAAATCATTGGCTTAAAAGTGTACTTTTAAATTACTACTCTTGGAGACAGGAGAACGTTAGATAAAATTAATTTCCATGGCAACTACTCATGAATAGCTGGGTAATCCTGGTAAAGTTTTGTTCCTGTCTCTGAGAAGGGACAGTGAATCTGACCTTTGCAATTGTACAGAGAATCAAAAGTGCAGAGTAGTATAAAGTATCTGGTAATTGAAGTCCCTTAAACTTAAAGTGAGTTTTATTCTTTTTTCTTTTTTTTCCTTTACATTAGAAAGGCCTATGTAAATCTGTATGTAATCGATTTCTAGAATTACATTAGAAACACTTTGTCAAGAATCTAAATCTCAACATTTTTCAGTTATTCAGTCTAGAATTTACGGCACTCTCAATTTCTTCAGACCACTTCAAACAGATTATACCAGTAACAGATGAACTCTTTTTAAAGGTTTGGGGTGTTTTTTAGACTGAGATTTTTGAGGGAGGAAAGATCAGTTCAATAGAATAAAGCTCTAAACTTGACAAAACTTTGTGTTTGGCAAGTTTAACAAAATAACCTCCCTAGAACATGCATTTTGATCATGGTTCAGGCCTAGATGTGGAATGACCAAGCACTACTTGAGCAGGCTTTCAGATGTAGTAATGATTTCCAGTTTGAGCTTTAGTGCCAGTTACTGTTTTCATTAGATTCAACAGGACATGAGCTTTACAGGAGCTCAATGATGCCCATTATAGCAGGAAAACTGTTTACTTTCTCACTAAGTCTGCTACATGAAACTTAAATCCCGGGTTCTGTTTGCAGACTGAAGCCTGCATCTGCCTTAAAATTCTGTAATTAGTTCGACTGGGTTTGCTCAGTTGTGGTGCTTAACCTGTGTCTGTCCCGAAGGTGAAACACCTTACCCGTGACTGGAGAACCACAGCCTATGCACTGAAGTACTCCAACACTCTGGAGCTCAACGATGATAACAAAAAGGTTCGAAGAAATACTCCAGTTCCAGTGTTTCCAAGTGAAAATGTCCCTACCAGGATGCTACTGGTGTATGACATCCATGTGATTTCTGAGCTGCAGGCCCTAAACAAAGAAGAAAATGGATGCACGCAAGAAAGGATAATGGAGCATCTCCTCAAAGCCTTTGTAACTTTTGGTGTAATTTCATCAGTTCGTATTCTCAAGCCTGGCAGGGATCTCCCACCTGATATCAGGAGGGTCAGCAATCGGTACACCCAGCTGGGAACCCAGGAATGTGCAATTATAGAATTTGAAGAAGTAGAAGCTGCCGTACGTGCTCATGATTTCATGTGTGCTGAAAACAAAGAGACTGGCATGAAAGTTGTCCTAATAGGCATGAAACCACCAAAGAAAAAAGTTCCCAAAGACAAGAACCGTGATGAAGATACCAGCAAGAGCCTTAAGAAGACTCGATCCCTTAACAAGAGAGTTGAGGAACTTCAGTTTGTTGGTGATGAATCTTCAGCAAACAGCTCTTCTGACCCAGACAGCAATCCTACGTCACCGCTGTCAGGACGCAAACGTACCGCAACAAATACTATGAGTAATTTGAGCCCCATCATCCACCCAAACAACCATTTGAGTCCTAATATGTCACCCAGATCAAGTCCTTGGAACAGTCCATCTTCACTAAGAAAAGTAACCAAAAAATCACCACTGGCTGAAGACAGCAAGCTTAACCCAAGCACTAGCCCTGAAATTCCAAGGAAATACACTGATTATTCCTCCGATAGCAGCATCACGCCTTCTGGGAGCCCCTGGGTACAGAGAAGAAAAGCCCAAACTCTAACAAAAGAGAAGAGTCCCGTCAGCAGTCCCATGTTGGTTCGGAAAATACAAAATGCAGACGGTCTCCCTGTAGGGGTGCTGCGGCTGCCTAAAGGTCCTGATGGCACCAAAGGATTCCACAACGGCTGTGAAAGAAGGAAGGCTACGAAGGGCGAATAGACTGTTCTTTAAAACCAGTTTCACAAATCAGCCAACTGCTGGTGACCAAGCCTGGAGAAAAATTGTTGCTTGAGTGACTCAGTTAAGTCAGTATTTAATTTTAAAAGCTTTTGTATTTATATAGAGACTTTATCATTTGTATACTTGTATATTTTCTCCACAGAACAGATGAGGCTGGAAGGCATCTCTGGAGATTGCCCAGTCCACCTCTGCTGAAGCTACACATCACTGACAGGTTAGAGTATCTGCAAGGACAGACTCCCCAGCCTGTCTGGGTGATGTGTTCCATGTTCAACCACCCACACAGTACCAGTTTGTGCCCCTTTTCCTGTTACTGGGGATCGCTGAGAAGTGCCTGGCTCCATCTTCTTTACTTCTTCTCATCAGATATTTAAAAACCTTGATGAGATCCTGCCCCAGAGCCCTTTCCACTCCAATCTAACCAGCGCCCACTCTCTAGGCCTCACAGGAGGGATGTGCCAGCCTTTTAATCAGCTGAATCACTTAGCTAATGCAGGGCCCCTTACCTGCATCCATTCTTTTTAATGTATTATTTTGAAACACCCAAATATTCAAGCAGGCATATAAATCATCGATGTAAGTACATTATTTGCCAAGCTAGGATCCCGAGGAACAGTGTGTACCTATAGTTTAGTGGTTGCATTATGAAAAGCTATAGAATGTTCCCAGTCTCATCATAAGTAGCCGAGGTTTGGAAGACTTCCTATGTTTGCCTCAGAAGGAACTGAGAAACCAATGCCACAGTGAGCAGTTGTTCTCACATACATCACCAAAGCAGTATTGTTTAATAGGACCAGTGTGTATTTTCATGTGACATGAGTAAAGACTCTGAGGACTGGAGACTGCTCTGTAAGTGTTCTCTCATATAATCAGATGGAAATAAAAATATTAACTCTAGATCTATTTTGTTTACTTTAAAAATAAGTTGAGCTGCACATGAAGAGATAACTTAAACCTCATCTTATACCACATGAAATTCTAGTAGCGGTTACTCAAAATTTCCATTGCATTCAGGGAAAAAATGTCCTCTGCCCCTTTACTGATGGTTAATTCTGTGGTGATGCTTCACTCTGTGTGTCACAGTCATTTTTATACAATATTATAAATGAAATAGTGGTTATGTCACTGCTAACTCAGAATTTAACAAGCAGGCTCAGCAAGAAGTGCTTAAATTAAAATTAACTATAATGCTACATGAAGTCAAAAAAGGAAACTGCAGTTTTACATACAAAAGTTAAACTCTGGAAAACTAGCCCAGGGACAGTAAGAGGGCTTCGAGTTGCAATGGTCAGCTTGGAACTGTGCATGACAAAGGTCTCATCAGATGGTGATTCTTCATTCCAAAAGTCCACATCCTGTCCAACTTCCTAAGTGCAACATTTCTGCCACATAGATAACTGCAGTAACACACAGTTAAGACTCCTATATACAGAAATCCCAATTCCGTGTGTTGCTCTTCAGCCACCCACGTACATTCCTGGTTCTTTTACTGCACACAAATGGAATCCTCCAAGTGACCTCCTGACTCCCATTACACAAACTGCAGCATGTGCACATTCATAGACTTTGTGAGCTCTCAGTACCAGAGCACACAGGCAGGTGCTTGGAGAGGGCAGAGCAAACCCTGTGGCTGCCCAGGGCAGGGAGAGCCAGGGGCTGCCAGAGCAGCAGGGGAGAGGCTGGCAGGCAGCGTGGCTGCTGCAGGGACTCTCCCCACAGAATCCTGCTTCTCTTCCGTAGAGCTCAAACACACACATCCAAGCACACCTCCAAGTGGTGGTTTCAAAAACATGGAGCTTGAGGCTATTTTTATTGCTTTTTTAACACAACAAACAGCAATTCTAAAAAGCATTTTAAGAATGAGATCACTTTGCCAAGTAGCTCAGTTACTGAAGGCGTTCAAGATTCTTAAGTGCCCACACACCACCAGTGCCCAGGGCACCAGCAGAGACCCCCACATGCTGCTCAATCCACAGCAGCTTCAGCCATACATGTACAGCAATAAAACAACATACAATACTTAATTCCTTGGGACAAATATTTCGTTCTCCCTGAGTTTGTTTCTGCCTTCACATTCAATCGACTGCTCAAAACCTGAAAACAATACAAACCCCAAAAATACACACCACACATTCAAACTGCTTGGCAGAATGCTGCCAACAGAGGTATTTTAAACACCAATAGCTCTGCCTTCATTTTGTTCCAGCTCTCAAATGTTTATATTATGATGACGTATTTCAACTAAGTATTTTTTAAAATGTCATATCAGCTCAAGAGAAACAAGGTGACAACACATTTGGCATTTCAGTCACTGGTTGAGAGCCCTTCCCAACTACAGAAGAACATTTACTTCTGTCCCCAATAACGAGGGATGCATTCCAGTTGTCTTCATTTTCCACAGGCAGTTTATGGCTGAGTTTAAAACCCCGAGGTCTGAAAAAAGCTGGGGACTTCAGTAAAAAAAGCTTATTAACTCAGCTAATACACACGAGCTGTTTAGGACAACAGTTTGATTAATCAAACAGAGCTGGCTTCAGCTTACACCATTGTTCCCTTAGCTTGGATTTTACTGCATTTGAAGCAAAAATATAGTTGATTGATTCATAGGAAAGATCCCACATCTGTGATCGAGTCAGATTAAATGTTTTTGCAACCAGCTCATATTCTTGCGATAGATCGGTTGCAAAGACGCCTTTATCATCAGTCTGGAGTTAAATTGAAAGGAAAGAAATAAAAAAGTTTAAATTAGTTCCTCTATATCAAAAAGGTTTTTTTTCTATACATACAAACCAGTTTTATCTTGCTGTCTCACATTTTATTCCACTGTTCTTTCATCTGTGCATAGTTATTTCACTCTTTATTTGCCCTATTTTCACTAAAAATGAATAAATTAGTCAAACATACAGGAAAACTTCCTAAAATGATGGCATGATTTATCAAGAAAATAGGATTTCCTACTAAAATGGCTAGAAAGATGGCTATCAAATGCTGCATATATTCAAGGTATGTCAGTATGTGCAGGTCTCCTTATTCCTCTTTTCCCTTTCCCCAGATAAGCACAATGCTATAATATATATATACATATGTATACATATATATATATATACACACACACACATTTGGACAAGGATATGGATTATGGGAGTTAAACTAACAGGATAACAGTAAAACCCTGCCAATGGCAGCACAAGTACTTGGCATCTTCAATGCTTAAAGACCTTATTGAGCTATTAAGAGAATGCAGTAGCTCTCACCCAACACAATGAACACCCAGGTGAGCACAGATGCACATGCAAGCACTGGACCTATGTGTTTTAAGAGAAACCTGTCAGTGTGCAAACAGCCAGGAATTTCATTGCTTGTATAGCTGATCATCTTATCCTACAGAAAAAAAGTCTTGCTTTACAATAGCACCAAGAGAAATACTAGCAATTCCCATTTGAATTACAAGCATTTCTCAAACAGAACATTATGATTTCCTAAAAGCAAATGATTTGCTACAAGGTCAGAAATTGTAAGTCCGCTCTGGTCCATAAACAGAGAAAGACTTCTCCAACTTCACAAGTTTGGCCCTTTGCCTAAATACATGCTTAAAAATCAAAAAACTTACACAAAGCACTGCAGGATGGCCCATGCTGTACCAGTACCCAAAATGGTGTTTGTCACAGGAAGGCACTGTCTGAGATTTTATGTTTGATGTCATGCAAAATTCTAAGGGAAAAACAGAAAAAGAAATGAGGACATATATCAAAACAAGAGACATGTTAATTGACTTAGAAAGGTCCTGAATAAAAATTAAAATCAGCTACTGCTGTTTCCTTGATTTTCTACACTTCTTTGGTAATTTCTTTTGAGAAACGTTTGCTAATCAATTTCTTTGGGGTATAACATATAGGGAGTTTGCAAACCAGGTACAGAAACACCATACAGTCTTACACAGTAATGACAAGTTATGATTTGGTTTTGCTTCCATCTGAGACATCAACTGTTGTCTGCTGCCACAAAGGTGTCAAAACCCCAAAAATGTCATGAGTGTACCTTTATGGGCAAGTCTCAATGCCACATTTGTCCAAGTCACCTCTGGTCAGAGACAAACTGGTGTCACTAGATCAGCAGTACATATTCTGTTCTGATATCCAGAGATCAAGTCGTGATAAATATTTTTTTCCTTACCAATAGGTATATGATTCTGCTGAACCAGTGACACTATCTCTTCTGAACCTGGTGCTGCAGAGTTCAGAAATGTTCCATGTCCAATTCTGTCAGGAGGCAGGCCCAGGAGAATCTTGGTCTCCTCTTCTTGATTTGGAATCTAGAGAGGATATATTTTACATTCTGTCAAGGCAGCATAAAGCAGCACATTATATAATTACAATGGACTTTCAGTTCTACTTTCACAGCATCTCTTATCCGAAAGAAAGTGTTAGTGAGATAGAAACAAGTATAAATATGGTGATGACATAATATGTCCTGCTTAATTTCCTGAAAAACAAAAAGGAAACTATCTTCAGTACTTATTGGACTCCTTGAAGCAAACTCCAGCCACCATTTGAGTAGAAGCCCAACTCTTTCTACTGATACCAGCAGAGCAAACAGAGCTCTTTGCTCATGAAACTCTGTGGATTTCACTATACATGATTTCTGATATAATACCAGGAAGAAAGCAGTGGAGCTCTTAGAATGCTACTAATTTCAATTTCACACCTAAACCCACAATAGATATAGTACAGGAAGCAATAATCTGGCTGTTCAGATTTAGAACAGAAGGTTGAAGATTCCACCTTGTTTTCTTGTCTCTTGTCAAATGCCCCAAACCATTAATATTTTGGCCTCAGAAGTTCAAAATGCACAGAAGGTAAATTTTAGTTTCATCGAGATTTTCACAAAATGACAATTACAGAGAAGCACCAAAATAAAAAGACCTTTTACCTCAGAAAGATGCAATGCCAGCTTTAGACCTGCTTTTTTTGCTTCTGAGAGTGGTTCCAAAAAATCTTGACCATGTCCTGCCTGGAAAATAGGAACACATCACAGTTCTACAGCTTATTTGACAAAATCCCTGTCATTATCATAATTAAGAAGTCTAGCAATATCCAAACACTACATTCAAATACAGTTACATTTAATTATTCCACTTTTCCCATTACTTCAGTTTGGAATGCAGCAAGTCAAACAACCCTCTGCCATATGGTTTAGACCAATGGATCAAACACCAGTAGCTCAGATGATGCCTAAGACTTACAAGCCAATTGTCTTGATTTTGATACCTTTTACACAGCTACCACCCAGAGCTATTTCACTTCAGCTTGACAGTGGTCCTCAAACATTTTTGTTTTCTTAATACACAATAAGCATTTGGTGCAGGTAAACGAAATTTAAACTATTGACAACTTGCCTCCACCCAGTTAATCTGACTGGGACAACTCAGGTAGACACTTCCCAGATAAACACTGCTTTTCAGTGGTTCTTTTCTCAGTCACATCCTAATCTAAGGATTCTTTGTTAGAGTATCTGCCCCTTACAGCAACAGGGATTAACCTGGCAGCAAGCCATTCCAGCTAGCCACAAACATTGGACAAAAACTTGTGAGTAAGAACTATGGTTAGAACCACCTGCAGTTACATAGCATTATATATTTATCTTCAAGAGCAGACCAAAAAAACCCAAAACCTTACAGTGGGATCACCGCTGAGGTCAAGTCCTACTACAACCCCATCACTGGAAAGCAGGAACTCTTCAGCAAGTTTAACAGTCTGCTTAGCAACTGCTGGGCCACTTCTTCTGTTTATTGCTATTAACAACCTGGCACAGAAATATATGTATTAAATTATATACAAGCTGTAGTATCAGGAGCTCAACAGACCTGATACCAACAAAAACAGCACTTCATATCCTTCATGGCCTTCATACTTCAAGTATAAAGAGTATTTGTATAGGAAACTGCTCTAGGAATGAAAGTACCAAAGTGCAGAGGGACACAAACAGATAAATAAGTTGGCCCATGACATGCAATAGCACACATGAAGGATGAAAATTCTTCAGTTTTCACAAATAAATCAAGGGTTGCTACTGAGGCCATAAAAGACAGGAGAGCAAACTGCCTCCAACCAACCACTGACACCTTCTGAAACTTCTCTGCCAGTCAGGACCAGCTCTTCTTTACAGCAGGCTGCTTGTACAGCTGATCAAACAAAATCTTTGCAATGAATCTAAGCTGTGAAAAAGGAGCCAATTCCACGAAAAACACTGCTTTTTCTGAAAATGTTGCCAAGAATGCACAGTCTTAGAGCTGAGAGGTTTTACCCAGTTTCCTTCTTTAGCAGTAAAAAAGAAGATAAGAAGTCAGGTTTCTATATGAATTACCTGTTTCCATTCCATGTAATCTGGTTTAAAAACAGTTTTCTTTCCTATACTGATGGCTTGTAAACCTCTCTGCAAACATGACCGAGCATCAGACTACACAAAACTTTGAAACAGAGGTATACCACATGCTTTATTTACCTTACATCTATATCCAAGCCCTCTTCTTGACACTGCTTTATACCTTCAAGTACAGTTTCAACATACATCCTTTTGGTCATACCTGCAAACACATGCACACATTTGGAACAAACATATTTTAAATGATTTTTATTATATTGCAGACCCAGCTCTCAAGTCTCCTAAGTTTCATGTTGCAGCTTTGATTTTAGACCATATAGTCTTCTAACCCATATAACTCTAATTCTATCTGTAAATATAGCTTTACTGTGAAACATACATTTGAACTAAACCTCCTCCTCAGCATCTGAGAAAATTAAAATCACTTTGTGTGAACCAGAGAAACACAATAGGACTTCTATTATGTGTTTCTACTAAACCACACCTAAAAGAAAAAAACGAAGTAACAAAAGTAAAATATATCAGCTATTAAAAATATTAGCAGACTCAGATGTCATAACCAAGTGAATAACCCAATCTCGTGGGTACCAGAGTTATGATGAACACAGTTTTGTCCCCAAAAATCTAATAGGAAAGTGACATGCTTTTACATGGTTAAATCTTAGCTTTCATATTTCAAGTATACTTTTATTGAGCCAACTAAATTTAACTTTACTTGTTATTAACATACTCTTTAACTAAGTTTTATAGTGCAAGAAGATCACAAATCAAATACCAGAACAGACTGTACCTGTGGAATTTTCTTCTCTTGGAGTGCTTCTCAATTCCAGATACTTCACACCATCATCAGCAAATTCTTTAATGACATCTTTAGTTATCTGATTAAGTAACAGTGCATTCAACATCATGAAAGTGATACATATGATTAGTTATATTTTTCTTTACAACTAAAAGACCCAGTTATTTTTTATTGTGAAACATTTGCAATGTTCTCAGGCCCAATGTGTTTTTAGTGGTCCCCATATCTAGAAATACTACCACACAGAGGGCACTTTTCATTCCTTCAGGGATAGTGAAGAGAGTTCAGGTGTTTTACAATAATTATTCTGACCTTCAATTAAAGGGGACCGTTGTTGATATTATTAGTTGGAACCCAATGCTCTTAATCCAACTGATTGTGACTGTGTGTGTATTGCTTGCTTGTTTTAAGTGAACTTTTAATTAATTTACCAGTAAAATATCTTCAGTCCTAGTGGTAACCTGATAGATGATCTGAAACATCTGAAAACATCTAAAATAAAATTAAAAAAATTAATTGGAAAGACACTGAATGAGTATTAAAAAAAAATAAATCTACATTTTGAAAACACCTACTTCACTAGATTCAACTAACCAGCTTGCAGCTTGAAATACAAAGACCATCTGAACGGCAACGTCTGATTTTAGATGCTAACAAAGCATTCGCAACAAAAGTTGTTATTACCACAAAGCTTTTTGAAGGAAAAGGAAAACATGAAGTTTCCAAAAAAGGAAAATATGTGAGACAATTTTCTCTTAAAAGCATTTGATATAAGTAAAAAATTTCAATTCCTTAAAGGAATTAATCAACAAGAGATTTCCTTTTGGTTTGCAAGCACCTAAGAAATTATTCTGTAGATTCAAATATTAAAAAAATCTACGAGATTATACTGTAAAACTTACAAACACATTTTTCTGCCATTAGTGTGTAAGGCCACACATTTCTGTTTTCAACTTAATTAAGAAACCCTCCGTAAATGTTCATCACACACATGAATATACTCACTCATCTAAGGTTCTTTTCGTTCCTCTGTCAATCACAGTCATTCCATTCTGGATCTGAAGGTTTGGCTTCTGGGCCATAAGTTTCTTCATAGTAGCAGAACTGATACAGCCATTCAAATGAGCATGGAGTTCCTACAGAAATAAAAATCCTATGGACTTGTGAAAAGGACGGCTTCTGCACCTTGTTTGTACTACTGTTCTCATATCCTACATCAGTGTTTCACTCTGAGTTTGAAAATAACAGCTATCTGTGTTTTGGCTAATAATCATTTCCTTAGATTTCTGCAAGCACTGGTTCAACTGAGAACTGCCCTATTTCTTTCCTCTCACTTGGCGGCTGCTGTTGGCACTGGTCTCCGTGGGAGCACAGCTGGCTCAGCAAAGAGCTCTCCAGACAATTCTTGGGGTGGTGTGATCCAAGGTGAGGAGGAAGCCAACAGCCACCTCAACATTAAGAAAAGTACAATAAGGATTCAAGAACTCTCCCCATCCACAGCAAGTTAAATGTACATGTCTATCGTTCAAAAATAGCAACCGGTGTCTACCCACTCCCCTTCCTTTTGTTCATACTCTGAAGTTTGAACTTGCACCAGAAATGCAGCAGGACTCTGCCATAAACAGCAACTGCAGTAGTAACTGCACTCCTTTGCCTGAGGTCTCTTTCTGCCTGACTTCCTATTGACATCCTGACTTCAGGCTACAAACCTATGATCCTCAGCTCCATTCCTCACGTCACCTTTGCTCCTTATCTCCTGGCTCCTGATTTATGGAATAGGTCTCTATTGCCCTCACAACTCATCCAAAATGTACCTACAAAGCATCTACTTTGTTACATAGCTCTCATCTCCTTGTACACACCCATTCAATAAATACTTCTCTTCAAGCTTTTAATTGGAAAACATGTCGAAATTGTAACTCCAACTAAGCACCAGGAGCTGTGGCTGCTTACAGCTTCTGGTGACTGAGCCAGATACACAGTGCTACAACTATCTTATATTTTTCACAAGCTTACAATTACCTCAGAGAATTCTGTCAGACATTAAACGCACACCCTGTAAAGCAACTTAGTGAAAAGGAGCACTGGAACGCAAGGATGGTGTGGTCTGAAGTGGGTTTGCTGGCGCCCCCGCGCACTGCCTGTACGAGCTCTGTGCTGGAGTACGTGCGCTCGGTGTGTGGCGAGTGCGGCACGAACCCCGAGAAATCCGCACGCACCCCTACAGAAGGCTTGCACTGATATGCCAGAAGTAAGGCACACCCTTGGGACATGGAGAAAAAGCGTTATCTGAGCCACACTTCTTGGCTAGACTGGGGGGAAATAGGACAAAAAGAGAAAACGGAGATCCCGCGCAACTGATTTAATTGCAATTAGATTAGTCGCTAAGGTTTGTAAATAAGCCGGACAGGCAAACACCCGACCGCAATTTGCGGTGGGGAAAGGCCCTCAGAAAACGCGCGTTTGGGAAGAACTGCGNACACTGGCAGTACTCAAGGCGCAGTTTATTCAAGCGATAGGATTTCCAGCCCGACGGCACCGCAGTGCTACAGCAGCGGCAGTCCCAGCTCCGGGCGACGCACGGGCGGGCATTCACCGCGCCTACACAAAGTTATTGACCTGTAATGGCACTAGTCCGCTACATTATCGAGCCAAAAAGTCCTAAGTGGATAAAGTCATTGATTATATTGCCCTTTTAAAGTAATTTGGCAAGCTTGCTAGCACAAGAACAGGAACTGTAGCTTTCACTGATATGCAGGTCAAACCCAACTGAAACAAAGTTATCCCGGAAAAACCAAAAAAATCTATTTCTATTATTTCATATTTAGCCTCTAGTGTTACTGCAGTCTAATTCTAAAACCCCCCACAATTTAAAGTCGAGTCCCTAAGCATATGTTAGATCTTGCTATGTCCCAAACCAAGAGGTTAATGTAATTAACATCAGAAAACATGGTGATTTACATACTACCCACGTAAGTCACGCAAATAAATTATCCTCCCACAAATACAAAAAATACTTACATATTTATGGAAGTTAGCTTTCAAATTAAATTCAAGCACAGAAATATGAAGTAAACAATTCAATATTCAATTTAGTTTGCAGCTCTTCGGGGGCCTGACAGTTAATCCAAGTTCAAGCACAGTGGAGAATTTGGTTAGCTGCTCAACTTTTTTCATAGAAAAATACCATGTCCATAGAACAAATGAAATTAATTTCAAGTTACTCAGTGATCCACTCTTTTATTTGACCTTAGTTAAAGGCAAACCAAGTACAGATACTGTACATTAAAATGTATGCACATAGAACAAACAGTTGTTCTTCGTTCTACCTTAAAGGCTCAAAACTCCACACGCTTTTATTCAGAGCCCTTTGCAGGCAACGACTCCTCTCTGAAACACACTGCACCCACATTTAAATATAAAGAGATCCATCTGCAGGTCCCACATAGCCAACACCTATTAGCAGCACATCAATTAGTGTCCATATTCCAAGTCCACCGAAGCTGAAGAGTTTTCCCAGACCTTCCCGCCACTGACCCAAATAGAAACGATCGGCACCAAATCCACCAAGGGTGATGCTATAAGAATAAAAATATGATTAATTATTATTATTTTTAGAGGAACTGAGCTTGGGTATCCAAGTGTTTTTCCTCCAGCTGTGTTTGCTGAAGACAGCCAGCATTGTTGCATGTGAACCCTTCATGCATTCTATGTCCCCCATTCCAAGCTAGACTATCTGAAATACTGGTTATTCAGTAAAAAACACCAAGGAGAAAACCACAGAGTCTGAAGATTTTAAAGACAATTAATCTCTTTTAGCTTGACATTATCCAGCAGTTCCTGCTTACCTTAGTGCCAAGGCAGTAGACCACTTATAACCTCCAGTCCAGTTGCAATAGAGCATCTTAGGAAAGACACGGTTACCTAAGCATTGGAAAATATTAAAACCTTAATGCAATAAACAAAGATCATATAACAAGGCAGAAAATTACAAGGAATAAGACACTATATTTTTCCAAAAGGAGACTAAAAGTATTGACACTGACTGAGAAACAACTGTCAACACAAAAGCTCATTTATACCCTACAGTTCTCTGTTCCATCAGTTTTGGTCCCACATCAGAAAAGTCAGTGAACAAATAGAGGGAAAATTAAACTAGTTGGGTGGAACCAGCATAATTTTTTTAATTAGCCCACAGAGACATTTGATATCCATTCTATTAGTGGTGTTCAAGTAAGTTTAACTCATACAAGTTGACAAAAATAGAAACAATTATTTTCTTCAGTGTGACAGTATACAACAGTATAATACACCAATGTTTCCAGTTAGATGTTGCTATTATGCTAAAAAATGAAAATGTAACAATAAAAAAATACAGTACATTGATCAAGATACAGGCTGTTACTGCAAAAGGACATAAACAATCTTTGTATTCACCCACTACAAACTATGTGAAGAAATTCTTTAGAGAAATCCAGCTTTGCCCACCTTACCTAGACAGTGGATGTGATCCCGGACTGTACAAGTTGCGTTGTATCGTTGTCGTGGGCAGGAGACTGTCATGCAGTTTGTGGAATTGGTACAGACATAATCACTTGTGGCAAGCTGCCAGCAAAACTGGCACGTCATGTTAATTGTAAAGTTCTCCTGCTCCTGGTTATTCTCATCCTGTAGAAGGACAGCACTATCACTTCAATAGTATTAAACCAAAAAAATCAATGTGCAGTATCAAATTAGATTTCATGAGTAGACATTTTGGGCAAAATAACAACTGTTCTGTTTTCTACCTCTTATAGAACACAAAAACCAACATTAGAAACCACCAAAAAGGTATCAAAGTCAAGTTTAACATTCCTGATTCCTCCAATCTAAGCAGCTGCCAAAAGGAGGACTCATTCAGTCTCACCTGTAAGGTCAGTTTGTAGCTCTGACAGATATTTAACCTCCTCACTCCCAAAATGGTTGGAGTGGTTTAACTCAAAGGCATGGCCAGGTAATGGAAAGATCCAAGGCAAGAAAGGCAAACCACGGAAGGGCAGGCCTGCCTCTTCAACAGCCCATAGTGAGTGATCAAACTTATCACAGAACTGCAAACCTGCCTACATCAGAACCTGGAAATCAATATTCTGCTTTTTAAGACAAGATACCACAGTTTAATTATGTAAATCTGAGGTTAAGAATAACAGGTTACTTACAACACAATGAACATGTGGCTTGACTTTGCAATCAAAAGTGGCTGTCTTCCCATATATACAGGAATAGTTTGTGTTACATGTCATGCAGTCTGGTGGCAATCTACTGCAAAGCCCGTTGCTGGGACAATTAGTCACGTAAGGTGGAATTTCTGTACTTTCTGAAAGGTGCAATAAGTGAATTAAGAAACCGAGTAAAAAAAGCTAAATAGTCTAAGGTTTATATGTAATTTTTTATACATATACATTCACAAACACATGCACTGACACGGTAAAAAGGGCTTTCCTCACTATACGTGGAGCAGCATTCCCAGCCTGTGCTGTGAGAGCCAGAGGAGCCATAGGGCTCCATAGAGGACACCAGCCAACAGCTCAGCACAGCACCAGGACTGAGCTTACGGGGATTAGTGCCACTTCAGCCAGCGCTCCTCAGAACAAGTAATCAGTTCAAGAATAGCAGCAGGGTGACACAGGTAACCTACTTTGAGTTGAGCTCTAATTAGGGCTACAGCTACCACAGCCATTTGCTGTTTGTATGTGTACAGAATCACCTCCTAAACCACCAGCATGAACAGTATTTCTGTCAGTCATGATGCACCCCCAGCAAGCTACAAAGCTGTACTGATGATGGACAGGGAACAAGAAGAAGTTCTTGCAAGATGCTGGAGTCTTTCAAGAACTTCCACCATCCTGAAGCACATGAACCAGAATGGCAGTTTAACCTACCATTTTCTAGCTCTTACATGGATCAGTTGTCTAATTAGATAATCCAAAGTAATTGTAACTGTCATTGAAGAGTAATTCATAATGTGTTACACTACAATGCTTTTTACCACCGTGAAATCATATACAGGTTTCTAAGACCCAATTCAAGAACTTTTGGCCTCACGACTCTGAGAAGGACCCAGAGATAACAAACAAAAAAAAAAGTGTAATACCTTACCTAATGATTTAAAATAGGGAGCATTTGTACTTGTTGAAGTTAGGCTTTTTGCCAGAGTAGACTGTGGCTGTGAAAGCTTTGTTGTCATCAAAGATCCCGCTACAAGACAAAAACACAGAGAAAATGAAATTTCTAGAACAAAATTTATGTTCAGAAACAGTTTGATTTCAGAACTCTAAAATGAAAATGCAAGTAAAAAGCGTAATGAGATTAGAAAAAATCTGGTCTTCTGTTCTACTAATAGTGGGATTTTTCTGTTAAACATTAGAAAGAGCATTAGAATGGAATTGTTCCTTTAAGACAAGGAACTACATTTATTTCCATTCAATCTTATTTTTTTATTCACGAGAATTAAAAGCACTGCTCAGAAAGCAGACTTCACACAGTGTTTGCTACTGAACAATACCATTTAATGAAGCAATGCAAGTAATTCTTTGACGGCAAGATGGAACAGAGGAACCGGCTGGCAAGCACGGCTGTGTTCGTGCAGGCGCTGCGAGCTGGTCTCTGCCCGCACCGCCGACTGAGGGCTCGGAGAGCCGCGATGTGCCGGCCGCACTGAGCCCTCACGGCAGCCGCCGGGCACGGGGGGAAAAAGGACAGGCAGCTTTGTCACACCACCCACCCTGACCGTGCCGAGGAGCCCCGGGATGTTTGGGATCACACACGTTCCCGACAAAGAGCAGGCACAAAAGGTGCTGTGTAATACAGCAGCACACGAGCTGGTGAGCGGGGCCTGGCCCGTGTTTTGCCCTGACACCGAGCATCTCAGCCCCAACTCCGCGGAGCTGGCACAACGAAATGCGGCCATGCCCGAAACACCCGCTCCGCCCCCAGTCAGGGGAGCGGCAGCGCATCCTCACCCCACTGCGGTCACCATCACCTCCGCAGCCGGACCCGCGCTCAGCCCCGGCCGCAGGGAGCGGCCGCCGCCGCTCGGGGCAGCCGCCCCCACTCGAGGCCCCAGCCGGAGCCCCTGCCCCTTCTCCCACCCCCGCCGCCCNCCGCTGCTGCCGCCAGGGGGCGGGGCGAGGGCGGGGCCGGCCCGGCCTGAGGGGGCGCGGGAAACGGCAGCGCCACAGCGGCCCCTCACGGGAACGGACACCGCCAAACCCAGAAATTCGCTGTAAAAAACCCTCAGAACCTGAATTTTGCAGGCTGAATACATCACACATGGAGCACGTAAGCCGTAAGCTGTAGTCCATAAAAATAAATGAATGTATATAATATAGAAGTAGAAATAAAAATCACCCGCCACTCCCCATGTTAATTCGGTCAAGTGGAACAGAAAGCTTTCCCAGCACTTGATCCTTCAATGGTTTTTCTTCCCTTTTCTTTTAGAAGCAGGAGGTAAAAGCAGATCCACAAACCCAAACGAATACAAAACCAAACACACACCTATTCTGTCTGTACGAGTGTAGAAGTAAAACATAAGCTTTGTATTTGTCTTAATATTTATGCACTAAATTGTAGTTTCTGCTTCATGGCTGTAACATTTAAATCACAGCTATAGCTTAGATAATCAAGCAATACATTTAACTGAATAACAGCATTTGAAAGTGGAAAAAAAAAGGTAAAAATTTAATCTCTCAAAAAATCCAGTTCAATTGCCTGAAATGGCAACTTTAAAAATAATTTCTAAGCATAAACAGAAGTATGCCCAGTTTCAAGTACAACAAACTGTTTTAAAATTAAAATTGTCCTCTGCTCCTTTTCAGCATTCTAACTACTCCCAGCAAATACAGTAATAAATTACACACAGAAAAGCTTTTCAAAGTTTTTTTTTGTTTTAGAAAAAAGCCAAAACAACAGCAAACAGGAAAAAAATAAAACACTTCATACACAGTTACAGTAATTCAACTGCACTCTTGGCAACCACCATTACAGCAACCAGTCATCACACCAACTCCACGAGCGCCTTGTTACACTGAGACTTCCAGCAAAGACTCCAGTGTATTTGTGAGCACACATTCTGAAACAACCAAGGTATTCCCTCCCCTCCTTCCCACCCCCCACCCCTGCCCCAAATTNCCCAAATTTTTGTTACAATCTGGAGTTAGGAAAAAATCTAATCCAAACTGCTCCTGAGGCACCTACCCCACTACCAACCTCTGGATGCCAGCTCACAGTCAGGTACCTGCTCTGTGACTGAGGGAGCTCAGCACTTCCAGCAGCATCCACTGCCCTTCCCAGCCTCCTGATCCCCAACACTGTGCAGCCCTGACTTACTATTCCCACAGCACACCCACCACATCAGAGGTGTAGGACTTTCTAAATAAGCGTTCTGCAATTCAGGCAGCGTGAAAACCCATGCGATTGTTAAAGGAGTTGGCAGGTGCATCTGTCCTCTCATGCTTTTCCTGGAGCACCAACAGCGCTACATGTGCTTATTTTATGTATCCATTAACTGAAAATTCTCTCCAATGAGCATCACTGCTGTGCAGGAGGAAAGAAACATTTCACATAAGCAGCTAATAATTTTTTTTTTCCTAACAGCAACATCAGAATTCTTCTTCTGCATTTGGAATTTGTGAAGTCTTAAATTTCTTGAGTTTTTCAATAGCAGAAGATACTGAAATCTCTCCGTGAACTTTGTTGTCTCTTGTTCGGACATTGACAGCATTATTTGCTTTCTCCTTTTCTCCAACCACTGCAAGACATAGTACAAAATATTAAACAGACAATCTACATTGGAAAATGAGCCTAGACAAACTTTGTCCAACATCAAAACTTAAATGATATTCAGAAATACAAGATGCGTCAATTACCTAAAATGAAGTTATACTGAGCCAGCTGTGCATTTCTAATTTTCTTGTTTAATGTGCAACTTTGATCTAGATCCACATCTGACATAAATCCTGCTTCAAAAAACTGGTTGCAAACCTAAAAAAAACCACAAACAAACAAAAAACCTCTTAGTATTACTATATATTCTACAGCATACATTTGTAAATGCGGTAATTACTGATCTCTCCCAATAATTAATTCATGTATATGCATAATTTCGTTCTTGTGAATGATTGTAAGGAATTCAATGAAGTTATCTGAAGAAACCTGCACACACAGCAGGACCCCAGCTGGAAGACAACACAAGATAACATCTACATCAAACATGTGCTGCTACACTGCTGCATGTCAAAAACCTGCCCTCAGACTGGGAAAGGAGAAAGAGGAGAAGGAACAAACACACTTAATCTTGCATTAAAATGAAAGCAAGGGAGAGGGGTAAACCCAAACATGGTTCAAAAGTGATATAGTCAAGAATATACATGGCGGGAAATGGAAGAAACTGGCTCTGCCTACTTAAAGCTGGGAATACTGTAATGAAGTCATCCAGGATGCTTTTTCCTTTAATAATTACAGAAGTATTTACATAATTAAAGAACCCAAAATACTTGAAGTTTGTATATGTATACAGACATCTACAAATTTCAGACTGAAAGTTTTGTATTGAAAATTTTACCTCTCCCCTCAAACATGTCTCTAGAATTATTATTAATTCTCTGTTCCAGGACAAGTACTTAAGGATCTATGAAATTTGCCTGCTGCCATAAGGAGGCAGGCCCTCCTCTCACCTGCTGGGCGTATTGTTCCGAGGTGGGGCCCACAGGCACAACCATGACCTGCCGTGGAGACAGCCAGAACGGCCTGGCCAGCACAGGAGAAACAGGAAATAAAGGTGCATTTTATATTTCCAGTCACTGCCACAGTCATGTTTCACAATAATAATTTCTGTACTTCATAGAATTATTTACATTAGCTAAGGATGTTGGATAGTGTGTTATCTCCCTCTTTTCAAGCTCACATAAAATGGCAAACAGATTGATTCCAGTAAAATGACATATGGGGAAGCTGGACCTTCTGTTCTCTTGCCAGCTGACTTCACAACTTCGAACAGAATTTTTTCTCCATCATTTTCACTTTAATCTGTAATTTTACAGTGAAAGCTGGACAGTAAAGTAGGTGACTGAAAATAAGAATTAACCCTTCTTTAATACTTTAAATACATTCATGAAGAAATATCTTCAGATCTTATTCAAGATAAAACAATCCATCTTAGAAATACAAAATATTTCATATATTAGGACTAATGCATATCTCTGTATACACAAATAATTGCTTTACATACATCTGACATCCTCCTGGTACAAAAGCATGATTTTTAAGAAAAAAGGAACAAGAACAATGCAGGACTTACACATTCAATTACAATTCCTATTTCTGCATTATTTTGCTTTCTTTCTGCAGTCTCATGAAATTGAATTTCTAATAATAAACTATTAATACATGGATATCATACAACTCAGACCAGAAAATTGGACTTGTGATCTTACCTATTAATTTTGAGAAACTTTTAGGGATATTATTTTTGCATTATAATATATGGGACAATAGGAAGGATATGCACTTTGTACATTGCTAAAGACTTCTTAGAATTCCATTTGTGCCACATACCATTTTCCTCCATAATTTTCTGCTAGAATAGCTATCATTCTCTCCACAGATCCCAAAATAGCTCTGTGAATAATCACTGGCCTTTTCTTATCATCACCATCCTTACTGAAAAACAAATCAAGGGTTTTTTTTAAATAAAATTATCATAGCTCACATACATGTAATCCTACTAATTTTTTTGATTATACTTTTAACAGAAAGACAACACTTAGCTATATTTATGAAAAAACTACTGGTTTTATTTAAAATGTACTTTAGGTCAGCTGGGTTTTTAAAGGAATTCTGCATAATCACAGTGATTTAAAATAATCATGCCTATAGGTAGTGGCAGAGACAGTCTTAAATTTGAGAATTGACTTGACTGACTCAGCACCATTTTTGTGCATTTTAATATCTTATGTTCTTCCTTGTACTCTCTTTCCATTAGGACTCGCTTTTATTTTGTTGAACAGGATCTTACCTGCCCTTACTGTTCATTACTTTGCTTAAATCACAATCCTGCAATTTAAAAAACTGGCTTTTTAAAAAAAGAACCAGTTCATAACAGTATTATCACCTATCAAAAAAGCTATGACATCTACTATAGAATACACAGAAGGACCAAAAAAATCACAAACATTCTTAATCTATCTTCCCCACCTTCATAATATGCAAAACTCCAACACAGCAAGAAACACAACCCAGAAAAGGAATATTCAGGTCAACACGACACTAAGATTAATTTGCTCAGTGGATAAAACTCCCTCTTCCTAGCTGGAAACCAAAGTCAGATTTTCACTAAAAGCTGTTTGCATTTGGTTTATGTTCAAAGTTAACTAATCAAAGCTGATAAAAATAAAGAACCACTTAGTACAAAAATACTTGCTCCTTAGGCATATTTGAACTTGTGTGCCATGACTTCCAAGGAGACACAATGACTAGGCTGAAAATGAAAACTGACTCAGCTGAGGGGTTTTTAGCACAACATATGATCCATTGTCTTCAAAACTGGCAGACAAGACAGATAATACAATTTTCCTGCATTTGCAATTAAAGTGAGCCATCATTACATTGGATAAGTATCTTCAAGTTCATGACTTGGTCCTCTACTCACCGGCGGTGCTTGCCCTCCCTACCAGCTGACTGATTTACAAGCTAACCATTTGTTAAGTGAGCAACACAGCATTAGCACATAATGTCAATTACAGATAATGAAAGCTATTGCTTAATTTCATTTTAAAAAGGAAGATATTTAGCTTAACCACTCACCCAACATAAGTAAGATTAAACCGAATGGGTAGCTGGAAGTCAAGTTGGATGGTAGCACATTGATGGTACCTACCAATTGCATCTTTGATTTTAATATCAATCTGTGAAGCAAAATAACACAGTTACTAAATATAGTTTGCCTGCAGTACATCTGCATTTCTGTCCATCCCAAAGTTATACTGAAATGCTGGGTCACTGACCTTAGGACCGTAAAATGCTCCATCTCCTGGATTCAAATTCCATTGCTCTCCAAAGTTATTCAAGCTGTTTTGAAGTTGCTAATCATAAAAATGAAAGAGTAATTTAAAAAGGTATAGAAGGGCCGCTCATTACTGGAAATCAAAGCATTTGCTTTTGAAATTCAAAGGGATTCAAAAGGCAGCACAACTCCTATTGTTCAAGTGTTTGTTCATTTATGATAAATAATCTGGAAATACTGTGATTAATCAGAAAAAAAGATTAATAGAAATCTAACTAGTTCAAGATAAGGGGCTAAGTAAGAATCTGAAAATTCTGATTTTCTATAGAACTTCAGATTTAATGTGATGTTTTCCTACAAGAATTTCCACTAAGGGCATTATTTAGCATCTGATTTAAGCAATTCCACCATGCATCATGGAAGAACTCAGTTAAATATCTACCTCTGCAAACACAAATATTTAAGAGGTTTTTTTTGTTTGCTTTTAAATTAATTACCTTTTCTGCATGATCCCAGATCTCTAAATCTCCAAGATAATTTTCGGGTCTTGTAGAAAGATGTAGTTGAAAGGTAAAGCCAAAGACAGCATACACTGACTTCAAGAAATCAAGACAGCCCTTAATTTCTTCTTCAATCTTAAACATAAAACATATTAAAATATGTTAAAATTTACTTATATAAAAATGTAATTGAATCTACTCAATTCCTCATAACCAGAATATAAGAGTCCATTAAACAAAATAAGAAAGAATTAAAAATCACTTGAAAATTGCATCCTACAAACCCAAATCCAGGCAACAGGCAAAGAGAGATCTGAGGTGTTGAGGCTTCAAAGCATGGCAAGAAAAGTAGTATTTTTGTTAGGCATGGGGTTCTGGACCCACCCAAATTGTACAAAACTGAACAAAAGTACATCAACTTTTACATGTAGCTCCACTAAAATCTATTGCATTACTGACAAAATAAAATTTTTATTCAGCATTACTATAGAAAACAATGGGATCAGCTGCTTTTTTCTTTGCAGAGGGAGATGGAAGATGCAACAAATCTTACTTTCTGGGATTTAGTTGCCCAATGCATCTTTCTAAATAAAAGGAATAACCTAGAAAAAAGTCCATCAAAAGCAGCATTATGTTACACAATGGAAGAAGCAAGAGTTGAAATACTTCAGGGATTTTTTTCTTGTTTACTCTTAGTTTGCACTGGGAGAGGGAAGGGTTTTTTTGGCTCTTTTTGTGGTTGCTGGTGGGGATATGGGAGGTGATTCTTTTTTCACCTGTTCAATTGTGCAAAAGATGTGAGCATCATCTTGCTGGAAGCGCCTTACACGAGTCAAGCCACTCAAAGTGCCCGAGAGTTCATTTCGGTGAAGAACGCCAAAATCTGCAAGTCTAAGAGGCAATTCCCTCCAGGATCGGGGACGATGGGCAAACATCAAGCTAAAAGGAACATGAAAGAACCTTCCTTTTATCCTTCTTACAGGAGATTTAAGACAACACAGAAATAAACGAAGCTCAGTACAGACAGCAATCACATTTTTAAGTATTTACTCATTCAGGTTATCTGCATCCTGAAAGACAGGCAAACAGAAAAAGCACACCACTCAGTGTACTGATAAAGATCATCAGGGAAAAAACACTGCAAGAGTAAATCAGGACTGGTTCATCTGTACCTTCTTGGAACACCACATCTGATGCCCACCCCTATCCAACAGAATTGGTATTTACTAGTGGTACAGACTAGACTAATACTAGCATGCACAAACCTAGCTCAGTGCAGGCTTACTGCAAAGGTCTGCTTTGGGACACTGTTAGAGAAGCTCTCTGGACACGCTGGCTTAGCAGTCCATTGTAAACATACATGATAGCATGTATTAATATCCTTTTATTTCTCCTCAGCCCCACAAAGGATAAATGAAATAAAATAAGAAGTTTTCCAATTGAGAGTACAAACCAATGTCCTGGACAATTCATGGGTTTAAGGGCAAAAGTTTCCTTCTCAATCTCAAAAGAGAACATATTTTCACTGTAGTGCTGCCAATGTCCTGAAGCTTCCCAGAGTTTACTGTTGAAGACGTTTGGAGATACAACTTCAGTAAAATTACGCCTGCGATATTCACCCTACAGAACAAATGCAACATTTAAAAAGTGACAGAGCTTTTGACAAGCAAAAGCTTGATTCTTTTTAACTGTGGTATTATGATGGCAATTTACAGGAGACTAAAGGACTACTGCACGTGTAGATTTTGCACAACTGGAAAAACACAGCTTCTGCCTCATTTTCAAAAAGGTTAGATTTGTATAGTCATTGTGAAAATCTTCTATATGTTTACATACATAGACACTTATCTTTCTGTGGATAGGTCAGTGCTATCATTTAAGATCAACAAATGATATTTAAAGTGTTAGAAGTTACATCAGTATATACTCACCCTTATGAAATCCATGAGTGTGTTATAAAGAAAGGCACCTCTAGGGAGGAAAAAGCAGCTTCCGGGACTCAAATCATGAAAGAAGAAGAGTTCTTGCTCCTACGTAATTAAAACCAGAGTGCTCTAACAACAATTCAGAGAGAATTGCAGAATGTAACTACTTCACACACGTTGAGACACTGTTTGCAAAGATGGAATATTACAGCAACAAGATGATTTATTGTCTACAAGTTCTCAGCAACACCAGTTTATTTATATGGAGTTCTTATTCTTAGAAGTTTGTAAGAACACTGAATTCCATTTGATTCTTTGACTATGTAAATACACATTTCCCCAAATTTACCCTATTATAAAGAATGACCAAACCATGTTATTTACACAATTTCCAAGTAAATGCTCTTCTGTGAAAAACAGAGTAGTTTAGGCAGGATCTGCAAAGACTTTACATTAATAGGTTTAAGATTTATCTCCCTAAACCAAGGGACTAAAGCCATTAGCTTCTTCCCAACATTAGTTTAACATTCGTATGCAAGTGACAAGTTCAGTTTGTAGAATTAAAATTTTAAAATGTAAGCAATATCAAGAAGCACATATAACTGGCTCCCTTTCAAACTGTCAAAAAACAACAACAAAAAATCAAAAGTAAAATACAAGAAAGAGAATGAATTCTATAATAGAAGTATAAAAGAGTAGACAGTGGAATAGTGTACCTTTCCAATTTTCCTATGATCCCGGTTTTTGGCTTCTTCCTGGACTTTTTCCCATTCCTTCATCATTTTGTTATCAGGAAAGGATATTCCATATATTCTCTGCAGAGTTTCCATGTCAGATTTTCCTTCCCAATATGTAGAGGAACTCTGATACACAAAATCCATATTTTAAGATAATATATAATATCAGGGAAAGAGGCATAAACACTAACCCATTCAAACATTATTGTATTTTCCCTTGGGAAAAGAAATACATGCAGTCCTCCAGCATTTGTTTATAATACAAAGAGACATGCAGTGCCTTTCAGTCAGCACACTAATACAGAAGACAAACAGAAGTGACAGGTCAAATCATATTTTTATTCTGCTTAGGTACCTCGTTTTAACTCAAATCATGGCATATTTTATTATTTCATGTTATGGCTTCTAAAAAGGCAGCACTTGTTTACATTGAAAACATAATGCAGTAGGGAAACACGAAAGGCAAAACGAACCTAACTCTCACAGTTAAATCCAAGCAGTTTTAACCCTCTACCCACTTAATCCCTGGAACTCACACTTCAGTTAGGAAGCCAGCAAAAGCCACAACGATGGATGCTCCAAAGAGCTCAGTCTAATGGGGTTACCAAAATTAGCACCTGTGAGTAACTTAAACTACACCATAAATTCAGAGGCCTCTGCAAACACTTCTCTGGCTTTCCTAGAAGCAATGCCATTCTTTAACAGCAGCACCTGTGGATCTGCCAGGGTCCACTTTATCTCCTGTACCTGAAAGATACCATCTGACAAGGTCAAAATACTATTTTCTGACCCAATGAGTATCTTGGATGTTCATTTACTGCAGAACAGAGCACACACACTCCCCTGCACTCAGACGTGACAGCTGGTACAGAATAACCAGGACACTTGTCCTGTGAAGTACAGTGCTGGTTGAAGATAGTGGCACAGTCCTGCCACAGGAGCTTAGGCACTGCACTTCCCTCCTGTGCACGGCAGAATCGGCTCCACAGCTGATCTGGTCACTAATAGCTAGAGTACTTTTGCAGTGCTCTTCATCAGTCTAAACATGCATGTTACTACACCAACACTCTGATAAAAAACATGCTGGTAACTTTCACTGAGGTACTATTGTCTTAGTCAAGAATCAGTAAACCTCAGAAGCAGATCAATGATCAAAGTCAGTAGTTCTACTTGTACAATGGGAGCTAGGAAACAAATGAAGTACTGTAAGCAAAGAAAACAATACAAAGGACCAACCCTAGCATAATCAGCTCAGGAAAAATAAATATATAAACAACTGACAATTTATTTCAGTTTCAATGCACAGTTAATTTAAAGTTACCTTAATTATTTTAAGGGCCTTAATTTTTCCAGTATGTCTCACATGTGGACCCCTGCAGAGGTCAATCAACGGACCACATCTATATGCCAAAAGAAAATGAGTGTTCATTTCCAAGCAATCCAACATTTTTCAGTACAGTCACTAATGGCATTAAAGTTCACGTTTGACACACTCAAACATGCCAGTAAATATATATATGCAGCGTGCAGCAAATTCAGTGCACCTTAAATGTAATCATGCCTTCTACCTGAAGTGGAATATTCACTCAGTAAATGCTCAGCACATTTGATCCATTATCAAGAGCATCACAACACATTTGACAAATCATGTAGCTCCATATGTGAACTTGTCCAAGTTGGCCAGGAAATTTCAAACTATGCACAGCAAACAGAAAAATGGTTTTTCCATTTTCCAACCAACTAGCAAGCAAATGAATGAGCAGGTTCCTCACCCCACAATGAGCTAGAGTTAGCTTTATCCATTATGCAGCAAGCCAGTGTCAGGGGTGGTAACTTATTTTAATCAGTCTACTGAAAGCAGAGGGAATGAATAAAAACCGAATCTGACATTTGTTCACAAACGGAGACCTAATCTGTCCCAGCAGAAAAAGACAACATCTCACTTTATATAAGTAGCAATATTAATTACAAACCTAAGTAACAATCACACAAGAATTCAGAAGTTAGAATAAAAAAACACCCAACAAATTCTTCTCTTCTCAAATTAAATTCATTAGCTATAAAAATACTTTATAATATTTTCAAGTATATTTCTTTACCTGTATATTGTGGTAGTTGGTGTCTTCACCTTCTCATTAAGGATACGACACTTAAACTTGTTATACTGTGTGTGGAAACATGAAAAGCCAGAAACATCAATAAAATGGATAATGAAATTCTCTTTTAAAATTACATATTAATAATACAAGTGCACCAGTAAAAGAGACTCCTAACTAAAAAACAAACAAACAAACAAAAAAAAAAACCCCACATATATTTCTCATGAGAGTTGCAAAAGCAGGGGGGAAAGAGACAGAAACACCTTAACTCCCTTGAGGGTGTGTTGAGGATTGTGATTACCACCTGAACACCTCAAAGCATTTGTGAAAGGCAATCCCACAGTACAGTGAGACTGGCGATATTCACTGAATAAAACAGGACTAGAGCTAAAGTCTTTTTTGACCTGTCTCCACAAGTGGGCCAGAAGAAATGTATGCCTTTTGTTTACTTGTTTGTCATTTCATTGAGCTTGAGGTGTGTTTTTGTGGAATACAAAATTGTTTTTATTAGTACCTGAAAACATCCTGAACACTTGAGAGGCATATGGAGAGGTGGAGAAGGATGGTATTGTTTTTCTTTGTTTTACTAGACAGGTACTATCCTGATGAGTCAGTCACATGCAATATTCCATAAAAGTTACATTTTAAAAGATCATTGTACCAGATCCACAGCTACTCTAAAGATTTACCTTAAACATGTCTAACAGGATCTCCTTTTTGACTTCCAGCCTTTCAAAAGCCTGTTTCTCTTTTATGATATTTTTACAACGGTTCTCTAGTAATGGGAATTCAGTACTAGATACATTTCTAAATAAAAAGAAATATAAATTAATTAACTTGATACTCACATTTTTTCAAGTGACCCCATTCTAATGGTCTAATTTGAAAAACACGGAATGTGGCGTTGTGATTTGTCACAGTATTTTCTGAGTTACTTACAGTCAGATGTATTTTTAACCATTAAACCCAGAAACACAGATAGTACCATCCTGAACAAACCCACCGCAATCATTCCCAGAGCAGTCTTTGACATGATTAAATGTCTGGAAGACCTACAGCTCAAAATATGCATATGATTTAAGGAAAAAACAAACCAAGGGGAAAAAAGGCTCAACTCAGCCACAAGAGCCAGTTTATCAGCTCATGCAGATTCCATATTCTCCCTGTCTACAGAAAGATAAACAAGGAAAAAACAGAGTTGTAAAGCTGTGCACAAGGATTAGAAAAGTAGTAAACACCTATACAACTTACATACATTTGTGCCATTTCTACAAGTGACTATGGCCCCTGGAAACCAAACTTGACTGACTCTTCAAGGAAACCATCCCCTTTACCTCACAGGAATTTCAGGAAGTTTAACTCAAACACTTGGCATTTTTTTCCACAGAACACTGAACAGCTTCAGCTCTTACAGAGCAGGTGTCTGAACACTGCTTCTGAATTTAAATATATACACACACTCAGTTGAACTGTAAACATAGAAGACTATGTTTCAAATCATATTAGAGACCCAATTTTACTTTTAACATGCAGAAACAAGCAAAATAATTCTAGTACTGAGCTTTAATATAGAGTATTAAAGTTCTAAGACACTGTAATTTTACCTATCTTCAATATACATGTCATAATGAAATCCATTCTCAATTGGTGGTCCATAGCATAAGCAGCCCCCAAAATATCCTTCCATGGCCTCTCCAAGAATGTGAGCACTGGAATGCCAATAAACCTGTAAATCAATTAAGGTGAGCAAACCATGAGGTCAATGGCATTGGGTAACAAAAAAGAAGAAAAAACAAACCAGAGGTATATCTGCAGATGGGAAATAGACTGGAACCAATGTTGTTCAAATTTTGAGAGAAGTAAAACAACTTTATCTTTTCATTTTGAAGTCCTCTAAATGATTAATATAATGGCAGATGTGGCACTAAAGGTCCACCATACTTCAGCCTGAAAGGGGATGACGATACCTCTGCACAATTCCTTCACCTTAGTACTTACTGTACTTGTTTCATTTATAAGCTAATGTCAGCTGAAGTCTATGCACCACTAATCACATCTAAAGCAATGCACCCAATTCAGTTGCTACTGTTCACATTCAGTACATTTACTAATGGGTCTGTAAACTACATTACCTGAAATGTCAGATGAGGGAAGCCAACAACAAACACAGCAGATCAATACCAGTCTGATGTTCTGAGTTCTTATTAATTCAGACTATTTCAGAGCTACTGCTACAAGATAAAGCCTTTACAGGCTCCTGAAATACCTCCAACAAGCTTAATCACATGAATAATTCTTTGACAGAACTGAAGTCCAATTCTAGCATATAAAGATAACACAAGCTTCAGACTGAATACCATTAAAGAAAAATCTTGGCCATGTTGCCAAGCATATAAATAGCTTAATTGACTAAGATATGCCTACTTAAGGATCTAATAAACAGTGCCAGTACAAGGAGGTGTAGATTTTATTTATGACTCAAGTCTAATATTGGACAATTTTTAGAAAATGGTAAGACTGCCTCACTTTGCTTTCACTGTCTGATCTTCAAATGCCCTGAGCCAAACCATAGACTGTTTCAAGTTAGCATGCAAATCAAGACCTACTGTATGAACTAACTTGTTTCTGTAAAAGAGAAGGATGAAAAGAGCACTAAGATTTTATTCACTCTCAGACTACAGGCACTTAGTAGCTAATCTTCTTTGTTGAACACAGGAAATACATTTCTTGAATAGTTTTGTGGCTTTTTTTTTTTAAATCAGTATTTTAAAAGCTTAATTCTGCCATCAATTTTATGTCATTGGTTTCTTTAATCAAGCAGAAACCAGAGAGTGTTTACTCACAGATTTGGCTTCTTCATTATCAAAGGTGAGCAGCTCTAGAGTACAATCTCCCTCCAGTGGACGGTCGAGATCCCAGAGTTCACCATTCACTTTGGCTATGACTGCATTCGAAGCCAACACTTGACTAAAGAAACAGAAAAGATGCCAAGAGACAAGAATATTTAGGTTCAGATCTGTAAAAGACTTTGGGTTTGTAAACCCCACGAGGCCACATCCACATCTTGTAGCACCTGAAAGCCTTAAACTTTTGTTTCTGTGGTCTTCTTAAACACTTGCCTACTTTTAAGTTATAGAACCTTAAGGTCTTGGGAAGTTTCATTCAACAGTTTTCAGTGCTGGGGATCTGGAGGAAAGACTGCTCCTTGCAACAGGTTCTACAGTATCTGCTAACTCAAAAAACTTCACATGTCTCTTAATTCCTAACAGTCTCACAACATGAATTGGAAGCAAGCATTATGATCCCAGCGCAGAACCTCAAGCACCACTCAGAACAGTAACTTTAATCAGCTGTTTCTACTGCATGAAGCTGAAGTTGCAATGCTTTCCAAGCAAACCAATTCAAGGGAACCACCACCCACTGACTGTGACATATATTTTATGCAACAAGGTAAGAGACAAATGATAGTAACAGTTTTATCACTACAAAAGTACAACTCTTTGAATGTGCAGGTTACCTAATTCCTACAGCTAATTGGTATGGTGTGGTTTTCCAAGATTCCCCTTCAACCATCTCTCCATCTGTCAGAGTAATTTTGATAGATTTGCTCTGGTTGGCTGCTCTGTAAGCTAGCAAAGCATCATGTTCTTTTTTCAGTGCTTCATAAAGCTTCAGTCTGTCTTCTATGAAGCTCGGCACACACGGGAGCTGTAACAAATAAATTAGATCATATACACATATTTATGAGACAAAGAGAATAAAAAGATTCACAGTGCATCCCCAGAGGTTCTAACTTGTCCAGATTTCACTGTATTAGAAATTTATACTAAAGTTCAGTAAAGCATTTATAAATAATTATATACAGGATAGTCCCATCCAACTTGCTGACTATTTTATAGTGGTTTTCCAATTTTCCATGCACTTTCATCAATCTGGGCCTAAACGGGTTTGTGAGTTGGACCTCAGAAAGCAGCCTACATTCCTGGCCCAAAATTTACATTTGGCAGATGTTCTGGAGAAATTTGGATCACTCCAACAAGCCCTCACTACTGCCACTATATTCAAAGCATCAGATTCACACAACACAGTTCACATGAAGATTCCTGTATTTTAGCTTAAGGTGAGTTATTAAACTCTACTGTACTACAGCAGTGCTGCCAACATCCTTTCAGCCATCATGAATGTTTTTTAAGTGCTCGTGAACCATCACTCTTGTTAGGCACCACAGAACCATGACCTTTATTTTCCAATAACCCAAATCCTTTTGTTACATAAAAACTAGAGATCTAAGAATGTATCAGTAACCCTACTAATGCAAGATGAAGCTCTTAAATATTATGGTGTTTTTCCTCTGTGCTATAGTAAGCCTTCTTCCCAAAAGCTGGGATTTCAAAACACAGCAAAGTATTTCAGATTTGAGCACCTTTTCTGAACCTGGCCAAAAACCACTCCTATTATTTTGTGGTATTAAAGAACCACTTACATCATTCTGGCGTTGGTTCACAGCTTCATTTTCTTTTTTCTTTTCCTCTTTAATTTGATTCACTGCATCAGTTGGACTTGCACTGGAGACTTTCTGAAAACAGTGATAATACAAAGTATAACCCTACTATACCTTGAAGATTTTTTTCAGCAATCATTAAAACAAACCAAACCAGTATAATATTGGGCTAAAAAGGCAATTACAGAGAATAAGGTATGTCCTTAGTACAAAGTCTTCTCATGACACGTCTAAAACGCATCCTTTTCATGTTCTGCAGACACAGCAATGCTACTCACCAAGCAAAGTCCCCTCAACAGAATTTCCCAAATTTTACTACTACAACTATCACCAGGAAAATCGCCTCAACGAGGCCGTAGGAGATCAAACCGGAGCAGTGAGCAGTAACAGCAACTATCAGTGGTGTGATACCTCGAACAGGTTGCCCAGAGGTGCTGTGGATGCCCCATACCTGGCAGTGGTCAAGGCCAGGCTGGATGGGGCTCTAATCAGTCTGGTCTAGTGGAACACGTCCCTGCGCACGGCAAGGAGGTTAAAACAAGATGATCTTTAGGGTCCTTCCCAACCCAAACCATTCTATGAACGCACCGCCCTGGCGCAAAGGCAGAGACTACAGCCCAGTGCTGCGGGCAGACACCGCGACAGGCTTCAGCTCCCGGGGGCCGGGCGCGGGCGGCTCGGCCCCGTGAGTGCCCCTGTCCCGCCCCTTCCTGCCCGCGGAGGCCCGGCCCGCCCGGGGTCACCGTCCCGTCCCCGCTCCGAGCGGCCCCGGCGCTACCTCTCCGCCGGCCGGGGGCTGCGCCGGCACCGCCCGGCCCAGCTCGGCCGCCAGGCTGCGGCGCAGGTGCAGCAGGCGGTAGCGCAGCTTCTCGTTCTCGGCCCGCAGCCGCTGCAGCTCGGGGCTGGCGCTGCCGGGGCNTTGAGCAAACAGCTCTTTGGAGCCCTCCCTGCTGTGCTGCTGATTAATCTACGTAGCCGAGGCCGGTGAGCAATTAGGAAGTGTCGATATCCACAGAATCAATTAGGTTGGAAAAGACCTCTGAGATCATCGAGTCCAACCCATGACCGAGTAGCACCGTGTCAACCAGACCGTGGCACCACGTGCCACATCCAGTCTTTCCTTGAACACATTATGAAACAATGTCAATGTCAAAATATGTGGGTCAGGCTGCATCCTTATTTGACTTTAATGTCAAATAAACCCTGCCAGAGTTATTTGTAGTGGATGCTTCCTGGCTGACACCATTTCTTACGAAATTAGGCTGACTGAAAGTATTCAGCATCTTCGCACAAATCGCAGAACTTATCACCAAGGTAAATAATTTGAAGAGGTTTGAGTTGCCGGGTGTTAGGACTCAGAGCTTGGGAGGATTGTACAACTCCTATTGCACAGCCCAACAGTCTGTGCTTCATCATTTACAGGTCATTGCAGGTAAATACCTCAGTTCCTTGACCCTGGGAAAAGAATAGTTCTCCATCACAAATCTTTTATTCCCACCATGTATTTCCATGTATCCTTTTGTCTCAAAAACTTCTTTGGCATCTTCAGTTTCTCTGAAGTTCAGTTCACTGAACTCAGTTCCCACTTCTCTGAGTTCAGTTTCTCAACACACACTTTCGAGTTTTTGCCTTTAACCTAAACTCAGACTCACACTTTGAAAGGTGTGGATTTTTATTAGAATTCTGGTAATTACCAAATCAGAATTTTAGCATTTTATTCTTCTGTTTATTCAATGGGAAATAACTATATGGTATGTGAGAAGGCAGAGAGGCAAATTTTGTAATTGTCTGCAACTTGATACATTCCCTGTGATGTCACCCATTCTTCTTTGTGATTTTAAGATTTTGTAAGAACACATTTGAGATTAAAAGGATATATTCTTTACCAACAAAAATAATGGGGACATTTCTGGCTCAAAACATTGTGCTCCTCTAGAAGAAAAAAGTGAATTACTCAGGGCATCAAGTCCAAAGACACTCCTATAGTGTATACTCACAAATTTTATGTTAATATACCTCAGCAAACTGATACCTATGCACTTTTTTCATTTGCACCAATTCTTCCTTCCTTTTCTAAAGAGATGCAACTTAACAACACCTATGTCTATCCCTCACTATAGCAAGGTCATGTGTCTTTGGTGTTGGATTAGCATGTGTAAAAATAAGACATAATATATTCCTTCAGAGATCCATTTCATTATTAAATTGATAGGTTATATGTTCTTTTCATTTCTGAATTCACTACTGTGCAGAATTACTTACTCTGCTTAGGATACTGATGACAAGCAGTGTTATCAGCACAATAAAATAAACACAGATTTGCTTTTTAAATGAAACTCTGAGAAATATGTTCAGGTTACATCCCCTGTATCTCATCTGTGGGTACTGCCTTATGAACCCAAAACATGTTACTTTGGGCTTGCTCTAGCATTTAGTGAAGCAATGGAAAAACTGACCCTCCGCAGTTGTAGAGGCTGAGAAGGCTGATTCAGAGGATGCTGTCTAACATATGTGGAATACCAGGCTTTATCAGGATCTTTTACCTGCTGAGATAATGTCGTATGAATATTAGTAGAATTTCTGAGACAGAACTAATTCGGAGAGAGAAAAAAATTGTACTACGTCAATGGATGTTAAAAAACCAGAGGGAATTGTAAGAATTAAAGAGCCCTTTGTTTCAAAGGCTACCGAGGAGACCTGCCAGATAGGTTGGCTGCTTTCTCTGCCCTCCGCAGATGACCCTGGTTTAGTTGTGGTCCCTGGCTCACGGTTAGGATGGCTCATGGTTAGGATAACAGTTGCTTTGTACCATCTCTCTTCCCCCCAGAGGGTCCTCTCCAGTGTGTGATGTCATGCAGAGCACAGGGAGCTCTACCTGAGATGATCACAGAAGTGTGAGAGTCTCACTGCTATGGCCAATAAGCCATAACATTGTAAACCGGGCCCATTAATATTGCTTCAAATAACACATAATCCCACTGGTCCTTGCTCCAGATGATGTGTCACACAGGGGCTTGTTGTATCTGCAAACAACCACAAGGTGACAGGCACTGCTGCCAAACAATTCTCCTCGCTCCTCGCCTCGCTGGCTAATTGGATACTCACATAAACAATAAAATTCCTCAATTATGACATGGTCAGTGGTCAAGTTTAATGTTAACTGATGACTACTTGAAATTTTGGAAACAGAAGAAGCCTGACAGGAGGATACAGCGGTTGCATCTTAAGATCACAAGTACAGAAAATATTCTAAAACTTGTTCGACTAAAAGCTTGGCAAAATATTTTTGTTTGCTACACAACAGATAAATCACCCTTTAGAAAAGTGCAGGTAAGGCCACACGAGCAAGGCCATGGATGCATTATCATTTGGAAGTAATGGAGATAGAAAAAATAGACTAAGAAACAGGAGGAGGAGGAGGAGGTAGGAAGTATTCATAGCTTTTCTATACAGGGAATTTATGTTGACAGAAAGTATGAAAACAAGTCCACGCACTAAGGAGCATTTGCATAACAGAGGTTATGTAATGTGTGATCCTCAATGAATGATTATCAGTGGCAGAACACCTCCACTGGGATTGCAGTAATCTCCACTGGTAAACCTGGCTCAGGAAATGGACGCTGCATGGTTTATTTTGCTTGGAAATGGCATAAAAATCTAAACATGCAGAGATGTTGTTATTCTTAATAGTTATGTATTTACCTTCACAAAAAAGGTCTTATTCTGTAACCTTTTTTTTTTTAACTTTTGCATATATGTTTACTAAATATTTATAGAAACATGCTTTCTAAATGTGCAATTCCATTTCATATTAAAGCTAATATTTTATGGAAGAGCAAGAAGTAGAGGGCATTTCCACTGTGGTTAAGTATGGCCTCTGAGGAATATAAAATGAAAGTGTACAAAGGATGCTTTATTTTATGTCCTGTACCAGCTTGTACAGATTATTTCAGTTTGATCAGCTGTCTTCTAGAATGAATTATTTTTTGCAAAGGGATATCTTTGAAGATCAGTTACAGAATTAAAAAGTAACAGTAACTAAGCAATTCTCAGTCTCATCATTACGGTTCAGAAGCTGTTAACAGTTGTAAAGGGCTAATTAGTGTAATGTAATCCTCTTAGGAGGCTGCAGGCATTGAGCTAGATTTCTTTATAATTTGTATGTAGGACTTCTTTATTCCATTGGAATTACAATAATTACAGACAGCAGTATGTATTTGCATTCTAGCCATCCACATTATGTTTATTTTGCATACTGAATACTGCACAATAAAAGGAGAAGTCAAATTTTATATTTTCTATTTAAATATCCAAATGTTTGGAAGAACAGCCATATCTTGGTTTTATAACTGCGCAAAATCTACCAAAAGAGAAAATGAAAACAGGAATAAGTGGCTTTCTGAAATCCCAAGCAATCAGAGAGAGAAAATACTGGAAGAGCTGGATGTGAACAAAGTGCTGTCATATTTGGTTTACAAGAGAGTCTTTTCCTTGGAGGAATACAAAGACATTTGGTCCCAGGAGAGCTACAAGAAGAGAACCGAATATTTTCTAGATAAACTCTCTTTAAAAGGCCCAGGTGCTTTCTCTGCCTTTTGTTCTGTTTTGGAGGAGGTCTCTCCTAACTTGCTGACATGCTTTCTCCTTGGCTATGAAGGTAAGGTCAGTGTCTGCTCTGAAATGCTTAAGTGTATATTGGTAATGTCTTGCAATCCTTTGACACTGATAGTTATTTGCTGTAATTAGTGTTTACTTTCTCTCTTGCACTAAACCAGAGATAGTATTTTCTGCCTTTATAGTTCTTTGTTATAAAAGAGAAAATAATCAGAAGTAAAAATGATTAAATATATTTTATTGTTATACTTAGAATATTTAAACTGATAAAATGCTGAATATTCAAATTTCTGCTACTAATAAATAATAGTCAGGATAGGGGAAAGGATTTCTTAATATTACTGATAATGCTTAGATAAGAAATGTAACACTGATCATTTACATTCCTTCCCCTTTCTGAAATATTTAAAAATAGATTGAGAAGTTCTGTAGGCATAATGCCCGAGTAAGTGATCCCTTTCAGGTTTTTCTTGTAAATCACATTATTTATTGTATCTGTCTGTAAACAACTGCATGAAAAAGGATTTTATTACTAAATATCAACAATACAACTGAAGTTAATTAAAATGTTATTTGGACATCAGGCGCTATCCGTACTCATTTGCGGAACAATGTTTTGCCTGATATTAGCAAAGATAATGCAAAAAACGTGTAGAGTGTTTACAATTATATCTTACTGACCTATTTTTATTTTTTGTGTCTGTTATATTCTAAATTTCAGTCTATCAAGTCAACTAGAGTTTTTCTCAGCAATGACTGCAGGGTTGTGCTCAAAGGTTATATACAGAATGTCCTCTTGGAATTTAATTAAAATAGTCACAGCTTTCACCGATCCACTCAGTACCAGCTTTAAACACCTTAATATTACAATTATTTATAAATAAAAAAAAGTAAGGCTGATTTCTGGAAAAATATTAATAAACTAAATATGAAAAATTGAAATCTAAAACAATTTTGACCTTTAAAATAGCTATAGATTGTGTTCTCTCTTGACAACCTGATTACTTTTAAAATTGGCAGTTGGAGTTCTAATTACATGAGAAGGCAACAAACATTTTACCCTAATTTAATTATGAAAAGATGCCCATTTAATGTAACTTTTCAAGATCAATTTACAGGAAGGTTTTATGACAGTAACAAGAAAATCAAAGGAGGTTCACAAATGTTGTTGAGGATTTTTAATACATTTACAATGTCCTTCACTGACAACCACGCTATAAAAAGGCTACTTAGGGCCTCTTTATGCTATCATTTTTTAAAAAAAGCATATAAATATAAATACAATGGTTTATAAGTACATTATAAAGCCAGGTATTTTGGAATACGCTCTTTAGAATGAAGTTTGGGCTTCCTCTGAATTAACTGAAGAAACAGTGCAGGGAGATTTTTATTCTATGCCACCTAAACAGATCATGCAGGGGCCTGTCAAAGACCAGATTTCAATCTTCCAGTGGGTACAAGGTTTGGGGGCAGCACTGCTCTAAAGGGGGATGGCCTCAGCCGCTGGGTGCAAGTCAAAGACTCTGTCTCCCTGACAACATCACAGGAGATACAGAGAAAAAGGAGAAAGCCAATGCCACACATTTCCAAAAGAGTAAAGGATACTGTTGGAGCAGCGTCCCCAATCCATTCTGTCTGTCTGTGCCTCGTGTAGGCAGAAAAATGCCTCAGGCTGCCTTAGCTCAGCCACTATTACACTCTTTCCTCCTTCCCCTCCCCCAGTAGCGCTTATCAAATGTGCAAAGCTAGTTTTAGAATCTGTTTTTGCTAGTAATAATTGACTGGATAGCAGGCAAAGAAAACCACATGCTATATATTCACATTAATTCATGCAAATAATGTGTTTAAATTCATGCACGCATATGTTGCAGATTCAATTAAAATACATTATGTGTTATGGCATTGTGGATTTTTATAGATTGATTTTGATAAACCACATTACAAGGTGCACACAAAGATATGATGAAAAAGAACATTGTTCATTATTTCCATTAAAATAATTTTCTTCTCCACCCTCTAAAAGCTGACTGATAGGGCAAAGGAATCAAAAGGAAGGAATACAGTCTAGATGCATGACGAGAAGCTGCTATGCCTGTGCTATGTGGCATCAACACCCAGCTACCAGAGCAGTTGTGTGCCATCCTGCCCACTGTACTTGTTAAAGATACTCTTTATGGCAGGCTGACTGAGCACACAGAATAGAATCAATCCCTGTGATTGATCAGCTGCCTGTACAGTGGGGGCCAATTTCTGTTCTCTGGACCTGCCCCTGTTGGCAGATGTGGTTATTTTAATGTGTTTCCATTGTCTGCATGCCCTACAGAAAGAACCATTTGACAGGTGCTGGAAATGTGGCTTGATTCCAAGAGGTCACTCAGGCTCTGGACTAATGTAGCTCACTGCAAAAACTGTGAACTATGCTAGTGAAATGTGGCCACTGAAGGATGTACTGTTGCTTGCACATAATTGTTTTAACACCACTTTGAACTCTTCCACCTCGTTATTTCAAAGAATTACACTCCCAGTAACTTAAGGGGTGTTACAGCACTGCTGATGCCTCAAGACGAATGATTTGATTCCTCTGCTTACAATTCTCATCATAGTATAAAACAAAGCCCATAGTGACTTCGTGGGGAGAAACAGTTGCTTACTAGTCACACACATGATACAACAGAAATTCAGTTCCTCATTGACCAGACAGAATTTTATATGGAGTAAGAATTTTAGGTTATTTCCAAATTTCTATCAATTGTCTGACCTGTATATCTCAGGTCTATTGGAAATATGAATAGGGAAAGAACTTTATGTATAAAAGGCAAAAGAGATTGTGTTTACCTAAACCAGCCACTTATCCAAATGTAACATCACTGACAGAATTACGTCAAACTGTAGACGTTATTTTGAATTATGCATCAGCTATTAGAGAAATTTCTTTTTTGTTATCCAGACCATATGGATTTCCCAGCGTTATCAGAGCAAACAAAACTGAGAGCTGTAGCAGAGATGGAGCTTCATGAATGCTGTCAGATGAGCGACCAAGAAGGAAGCCTTTCTGCTGAGGAGCAACCGAACCAATCGTTCAACCAATACAGGTTAAAATGATCACTGTTGTAATGTCTTTAATAATCACACCATTTCCCATGACTTAGTTTCTATCTAAGTGAAGTACCACTGAAGCTTTCAAGGCCTTAATTGCATTTGATTTCCTGGCATTTGTAAAGTAAAATTCTACTTCGTATAAAGAACACCTTTGGATATTGATTTTTTGATGCTGATGAATGCTGGGGATCAACTCTGGTCTTTGCTAGAGGTATTCAGTAGTGATGTAATGCATTGATGGCACTGCTAGTTTTCAGTGTTCAAGGACTAGGTCCATATGTAAAAGTACATTTTACTCATACATTTTCTTGGAGTGTGACAGACAGCCTAAGTCAGTATCACAGTTTCTGTTATTTTTATTTACTTTCAGAGGAATAGAAACTGAGGAAGACCTATTAAGAACAGCATGTAACCTGATACATGCTGGGATACTGGGATTTAAGTCCCTGCTTCAGAGATTTGAACATAAAAAGAGGACAAATAAAACCTTGGAAAATCCTAAAATGCTTTATTTTATGTAGTTAGTATTCAGTTCTGGCATTTGCAGTTGTGTGTTTGGAGTCATGCTTTGCCTATTCAACAAGGAATCTAGCTGAGAATGGACTACAGCTCACAATAGCTCATTAGCTGTTAAGAAATACTGTAGGTAATTTACACATGTCCAGCTAAGACAGAAACATTCTGAGAAAAGTCTTGAAAAGTAGCTAAAAGCTGTCCTGTTTTGATGTGTCAGTAGCATATAAAGAGTAAATTATGAAGGCTTTAATAATTTTGCATGCCTAGGTTAGTTTTTTTAAGGTTCAGCTAGTGACTGGATTATACTAGTTTTAAGAAATGTAGTAAAAATTATTGACTGTGAAATGATTGTGAAAAAATTGTGGTTGTATGAGGTTATGTTCATCCTGAGTAGCAGTGAAACATGAAATGGTAATAGAGTATGAAGACACTTGATACAATACAGTATGGGCCCAAATTGTACAGTTTGGGCTGATCTATACCCACAACCAATGGAATCCCAGTCAGAACTCGTTTCTCCATAGTCATTCACAGGAGTTCCAGGAGACTTGTGGTCATTCACTCTCCAAATATGTGCCATTTGGATTTTAAAAGATTCATTTTGTAACACTGGTCCTCTAACCAAGCAAAGCAATTCACTTACAAAACCAAACCAATTAAGAAGTGCCTGCAGCTAAAGAATCACATTAGGGAAGTAATAGACAAATAGGAAAGCTTTCCTGAAGTTAGCTTATGCTGGAAATACCTGATAACTCAAAAAACCCCAACCAGATATAAAAGATGTCAGTGTTAGTATTTACAGAGCCATGTAGCGTCACTGTAAGATTGTTATATACATTCTGCCTTACAAGAAGTATATGGCACATCAGTTCTGCATACACCCTGGAAGAATAAAAAACACCAGTGCTGGGGCTATACTCCCTCTGTGGTGTGTCAGTGTTAGGTGTGGAAGTTGATGTAGCTCCAGAACCCACACAGCAAGAAGGGAATAGTCCCCTGTACTGGAAACAGAGAACTCAAAGAAAAGACAAACTAGTGAGCAATAGCACACAATTTATTTCACCACCAGTTCCTGGGAAACAAACCATACCTGGACACCAGGTTAAAAACACACCAGTCTTTCCACACCTTCTGTTCTATGCTGACACTCATCTCCTCCATCCAAGAGAAAAATTAGTTATGTAACTGTTCTATGTCAGTTTTTTCTTAAGTGCCACATCTGTGTCAAACATCATCAACATGGGATTCGTGGAGATAAGAGTCTCAAGTGCTTGCAACAGTTGGTGAAAAAGACAACCTCACTTTTGAAGACAACAAGAAAGCTGCCAGCAAAGCAAATATCCTGCATATATTGTGCAGAAGCTCACACATTACAAACCACAGTTACAGGGTCCTTATCAACAAGGCAACCTGTCAGAGACAGAAAGTACCACCCATGAACAGAATGGTGCATGACTATGGGGGACACAAGGACAACTAGAAATATGTAGCAGTAGTTAGAAAAGGTGAGATGAGTAATAAACAGAAAATGGGAAATAGCTTCACTGCCCTTTCCTCAATATTTGTAAATATTCTCAGTCCTTTGAGGTTTTTTCCCAATAATAAAAAAATGTCTGACACACAGACACTCTTGTGAAGAACAAGAAATTCCTGCCTTTGAAGTAAAGAGCAGAGTTCCAGATGATGTTAGTGAGAGCATCACGGTGAGCTACAGTGCTTTGATAAAACAGATAATAATAGAGGTTCCACAATTATATAGCAATTGCAAAGCTATGTTTTTGTATCTATGTTTAGACAAGTATCAAAATCTTGTCACTGCAGAATAGATGGGAAGAGCAAAATCCCCTCAGTTCTGAACAGTAGGATGACCTTGTTAGTTAAGAATCAACCAGCTACAGCCATTACATTGTCAGCCAGTAAAGCAACTTGGGCAAAAAGAAAAAAAACCTAAAGATGCAAGATGTGTGCAAAATTTTTCATTTAGAGGTGAAATCCCTAGTAAGGATACCCCACTCTACATTCAGAATTTCCCCTCTTGAGACAGGTCCACAATTTCTGATTAATACAATAAAAATGTGGTTTCTAACGCAAGTGAAATTGAGTAAGTTTGAGGTTTCCTGTTGGAATTTGGTCTATTACTTCTTAGGGCAAGCAGGTTAACTACAAATACCCTCACAAAAATACTAGACAGAAGTACCATATTGCATGACTTCTGCAAGTCATTCGTAAGGATATGTTCTTGGTCTGGTTTTGGGCCAGAAAATATTGTCCCTAGTTCTGTTCATTGTCCTCTCTGTACCTTCTTTCCCAGAATATCCTCTCCAAAACAGGGCAATCTCTATTAGACCAGTGGATGGAATTATAGGTAGGGTCAGTAATTGCCGGAATATAACCTCAGATTAGTACTGTTTTCAACACATTTTTGGTGTAGGTTGTTGTTGTTGTCGTCGTCTTTTTGGTTTTTTGGTTGTTTTTTTTTTCTATTTACTTTATCTCTCAAGCATCACTGGACAGTTGGTGCTGGTCCTACGAAAATCATGCAGATAACATTAAGAAAACAGTTAATTATTTTCCTTGGACTTTCTGTTTTCTCCTCCAATAACAGTTTTTATTCTCCTATTGATTGAGAGCTAAAATGCTGAAGGAGGCAACTCAGTAGCATTAATAGTACATATAGATGTTACTTTCCCACGTATTAAGAAAAGATTGTGCTACAGAGGCTGTCGAATAAATTATCAGATGAAGTAATATCCAAACTGTGAAAATTAGATATTATTTTTGCAGTTGTTATAAAACAAGCCATCTATTTTCACACTGTGAGCAACAAGAGATTTTTGCACGCAGCTTTTCCATTTTCATGTAAATGGATTATGATTGTGTGATACATGCTTTATAGTGCATGTAATTAATTCATGTTTAAAGTCTGATTTATGGATTTCCCACTTTTGTTATAATTTTAGAATGGCTCAGTTCCACAGTAGAATATACCTTTCTGAATCTATTGGAATTGTGTTTTACAGCTCTTAAATAAGTTGATTTTCAGCGATAGCTCAGTTGGTTAGAACATGGTGCTAATAACCCAGCCTAGGCTGTGGGTTCAATCCCTGTATGTGACTCCCTTAATTCACTCAAGAGTTGGACTTGATGATCCTTGTGGGTCCCTTTCAACTCAGAATATTCTATGATCTGTGATTTGAAAATTAAAATTTTGCACAGGGGAAAAAAACTGTGGCAAAACTTCACTGCTAATTATAAGTTCTATTGTAAAGGTGACAGTCTCTGCTTTGCTTTAAATAACAAAAAATGTATACAAATCATATAAACAGCATTTATTCAGAAAGAAGTGCAGACTTAAGCCACAGCACCAGATTTTTATTATTTCTTTGGACATATATTGGCATCTGACACCTCTAAACGTCATTACTGGTTTAGATAGTAGATGTTTATGTGATTTTTTGCATGTGTTTTGTTTTCCTTCAGAATCTTAATACTAATGATAAAAAGCATCAACAAATGCAGCATTCAGCAGCTCATACTGAACACTAGCACTTGTCTCCAATAAAGCCCTGTTCAATGGGCCACTAGGTGGTACTACACCACAGTACAATTCCTTGGCTGCCTATTTGAAATTATAACTGTGAGTGATTATTTAGAATTGTAACAATAGCATAATGATTTGTTTGCCCACTTTTCCTAGACACAATACACACACACACAGACAGATACAGAGGATACACACAGGACATTTAGAAGCATTTCTTGGTTTGATTTGCTAATATCACGAATGAGTCTATGTTCCTTACCAACTCATGCAAATGTAACTTTGATGTTTCAGAGGCATAGTGGCAAATACTTCCTTTCCTTCACTGAATGTGGCAAACAAAATTCATAGTCTGCGTTTCCCAGAGAGGAACAAATGGTACCCAAACACAAAGCAGTGAAGAGTATGAGCCCAAAATCAGAGATATGATAATTTTCACACTTCAGGAATTTGGTATTCCTTGCTGATTTGGAAACCTTCATACCCATGTTCCATATGCAAACAGCAATATTAAGTGCACTGTAGTGGTAAATCAAGCCCGTGAAGTCCAAACCAAATAAAAAAATGCCATAGATATTCAAATGTTTAGGTTGTATTTGTTTGGCTGTACTCACTCACTTCCAACAGATTAATATATGATTCCTTTTTTTTGCATATGTTTATGAAAACAAATTGTATTTCCATGGAATTCCTACTCATCTTCTACAGTTTCCCTACTGAACTGCTGTATTGGGTCTTGGGTCACAAGGCTGTGTACTGTTAAACTTCCTTTGCTCTAAAACACTTTCTATGCCCCAAAGCATTCCTCTAGCAAAGGCTATTAGTGTCCTACCTTCTGTGTGAAGTTAGACTTCTGAAGTTCATTCTTTCTTACATGTGTCTGATCCCATGAAAGGGGATATGTAACACGGGGGTCAAATCACATGACAAAGACCATAGGACTGCATATAGAAAAAATCCCTTTCAAGAAGTCCTCAGTTAACGCAGAATCTTGACAGAAATTGCACAGTCCTCCACTGCTGGGAAATGCCAAATAATCCCCTCGCTTCCTGCCCAGCATGTCAGGCACAGAGGGAGCACAGATTGGGTTGCTCAGCTCTTGCTGGTGTGCAGATCCCAGCACAAGGGACAGAGCACAGCACAGAACTGCAGATGATTCTTACGCAGGAAGTCCGAGACAAGGGACCACGCAGCTCCCCAGCACCTTTACAGAGCCGTGCTGAATGCCACATTCCCCTGCACCAAGCCTTCAACCATGTGAGCACAGGGACAACGCAGAGGGAAGACACCAGCAGAATTCTGCAGGGGATTGATTTTTCCTAACAAACTCAAAAATTGATTGGAAGAAGATCTTAGCAGTGAAGTGGAAAAATTTGCTGAGGGTATACATTTACTCAGCGTAGGATGTGTGAGAGCTGTGCACAGCACTGTAAATGGGCTTTAAGATTAAGTAACTGGTTAATAAAATGGCAGAGGAAATTTAGTGTAGATGAACGTGAAATGATATACATGGGCTAAAGTGTTCTTGGCTTTATTCATAAAGTGATGAACTCTGAGTTGCCTGTTGCCACTCAGAAGGGAAAGTTTTGTATTTTGACAGATAGACATTTTCATAAAAACATCAACTCAGTGCACAGCAGCAATACAAAAATACAAACGTTTGTTTGGAAGGGAAAAAAGATCATAACAGGAAATGTAATTATGCCAGTCTATAGTGTCACAATTTGCTCACACCTGGAATACTGCATGCTGCTCTGGTGCTTGCATCTACCTCATATTTTCCTACTTCCAGGGATTACTTAGAGAAGTAGTTAGTCCTCAAAAGAGGTTTTAGGATGTGCTTGGAGTACAGACCTCCTTAATGAATGGTCGTGTTTTTCTCTACATCTGAATGATTTGGAGTGGCATTGGAAACACAAAAAAAATCCTGCTCTCCTGATGAAATTGATGTGGGAAGAATCTATAAGAGAAAATTCTCATGGATTATGCACCTCCTCGTGGATGGTATTTTGCAAGAGAGGATGCATTGAGCCAATGCAATCAAGGATCAAGAAAAACAGCCATTTCTTGCCAGCAAATAGTGAGACAAAACCTTGACTGGCTTCCTCCAAACACCTGCTACTTGGCACGCCCAAGTCACTGCCAGCATTCCTGCTTTGAGGGTGCCATCCCTAATTTTGCATGTATTTTCAGGGCAAATGTGTTTTGCAAACTAGGAGCTAATACTACAGGTAACATACATATGGAAAGGTTTTATTCAGGTTAAGCCTGATCACAAATGTTTATTGAGATTCAAGAGATTAGATATTGATAAAGGGACTGCACTCCTTTGTGTCTTTACCACCTGGTATTTTTATGACATGCATCAACAATACAAATTAGCCGTGACATACGTAACAATTGTCACCATTGGCTTGTGGCTTTTGGCATCACAGCAGTCATGTCAAGGTCAATTTGTCCAGCAGCATTGGCTTATTTGACAGGAAGCTGCTTATCTCAGTTTGGAACCTGGAACAGATAAGCCATGGCTATAGACAGCAGTAGAAAGAAGTGTAAAAGAGAAGTGAAGGATGAGAAGAGCAAAGGAAATAAAGAGCTCAGAACACGTGTCTTTCCCAAGACTTTTGGGTATTTCCACTTTGGAAATACCATCTAAAGCACTTTCCAGTCTCTTATTGTAATCTCTTGCAGCTGTTGGCACATTAGCAGTTATCAGACCCTGTAGTTAATTGTACCGCAAGTACAGTACGTCACAATAAAGACCAGACTCTTTCTTCAGTAGCTTGCTCAGCTTAGGGTAATCTACATTTCCTCCATATAAATTGTCACTTCAGTAAACTGCTCCCCCTGCTACACAAAATGTAGAATATGAGAAGTTCTATGATATTAGAGATAACTAAACCGCTCTTGTGACTGAAGTAGCAGTTGCTTATGTAACTACACTTTTACAGAATTTTTTTTTTTTCCAACAAAAGATACCAGCTGTGGCAACCATTACCATAGCAATGCATTATGTATGCTTCCTCACACAATATCCTATGTCTCAAAATATCTAGACCCCACTTATCTATTCTCCCTGAATTTTGCTTTCAACAAAACCTGATAGAAAGCTTTTGGCCTTGAAAACATTTTTTCTGATCTTTGAATTTCCCTAATTTTTGGCTTTTACAGTTAATTACTGCAGTCTCTAATTTATTTTTGGCTATTCTTGGCAAGCAACATCCAAAAGATTGTTCTTTGTATCAGAAAACATCTCTGGGAGCTGTGATGGGGTTTGTATATACATCTTAAGCCATCTCTTCGCTAATCAGGGGAGCCTTTTTCCATTTCCGGTGCTTCCCAGGTACAGTTGGCACTGTTCTAGCAGACCAGACACAGATAGGGGTTGGGTCTTACAGCTGCCTTTCCAGCCACCCAACAATCTTGTCTTAAGATGACTCCTCCCTGCTCTAATGGTTTCCTAAGGGTTTTGACACAGGTTAATGAAATGGAAGTCTCAGGTTTGAGAAGGGCCTTGCGAGGGATGAGGTGGAGCTGGCAGTGTGCATTCCCACTGTCACTGTGCTCATCTGTCACTTGGGAGATGTACATACTCTTACTGTAATTTAATTTACATTTAAACCAGTCTTTGAGTAAGAGATCATCACACAATGACTGCATCTTGGTAAAACCTTCTCACAGAAGCCTTCTGTCTTAAGACTTGGCTATACTTAGGAAGATTACCTCTGTAATATTAATAACATATTCCTTGCTACTGCCCAGCCCCAACAGCACTGAATCATAAAATTGCCATAAAAATATTTCTTCTGTGAGTGCTGTTGGCATATTCTCTGCTTGCATACTGAGGGGAAAAATGCATTAAACTATATGTAATAACATAATTTTGACCTTTTTGTCATCGCAATACTTCCATAAAGACATATTTAGATTGTAAACACTTCTAGGCCAGAATAAATCTCTATCAGTGTCACCTGGGAACTCCAGGCACTGAAGTCCTGAAGTAACAACAGCACCAAGAAACAGATACTCAGTTTATGAGGGGGAAAAAATCATTGTTGCTCTTAGTATCATTTACAGTAGATGTATTTAGTACAGTGTTTGGGAAAATTTGTGTTGTTTACAGCATGAACAGTCTTGCAAATGTCAGCACAAAGCTTTTAGAGTCCCTGCCCTGAGAGTATATGTAGCTGTTTGCTGTGCAAGCTAATGATTTCTTATGGATGCTGAAACCTGGGTTGCAGAAAGATTTTCCAGCTTTCTGCCTCTGTCTGTGAGGAAGTCTTTGCTTCTTCACAGACACTGGCTGAAAGCAGTTAGAAGTTTCTGTAAACAAATCCCTTTATCTTGCAGGTTGTTTTGCACTATTGTTATAGTCCTAACTAGAAAATATTTAGAAATGGGTGTCTTAGAATTTGGCCAATCCCCTCAAGGGGGGGATGGCCAAAGGACCAATTACCTTATGCCATTTAACACACTTTTGCAAACTAACATATAAAAGCCTTTAGAAAAATTATTAAGTGCTTCCTTTTATCCCTGAGTCTTAAATTTTGCATGTTTCTTCTCTTGCCGTCCCCGGCACAACAGCGACAATTTCTCAAGAGGCAGAGAGCTATATACACAATCACTTAAAGCAGCATTTGAATTAATCAGATTACTTTTCTTTTTCCATGTCTTTTAAGACTGAGCTGGGAATAAAGCAAAGCATTAAACTGAGAACACTTTTATACAGGTATATTGACCCTGATGGCCATTCTTCACTATGTTTTTAAACCTAAGTGGAATGTTGAACAAACACCCACAGAATTGCATTACAGGCACTGCAATCTTCAGGATGTTTCATAATGCCAGAAGAAAACTGATAAATACAGAAACAGAATTATGAATCGATTTTAGAAGGGACAATAATAATTTGTAACCAGTGTTCAATTTCAAGATGCATTAAATGATTTTTGAGACAGCTATACATTAGTCTATGTTGGCAATGTAACGCTTGTACAGAAATGGCCCAAATAAATTTTCATTAATAGATCAAAAAGATTATTATCTTCTACTTACACCTTGTTTTACAGTGTATGTGTCACAGCCAAAGAAATGATCTTGAATGCTTGGATTCAAGATGGTTTCTTTCCACAATAAAGTTTGCATCATAGCTTAGTTTCACTGGTGTACATTGAAGAAGATTTTCACCTCCTGTTTAACCTCTTTTATTGACATAAGAAAGCACTTGGGAAAGAAATACTAGGGTAATAACATTCAAGTTTTGGGTTTTTATTAAGGAGTTTAGCATCAAAAGTACTGCTTGTATTTTAAAAGTCTTCCTTTACTGGAGTAGTAACCATGATGGTTTTATTCATTGGTTTGCATGGTCATTTATGCACACAGTTCTAAATGAGATGAATGGAATTGCCTGCAAGTTAATTTGGCCTATTATCTTTATTTCTAAATTTATAGGTACCAGGGGAGGAAAAAAAAGAAAAGTACTTGCCAGTAATACAGAAAGTTTAGTAAGAAAGTTTAGAGGTTGGTGGTCTACAGCAGTCCAAGTATTATGGTGCAGAAAGAATCTATTGGAAAAGTTCTCTCTACTGTTCTCTGTTCTTCATACTCTATCCCAAAAAAGAAGAAAAGAAATCAGTAAGAGCAAAATTAAAAATATAGGCAAAATATATAAGCAAAGATATCTTTCTACCTGAGTCTGAAAAAGGGACTGTTTGATTTAGACTAGAAATTAGGAAAAGAAAAAAGGTAGGTAATAGAAGATATGACCCAAACAACTAGAAATCTTTTTTCTTTTTGTCTTATGACAAGGCAAGATGAAGTCTGAAAAAACAGAGCAATTAAGTATTATTTTAGCAAAATCATAAATAATCTGTAGAATTAATTGCCACCATATATGATCAAAAACATTAATTTAATGGGATTCAGAACTAGATTTTATTTTTGCATGAGTAACAGGAACTTCTACAATCTTGCTAACAGTAAATTTTATTTCCATACCATATTGGAAATGCGCATCTATCAGAAGAGCGTTTAGAAGAAACATCTTCCAGAAAGAGTTTACTCTTACTAAAGTCCAAAGCTAAGGCAACTGTGCTAAAACAGGTAGTACACCCCATAAATTCTATAGGGCTGATGCAGGAAAATAAAATCTGTGCTACTCTGCAACATCTGCACTGCTTCACAAGAAGAATAAAAACAACAGTGCAGATTAAAATGACAGCATATGAATGACCATAGCCTACACCATATTTGCCAAAATAACCCTGCAGCATTACCTGAAGAATTTCAGAATTCAGTTAATCCTCATCTACTGGTTCCGCATTCTATCGAGATTTATGTTCCACGGTGCCAACTGCTCCCATGGCCTTAGTGAGACACAATCAATCAGCTGTTGCAGGAACCATTTGGTCCTTTATGTGCACTGGTTCTTATCTCTTCTTTTCTTCTCAAGGCTACTTTCTCAACTCTAAATAAAAGGAGTGAAGTAAAAATACTGATTGGAAGTTTCTGTATATTTCTTAAATTTATAATGTCCCTAGAAACCAATGATGTGATTTTGCACAGAAAATAAAAACACTTTGACTTTTCACCAGATTATATTTCAAAATAATATAGTAAGGTTTAAATTAGTTATTTAACGTTAAAAATTAAAAACTTTTTGTCCTAGCATTACTGAATAAGTTTTTTTTATGATTTAAATACCACAGAATATCTTAAATATGTTTTCTGATAGATCTGGGGCAGGAAGGCCCTTCTGGACATTTATCTCAGAAATTACATTGAGAGGAATAAACAGCTGTCGGGAATATAAATGCTAACTCATCAGAATGCTGACTCAGTGCTGTAGAAATCAAAATATGTTCATCTACTGCAGAGGTAACATGTCATACACCAACTAGTCATATTTTATCTTGGCCAACCTAAAACCAGTTTAACAAAAATGCTGGAAATCAAATTATAAATGGGAAAAATTCTAAGGTCCCTGTAAATACCTGCGATATGACTGCAAAAATAGAATCATAGAATAGTTTGGGTAGGAAGGGACCTTTTAAAGGTCATCTAGTCCAAACCTCACTGCAGACCAGGTTGCTCAGAGCCCCATCCTGTTTGACCTTGACTGTTTCCAGGGACAGAACATCTACCACTTCACTTGGCAACCTGTGCCAGTGTTTCACCACCCTCACTGTAAAAAATTTCTTTTTTCCATGTAATCTAAATTGACCCTCCTTCAGTTTAAAACCATTACCCCTTGTGCTATCACAACAGGCCCTGCTAAAAAGTTTGTCCCCATCTAATAACCCCAAAAGTTACTGTCACATTCAGGAATTGTTAATGGGTCACCTTCACTGGCAAAACCCCCTATTCTTCTACAAAGATTGTCCCTTGAATTATCATGTGATTTAAGGTCCACTTCTGCTTTCTCTACAAGTAATAGAATTTCTTTGTTTTGTTGAAGCATGGTTTAGCACTGAAGGACCTGAATCTTCTGCAATGCCATATTAATGCTTAATGTCCCATTAGAGACATTGGTCCAGTTTTGGCACTAAGTATGAGCTGAATGCTAGTGACTTTTTGTACTAAGATTTATTAAGGGTGGAAATCTGTTACATGAGAAAATGATTATTTTTTACTAAATATACTGATGTTCTGCCAACAGATGTGAGAAGGTTGGAGATTTTTTTCAAGTTTTGTTCTGGTAATAAATTCTGTTAGGAAAATAACTGCTATCTAGGCATTATTTCAGGACTTCTTATCCAGAATAATTTTATCTTTGATACTTTGGGTCAACTATTTTGACTTCAGTTGAAGCTCTCTGCACTCTGTGGTGAAGATTTTGGCTCAGTCTGGAGTTTTATCCAAGCAAGTAATGACCTGGAATAGTAGCTTGCTGTATGCTTTCTGGTGGAACAAATTACCTTACATTTAATGCATTTCTTGCTTAATATTTCAAAATTATATATACATGTGAATGTATGTCTATATATCTCTAAAATAATTTCTACAGCTGCTAATATTCCCTTTTGCATTTCTTTAGTGATATGCATCTTGCACTCTTCTGCCACATATCAAGGTTGATATCAGGCATCAACCTATATCTTATAGAAGGATAAGCTCCTAGTTCTCTGGTTATACACCCTGCCATAGGTCCTGCAGCAATGCTGCAAAGGAAGAATTTGCTTTTCAAAAGTATGACCCTGGGCATTACTCAGCAATGATGACTGTCAAAGGGAAAGAGCAAAACACAGCAAAAAAAATTTCTTTTGAAATATGGCATTAAAGCTGAAAAGTCTTTCCATTGAAAAAACCCATCCCTCTGCCAAAAGAGAATCTAAAGGCAGAAAATCTTAAGCACTTCATGCAATGAAATCTTGCTAAAGATAAAAGATGACAGAATACAGATCTATTTCTTAAAGAAATCAAAATATTCATAAAGACACACTACAGCACAAAAGCTTAGGCTTCCATTTTTAATTTTGTAACCTCAAGCTTAATTCCTCTATTCATTTCAACTCTTCAAGCAATCAGAATTTCTCAAGTCAGAATCTTTCCAGGCAGCTGAATTTCTCTGCTGGGCTCCCCGATCCTGTGACATCTTTGTCATGCCTAAGTTATCATGCAGTTTCACAAGAGAGCCCTGGGTCCTGCAAAATCCAATCTAGAGGCATTGTTTTATTGCCCTAGGTAAAGTAGTCTTGTTTTGTAAACTGAGTGAAATTTTCCCTGTACTGGCATGTTAGGCCTTCTGGTTCCAAATCATCCAGCTGTTACTAATCTGTTATGTAGCTAGTATCTCTTCGTGCTGTATGATCTATGAGCAGCCAATATGCATTTCTGCATATTTTTATACATCAACATGCTTAATAACTTGTAACATCATAAAATACACATGGAGATATTACAGAACAAGACAACAAGACTGCAACTTGGACCTACTTAAGACAACAGAGTATTTACTTTTGGTTTGACGAATTACTTAGTCAAGCTATTCAGTCCTTGGACATATTTTGTTAAAAATCTATGAAGCAGCTTTTAGTTACCTTAAAATAATTACCATAACTTAAAGTTTTACTTGTTGTTAATATATTTAGTCTTCTCATTTAAAAAAAGAAAAAAAAGATGAACCTCCATTCATATAATTAATTCTCTTTTCCATTTTTTTATTGCTATAATCTTACATGAGAAGGTTAAAAGGAACTTTTGCTTATTACACCCATAGGTACAATATCTCTGATCTTGCCTCCTAAACTCCCTGACTTATGAAAGATTTGGTGGTTTCAAAGATGGTTATCTCACCCAGACTTTCACATCTGGCACCAGCATCAGCACAGATAGAAATAATCTGAAGCAATTTAACCTTGCATTCTAATTCCAGCTTCTGTTAACAGCCTTTCTTCAGCTGTTCTTCCTCCAAATTAGCTTAGGATTTCTTACGTCACGGTAGTTCTAATCCTTCTAGTTAGGAGAATGTTATCCAGTGGCAGCCCCAGGACTAGATTTGCACCTTATCTGCATACATTCTTTCTGCAGAATTCAGGAAAAATGATGGATTTGTGTTTATTTTGTATTAACAACTTCATTTTCATTGCTGCTGTAAATATAGATGGGATAGTGGTTTATTTCTGAAATGGATTTTTACCTTGGGCAGTCCTGCAAAATATAACTTCATTTATTCAGAATTGGCCCATGGCTTCTGATTCTGTGGTTTAGCTTTCTTGTTGTATTTGACAGTAAGCTTTGGATTTGCTACCAATCTCAGTGAGACAAGGCTCCTCTTCTCACAGCACTGCCTGGATTATACAATTCTCCTCCATTTTTCCTCTTGACTTTCTACTGCTCCTTTAATTTACCTCTTGCAGTCATGAAACCATAGGAGTTTCATAAATTTTCCAGGTTCCCTAAACCTTCTGTTGTGAACTTTCTGTTCTGAATTTCACATTCTCTATATCAAATTTATTCTCTATCCCTTTGGCAATCTGGTGTCTCTTGGGAACATACACCTTCACATTACCCTGCACAAGAGCAGTCAATGACTGTCCAGTCTCAGCTCTGGCACTTCTATTTGGGACTCTGGAGTAATAAAGCCTGATTAAGTATGGTTGGAACTATGTGATACTTCTGTACAATAAAAATAAAGATTGAACATCATTATTGGGGATCAGCCCCTCAAATAAATCTGTTGCCTTAGATCTTTCCTTCTTTAAAAGTAACTTTTCTTTAAATCCAATGAGTCTTTCAGATAGGAAACAGGGTTGATACTCACTAAGGTCTGACTAATTTTTTTTGTGATAGCTGTCTTTATATCAAGCAAACAAAACTCTGTTTTAAATCAATGTAAACTCTCTGAGTAATAGGAGCGCCAGTGCCGCAGGATAATAAAAACCTGGCGCGGAGACACGGCTGTCACGGAGAAATGTTTGGTTGTTGCATTAACTAATAACAACAGATGAATTAATCAGTTTCCTTTTCTTCGTTGCCAACCTGGTAGACTGTGATTAAGTTCTCTACCACTGGCCATGTTGAGGGGTTTATTTTTGTCTTATTTTCTTATATGTCTATTTTTCTTTTGCCAATACAATCCCCATTCTTTTCTTAGGTCTCCATAGACATCTCCCTATAAGTGTTATGCTTGTTATAAAGAACTGTGTCAGAACAGCCACAGTTTCCCTTGGGAGGCATTTGATCATTCTTTTTATCTAGATCACTTAAAATCTTCAAAGACCAGCTGCACCTGGGTATTAATGCTCTTTCAGAACCATATGTTTCCCTTCTGCACAAAACCCATGGAAGGGGGACACTTACATAAAAATCTTGCTGCAAATTATTGCTACTTGCTCCTTCTGTAGGGGATAAAGGATAAGGGACAAGCGGGAACACATGATTTTAATCAACCCATGGAGGACATGAGAAAGCCTATAGGACGTTTAAACATAGCTAGATTTTTTCCCTCCCTTCCTCAAACCCTCCCCCCAAAGTAAAGGTAAACACTGCCTGCAAATAACCCGTCTATTCGGCTAAGCAAAAATACAGGCAGTACTTTTGGAACAAGGCACAGCTGGTTTTTGCTCAATGTGTTTCTCAGTTACAGAATTCAGAATGTTATATACTGTGCTATCTGTTGCTACAGGCAGCATACAGACATATGATGGCTGCCTGAGAGAGAAACATTGGATTACACATCCCACTCTGCAGAATTTTGAAACTTATTTTACATATGGCTTTGGCCCACTGGTTTCCTTTACTTTACACAAGCAAATATGCCATCAGTACTAGTAGAGACACAGCAAAATAAAGGCAATATGCAGCAGGCAGGCACAAGAGGATCACTGAAGTTTGATTTCGAAGTTGTCTGACTTGCTGGGTTTGTTCATCCCTTTAGTATGGTTCTCCTATTCTTCATTGGAATTTCCTTAGAACTTTATGAAGTTATTACTAAAATATAGCTGAAAGGATATGTATTCCTACAACAAACAAATGCAACAAAAGGAACAATCTTTATAAACCACATGTAAGCTTTGTTCATACAAACAGAGCTCAATTATACGCGTTCCATTAATTATTCAGAAGACTACAGAAAACTGGGATGTGCTAATCAGGTGACGGTCCTTCTCTTTTCTCTGGGTTGACAAGAGTAAGTAAAAATAATTATATGTACCACAGTAACTAGCAGTGTCTGGTAAATACACTGAAATTATAGAATGAAGAATAATACCTGGTGAGGGGTCAGTTTGCTTCTTCCAGTTGTTGACTGTATGTCAAATGCATGGGACAATTTATGAGTAACTTCAGCACTGCTGCTGCTACAAGAAATGGAAGACAGCATTGTCACTTTTTGTAAGTGATATAAGATGAATTCATTCTTTGTAAAACACTTGCAACAGACTGCAAAGAAAAAATTAGCTTATGATATTGGAGAGGGAAGCATCAAAAAAAGAAATCACATCACAAGCTAGCAAGAAACTCCATGAAAATGTCTCAAGATGTTTCAATATTGGGCCTGCAGAAGTTAAGATGAAATCTATAGTGCTTTTGTATGGGTTGCTTCCTTTCTAGTCTCTTTCTATTCAATGTTAGCCAGAAAACATGTGAAGAACGTCTCTTCAAGGTCTCTTGATTGAAAATAGCAGAAAATATTCTTCTCTTGTATCATCTAGTGAAGGCCAATTGAATTCAAAGGGCAAGTAGCTGGTTGCTAGACTAAAGCATGCTAATGAGATTGGGAGAAACAAACTGAGACAAGAGGTGATGAGATTATGTACTGTAGGTTAGAAGAGGACATGGAGTAATTTTAAAATAATGCTATATACCAGAGCAGGAATGTTTGTCACTGGTGCATGTCAGGTGTGTGAACAGATAAACATTATTTGTACAGTAGTATGACAATGCCTTTGTAAGGGAAAAGCAGTGTCTCTTATTTTGATATTCCTTGCACTGTAAAAGACCTATGGCAAAGAAAACGGAAAATGCAATTTCAATCTGAAGATTATATGAAGATTCAGATAACATTTGTAGCCAACTCCCCCAGAAATTCATCACTCTTGAGGTTGGAATTATTCACCATTATACTCCTTCAGAGATGTTCATATATGAGATGACAGAAATGTAAATGAGATTCTAGGCATTATATTTAATTTTATCTTATCATATTCACTTAGAATCCTAACTATGACCTTGAATTTGGTTGTATTTGTAATACAGTTCACCAGAGTGAAGCTGAGCTTCTACAGCATCAGATTTGTCATGAGATGTCAGATGTCTGCATCAAGTAGGATGACAAGTAACTGAGAAATGACATTGGTGCTACTCTAATCTTAAATCCATCAAAAGAATAAAATTCCTTGCTACCAGAACAGCATCAGCATACTTATGTAGAACTTTTCTTCTTTGCTGCTGGACAACTATCCCACTGCTATGCTGAATCATTTTTCTTAGTGTGTTTTCCACCCATTAGAAATTCTTCAGATTCAAGTTGTTTAAGAGAGTTGAATGTTTTATTCTGGTGGAATACTGCTATTTTGTAAAAATTTACAGAAGTCAATAGGAATTACAAAGATAAATACCTTTGATTGGATGACCAGGTAAAAGGTGCAATACAATGCTAAGACAGCTATGCCTTCAGAAGCTGCAGTAGAAAAGATCATTTAAAAATAATGCAGCTTACTTAGAGATGTGATCATATGAAAATACCGGAAGGCAAGAGCAGAGTCTATTTCTGTTTTGTTCACAGTATAGATACCACAGTAATAACATTTCATAAATGCCTAAGACAGATGGTATGTATGTTTTTTGCATAATAAGATAACCAGAAACTTATCTATTGAATGGAGTGAATCCAATACCGTGTGATCCACCTTAATCTTTGGCTTCAGGTTCACAGGAAACCTTCCCTCTGAACAGTTGCAGAGCTTGTGATTTATTGCTGCTGTCACAGTGATGTGCACAGATCACCAGACAGAATGTGTTTTGCAGTGACTACTTGCAAGTGTTGGTATTTTTGCTTTGTTCCTACAAACACTATGTCTTCTGTCTTCTACAGAGATCTGTGTTTTCTTTTAGTGTCAGTGTACTCTGGTACACATTCAAACTGTCAGCACTGCAAAATGCTATCTCCAGCCACTGCGAGGCCACTCACAATAAGTGGAACATCACCACTTTTGGCTGCATGAGCAGATAAGAAGCTTGATGTCGTTAATTCCATTTGAATAGTCACGGCTATTTATTTGTTCCGTTGTGTGGTCACTCCTTTATTCATTCTTTTTGTTTGTCACTAAGGTTCAGCAAAGATTTGAAGGAGGAATATCACACTAGACTGGTGTGAGAAATCAGCTGATTTTCTTTAGAGAAGTTCCCTGGCTTCTGTAGTGTTTGTATCTTTCACTTGGGAGTGAGACCAATGAAGAGGTGCTTTAGCTGCTTTTGGGCAGTTGTCCGGAAGATAAGTGCAGTGAGTTTGAGAATGTCCTTGATCATTATCCATTAAGCAATGGTCTTTTTTCCGTGTTCTGGTTTTCAAATCTCAGTAGTGTTGCAGATGGTTCTGAGGAAGAGTTTGCACTACTGCAATAAAATGAACAGATTTGCAGAGATGTTCAGGGTGCCAGGAGAGAGGTCTATTTAGGGCTCTTATAGTTAATCATCGAAATTTATTGTTTGTACATTATTAAAAATTTTTCACAGAAAAATGTAGGGTTCTTTAACTAAACAAAAAAATAAAACCACCAGAGCTTTGTCTTCATTTTTGTTGCATCCTCTCTTGCTCCTTCAAAGTCTGGAGAGCCAATGAATAGCTCCTAAGAAACCACAGTGCTGAGTAAGAACCAGCCAGTTTCCTAACTGCTTGGGTGCTCTGTGCACGCAGATGGTGGGCAAATTGATTAGTTGGCCAGAGAGCAAGCGAGCTCTCAAACCTGCTAGTGTGTAATGAGAAAAAGAAAAAAAGTAGTTGGTTTTAGTGAGAAGGGTAATTATCCTGTAACTGTTAACACGGTGCATGCTGCCATTGCAGCAGTGCAGATCACAGCATGACAGATCTCAGGACAGACACGATCTAGGTCACCTTCAGGAAACCACTCATGAGAAATACTGTTCCCAACACTCACCAAAATGCATGGATTAGACCATGCTACCAGACCCTCACATGGTATAAAATTATCACTTCCATGTGGCCTGATTATTTTATGCCAGCTGAGAATACCTGACCCTAACATGGTCTTGCTTTTTCTTTCAAATCTCCAAGCAAACACGTTAAATAATTAGAGGCAAACAAAGGGAAAGGACAGAGAGTATATTAAAATGTAATTTTGCTTCATATCTTTTGCTAATTTCTTTTTGAAACATGATAGGAAGTAGAAATATTGCAGCATCAGAGAACACTAATGCGATGACCGATTTTAAATTGGACAAATAAAATCTTGTACAACAGTCTTGCACAGGCTTCTGGTTTTTTAATGTCTAAAAACAAGCAAGAGAAATATTATATAAACCAGAAAAATGTTATATAAACTTCCATAATGGAAAAAGCTGATTTAAGCCTATTTACTTTACCAGACAAAACCTTACTAGTGCATTATTTGTGTTTTTCTTTTGCTTAAAACCAAGGGACTGACTCACACCACACCCCACAACTCAAACCCAAAATTTTGTGCTCTCTGCTAAGGGACAAATGGCAAATTGCTTTGTTACCCCCATTTTCTCTTTTGTTATTCATGCATTCCCCAGGATGGAAGGCCTTATGCAATTTGATAGCGCAACATCAGGAATGCCATAAAGGCAGTTTTATTTTTATACTGGGGCAATTAAAAAAAAAATTGGTCTACTCACAGCAAATTTGGAGCCAGATCATCTATGCCAAAAGTAGCAATAACTGCAGTGTATAAAAGAAGCTAGAATTGATTGTCTTCTCTGAAGCAGAGGACAGAAAATTGCTTATTTGATATAAAAATCTGGTTTGTAGCAAGTTTGTTGATCTGCACATGAATTTTTATTGTTATAAATGACTAGAATCTAGAAAAGTCTTGACACTGGTTAGTAAAAGATAGATGAATGTACATCCCTTAGGTATTCAATGCAGTAAAAAAAATACTTGCTTGATATTCAAAACTACATGCAGCTAGAATTAACGGATCTGTTCTTCCTTTCTTGAAAGAAACTAAAAAGTGTTTTATATTCTTCATTTCCATACATCTGAAAGAATGACATATCTTAAATTTTTTCACATTGAAAATATTGGTCCAAATTAATATAAAATATTTTTAATAAAATAAAGTTAAAGTGGGATACACAGGCATATATTGTCTGAAGTTAGGCTTTCATAAATTGAAACATTTTCAAAACTTGGCTCAAGAGTTCCTTTAAGCTAATTTTTATCTCTCTCACATATTTCTTTTTTTAAAATATAACCTCCCTTCACACACACATCCTTAATGGGAGAGCTCTACCTCACTGGAATGTTACAGGTGCTACCTCTGCTGTTTTCTCAAAATTAAACATTCAGTGACTAAAAGACCAGATTTTCCAGATTCTTAGCAGCATGAATAGGTTTTTTTTCTTGAAAATATTCATACTGGACTCTTGAAAGCTTTGTACATGCACACTGTAACCCAGTACTGTATTTTGAATCTCCAGTAGGACAGGGTACCATGGCACTAGGGATGGCATCACCTAATTACTGATGAGGGCAAAAGAGATATCTTAGGAGCCAGTCCTTCACCCTGCTGTGTTCAAGCTGATTCTTTCACCAGGTGGAGTCCCAGATACTCACAAAAAAAAAAAATTCCCTGCAGCATCAAAGCTTTTACTATTACATTTAACTATACTTTTAAGTTAGCTTTTCATTTTTTAATTTCCATCTTTTAGGCTTCATTTGTGTATCTTAAGTTTTATGATCTATGAGAATGTTACGAGAGACAGGTATATAATAACAGTATAATCATCTGGGAAACAGATCTGAAATCTGAACCAAAAGTTCATGTAGGTTTCCCTACACTGGAATTACAGGAACATTTGGGGTGTATTAATACTGATAAATATTGAGCACTTCGTTCCTTCATCTATGTTGTAAAAATCTTGTTTATCACTATTCCATCATTTTTACTCCTTGTTTTCATTATATCTTTTATTCAGACAGGACAATGAAAAGAGTAGCTTGTAGTCCTTCATTTTTTTAAATTGTTTGTAGTTAGTTCCATTTCTTTATGGCCCAGAAAAGAGTAATACTTGAACAGTAATAACGTTTCTGGGTTGAATTGTTTTATTAAAGTTGTGTCAAGAAAAAAAAATATGATTAAAATCAGACTTAGCATGGTTTTAAAAAAAATTGAATAATTACCATAAACAATATCCCTGTAATGAGCTCCACTGACATTTTTTGTGTTCTTTTCATAGTAGATTACTGTATACTTGCCTCTAATTATAGCAAATCCTATTACATTAATTTTCATTGTACTGCTAATCTGATTAAAATAGTATAATATTAACAGTCATACACATGATAATGAGAACAGCTTTATACACTCTAAGCTTTATACACTCTAATGAGAACAACTTTTTTCTTGAAAGTGAAAAATTGTTTTCATATTTATAGTAAGTGGAAATATACAACTAAAGATATAAAACAGCCTTCAACTTGGATTATAAACAATTTCAATACATTCAGGAAACATCCAGCTAACCTTCAGACTTATGAACGTGGAAACATTCTTATCAGCATTTAATTAAAGATACTAAAGATGCTAAATAAGGCTCTGAATTTATAAATTTCATATTTATAATATTGTAAATAAATTATAATTAGACATTTTTATTTATAATATAAAATTAATTTATAAAATTAGGCATGTTTATAAATTTTGGCAAGAGAAACTCCTTAAATTTTAGTGATACTCTCTGTCATTTTGATCTACTTATCCTGATGTGTACAGGTACCAATGCACAAAACTCACCATTGAACTGAAAACAAAAGGGGCAAAGTAAGCAAGCCGTCTTTCTAGACAACTGAGTACAGCCATATGAATTGGTCCTCGTTCCAGATTTTTCACAGTGGTTCTAAAACACATCTACCACAACAGTTCAGATAGCCATATGTTTTTCCCAGCCTGCAATGTTCTGAAATTTTGTTTTTCAGAATTTTACACCCTTTCTCCAGGGAAGTAATTATCCCCCACTTTTCACAATCTTCCATTTTTTTTAAACTGTTGAGTGCTTGGAGGGTTCCCCATCAGGCACAGCATCTAAAAATGAAAGCTATTAACAACTCTACATCCCAAAATCATAGCAAGGCCTGATCACACCTCACCTCAGAGTTACAGAGGCTCACAGCTCTACCAATACACAGTTAGCAAGATTAATTAATTAGATCTCTGTGTACTTAGACTGTGATGTGTTGCAGATGGCAGTCTATTCCTTAGAATCTTTTCTGGGAAGCGATGTTACTTATGCTTCTCTTTCTTTTGCATCTCACATTGAAATTGTATGCTTGGTGATTTCTTCCCTCCAGTAGTTTTCTACATGAATAAGCCGCATCAGAGAGCACTAATGGAATTCATGCATATGCTTATTTTTTTCTACATTAAGCTTATTTTATCCTGTGAGAGGGTCATGCTTGTCAGGCATAATGGGATATTTGGATAATTTTGACTTAGGGTGGTTTTCTTTTTTTTTTTTAAGAGTAAAATCTTAGCATTAGAAGCTGCAAGGAATGGGTATATCTAAAATCACTGGACAGTGGCTGTACAAGTCCACTTTGGTCTAGCCTGAATTCCTCACTTTAATAGTATTCTTATTTTTACAGTAACTTAAAATTTAGTTCTAATATTATAAAGAAATTCCACATGAGACTTGATAGAACAGCACTAACACTATTTGTATGGAAAATCACTTCTAAATGCCCTGACTGTAGTGAAACAGGGATACTTGCTTGCAAGTTTCTTGTAAATATTTTAATTGCTTAATCTAGAAAACCCCTTCTTCTTGATAATCCACAGTAAAGTTATTTATTCTGTGAATAAATTCTCTTAAGATATTCTCTTCTTCTGAGAAAACAAGGTGAACACTCTTTCCTTCCAAAGCAAAATTATTTAACTCTTTTTATTTGGGCAGTTCAAATAAATGAGCAGGATGAACAGTTTAAGAAAATGCAAGCTAGTTTTAAATGATTGTGTCATTTCATTACTGTACCCACTTAGACCCACAGTTCTCTGCCACCAGCCAAGCCAGCCTCTCATGAAGACACTTCAAAGAAATGCGAAAACTTCCCTTTGTGTACATGCTCAATTACACAGTAAAGCACGATAGGGAAATTCCTTCAGGTGTTTTTGTTTATTTTTTATGATGGTATTGTATTTATCTCTATGTATGTTTATATAATCTTTACTTAACATGTATTTTATGAAAAAAAGCTGTAATAGACCAGAAAAAAACCTTTGCATTATATTCAATAGATACATTAAAGTGAGTACAAAGAAGCCGTAGTAGATCAGGAAAAATCACAGAATTATGTATTTTAAACGCAGTTAGGAAACACACAAACACACACACTTTTTGCTTACTTTTGAGGAGGGAGAAAATAACCCCCAGAGTCATTGCATCTGACAAACTTGAAGACTCTAAGAAATTGTTTTGCCTTTGATAGATATGATTCCTCTCTTTTTTTTTCTGGAAAGGAAACGGAAGATGTAACAAGTTTACACATGACAGATTGAAATGGCAAGGAAGTCTGTTACAGTAGCTTTAACAGAAATCTTTATTAATATTATTACCATAATTGACTAACTATACAAGTTTACATTACTAACAACTGCAGGAAAAAACCTTCCTTAGTAAATAGGAACATTTCGATTAAATTAGAGATGGAGATCAGTCAACTAATGTCATGTTTTATTGTCACTACTGAATTCTCTCAGTCTGAAACTCTGCCACTTTACCAACTGAACTGTGTAATACTAAGATCTCAAATCATATTAAATACCATAGAAGCATAGAACATGACACATATCAAGATTTTTTTATCAATCATTAGAGTAAAAGTCAGGAAGGGGAACAGGTTCATCCTAGAAGTAAACAAAATGTTAATTCTTCAGTATACACGGTAGCACAGTATTGAGAACTATATGGAACAGACAATGTAATGGAAAGTGTCTGTTTTATGCATAGTACAGCTAAAATTAAGACTATCCTAAGATGCAAATAAAAGATGTTCTTTAATATTCCATAAAACCAGCAACAAGTTTATTTAATGTTTGATTTAGTTCTAATAAATTTTGCAAACCTAAAAATCAATGCAATTGAATGCTTGAAACATGCCTTTAAGGTCTAATCTGCCCTCAAAAGTTGCTGATGCAACCATTACATTACTAATAAAGATGCCAGTTATTCTGGTAGGATTATTTTTTTTATTTTTGCCAAACAGTAGTTTATACAGGTTTGTTGAACAAAATAAGACACATCAGCAAATAAAAAGTATTTTTGCTTGTTCACTAGCACAGCAATGCCAGTTAGAAGCGTAGTTTCTTTTTCCTCACATTATTCCAGAAAAACTACATTATCTGAAGTAATTTAAGCATACCCAAGACTTTCAAAAGTGCATTTCTATAGTCTCCAAAGAGTCTTTTGAGTCAGACCTAAATTTCCCCTTGTCCTGTGAGCACAGTCAAAACTGACACAGGTGAGAGTTTGAAAAGGATGGCACCTAGTGACAACTGGCACTACAGGGTTGTGTGATGGGCTGATGATAAGGGAAAGCAAGATAAGGTTCTGCAATTCCAGTGACAGGCTTACTGAAATAAAATCTAAAGTCTGAAGAGGTAGATAATGCTGCCAAATTTTGCTTTGCACTCCCTGAAATTTCATATATATGCTATCAACATTAAGATGGAAAAAATGAGAGGAACGTCTTAGGATGAAAATAGCTTTACACCACAATTACAGTTCCTCAGTCTTAGCAGCTGATGGGAGCTCCTGATGTACAACTGCCTCAGTGGCACCTTCTAAGTTGCAGTGAGTCACTCTCCTGCTGCTGACAACAGCCTAAAATCACCATGGCATGGCCCAAGACGATCACACACACGGGCATTAAACTCTACCTTCTCAGGCTCCTTCCACGGATGTTCTGGATACATCACTGTACCAATGCAAACGTACAATCATGAGTGGAGCTGTGCCAAGAGCACATCCACACAGTGTGGCAGTCATTCACAACATTGCAACTTGTAACAGTGTGAAAGAGCAGTCTGTTCTCTGAGCCAAGAAGTGCATGGGAAGGTCATTCTGGAGACAGGCTTCAGAAGAGGCCAGGGCAACACAGACTGTAAGAAATAGATAGATAATAGCTTGTTCTGAGGTAAAGCCTGCAGCTGAGTTACCTGAGCAAATAAAATTAAGAAATTAGTATGGTTCTGCTTGGTTTTATACTGAAAAAGCCCTACGGAACAGCTATATTAGCCTAACAGGAATTAAATTGTTTTTAAAACACACACTAGGTTCAAAAAATGTTCCAGCTTTCTGCAGTGAAGGACAGCGTATTTAGACAGAACTGGTTTGCATGGAGAACAGCAAATAGCATCAGAGAGCCTCTTTTGCAGGAATATCTACCTTAGAAATTTTGGTCTTAGTTCAGCAAACAGGTCCATGCAGGCCTTGGAGCTAACAGTGGGATGTCCAGAGGCCTCCCCTAATCTGGAATTTGTTGATTGACTCCTGTCAAAAATAGGCTGTTCATCTGAAAGGCAAGAAAGACAAGACCTTTTTACTGTTTCAGCATATATGTAAAACATTGGTGCTTAAAGCAAGATGTTCTGAAAGGCAATATATAATGGAGCCACACTAAGAAGGAACAGGTACAAGAGAAACAGAAATAATGCCAATTAAAATTAGAGGATAAAGTGTCTTCATTAATAACTGTTTTTTATCTCTGTAATGCACATCAAGAAGTACAGGAGATGATGCATAAAATGGACATAAGTTAATTTTTTAATACGAGATGTATAGAATTTAATAGTTGAAAACTATAGAGGTAAATTTGGAGTTACTGTCATTATTTAGAAAATTTAAATAGATTTAGGAATCCCCATTGAATTAGGAATAGGAATCACATTACAGACTTTTAAAGGAGTTTTGAATACACACCCATGCTCCATTGTAAGTCTTTATGCAAGGTACTGTTACCACATTTCTTAACTCTTTTGTATATAAATACTTAAAATAAATTTATGTCCCAAACTTGCAATGTAAAAGTGAAAAACAATGTTTTGGGTTCTCTAATACACAGTCCTTTTACAAAGTAAAAACCTCTGACAGCTTACCTGCTTCTTCCAGGTTTATCAGCTTTCAAATAAACTTTGCTTCCTCATATACTTAGATTGTCTGATCTACAAAATTTCCACCACTACAACCAGACTAAGACTAGATTTTTTTTCAAGAATTTCTACATGAGATGTATTTTTCTAGCTGACAGGTGTAACATTCAAATATTTAATAATAATAACATTCAATATTTATACTAATACAGTCTCATCATTATTTTAGTCAACACCTCCTACCATTTTAAGGCGTGTATTATTTTCTTAGTAGTATTGCACAAATGTAAATGACTCTTTCAATTACAATGTCACTAGCCTTCTGTTAATGTTGTCGAGATCAAAATCCAGCCCACACTTACTCTCTTATAACATGTGTGGGCAACAAGAGTTTTTTCAGCCAGCTAATGATGACTAGATATAGAGAAGGAGAAAGTAATGTATTTGTTTCATGGTTCTTGGTTTTAAGGCAAAGTAAGATCTCTACAGGTTTTCAAACTAATTTGATATACTGTGTATATACGATATATACTTCGCAGTTAGTATGCTAAGAGTATTGTGTAAGTACAACAATTAATGCCACCTCCTTAAGCTTCCTAATCATTTCAGGCTAGCCATCTCTCATTGCTTGTAATGCCTGAGCTCTTCAAAGTCAAAAAACCCATTAACAGTATCTTGAGAGCTGGAGATGTACATGCTTACACTGGACATCAACCTGCCATTTGAATTTTTTAAAGCATTTGTGACACAGAATTTTAGGACATTTGTGAACATCAGATTTCCTGGCTGAAAATGCAAAGCCATTGAACTCATTAACTACAGTAATGCAACTATTGTGTTTCTAATTAAAATCTGTTGTGCTAGTTAAGTATTGCATTTCTCTTCTCTGCTTCCTGTGTAGTGAACAGGCCTTGGCAGAATGCAGCCTACTGCAGCCTTGAGGTATATATTATACATTCACACACACACAAAAAAATCACTGAAAAGCTCATCTCTGAGCCATAAAGTGACAATACTATTTGCATTATTTCTTCCTAGCTGACAGTGCCACTTTAGGATCTCAACTCTGGGTAAGGATTACAACTCATACTATTCAGGTTACAGCAACTTAATGAAAAGTTGTCCCTTCAGCATGGATTTGTTTTTATCTGCACTCCGCAAAATATCTATCTACATGCTTAAACAGGGTATCCCAGGCCAAAGTATTTCCCACCACCACTGATCCACGTGTCCAGCTAAGTGCTACCCCTCACTTCAGGGATGTTTGCACTGAGGATCTCCGATCATACTGTACCAGATGTTAGAACTTATTCCAAATGCACTTCTCAGACACCAGCTTCTTCTGCTGCTCTTAGTGCTGAGCTTGAGGAGGAAGGCAGAGAACAGATTAAAGCCGTGACAACTGTGTCACACCTCAGGTCACGACACAATTACGTGTTCAGATATTTGTGCTTAAGCACCCAGAAAGTGGGCACCCCTCCAAAATCATGTAATACTTTTAGTTTGGCTTTTTTTACCATATGATTCTCAAACATACTTGAGTTGCTTTCCTCACATGGAAATTTTAAAAAAAAAAAGGGGGGGNCTGTTCCCTGTGGCCTCACTAGGGTTTTTAGGTGCGGCTCCCCGTGCAGGTGCTCGGGGTGGCTCCTGTGGTCCCGCGGCGTTAGCTGCCTTCCAGCCGCCCTTCCTGAGGGAGATTTGGCGGGATGTGCTGTCCCACTGGCCACCAAACCTTCACCTCAGCACTGCTGTCGCCCTCATCCTTAACTCACCCGTACCTATCCTCGCCTCGCCTCACCCCACCCTCCTGCTGACCTTCCCCTCACGGGGCCGCCCCGGCAGGCGATGAGGCGTTTGACCCGGAGCTCGGTTATTGCTACCTCACAACCGACACCGTTAGCCGGGAGGGCGATTAAAATAACACCGGGCTCCTGTAGGCGCTAATGGGATTAGAGGCGAGGCCGGCGAGGCGCGAGCAGCGCTGCGGCCATGGCGCGTCTCTGATGGCGGGAGGGCAGCGCGGCGGCTGCGCCTCATGGGCGGGGGCGGGATACCCCAGGTAATCGGCGAGGGCAGCGGGGCGGGAGCGCCCCGGCGGCGGCAGGGATGGTGGGGAAGGCCTGCTCACCCCGGGGACGAGGGGAGGTGGCGGCCGCCCAGAGCCAGCCCAGGTGAGGAGAAGGCG
>VWZW01006249.1:1612374-1658077 GCA_013397115.1 Edolisoma coerulescens
CGGGCGCGGCGGCGGGGGGTCCCCGCGGGCATGAGGGGCGTCGTGCCCAGACCCGGCCTGCGGCTCCCGGCGGGGCATCTCCGGGGCACAAAGTTCCCGGCGGATTCGTCGCCAGCCGTGTGGAAACGCCGGGAGGCGTTATCGGTGCCGGCGGAGCTGTCCGCGCCCGGCCCGGCGGAGGACGCGGCTGGAGCAGGCTCCGCTCCCGCGGGGACGGCGCTGCCGGACCCGGCACAGCGGCAATGGCAGCGAGGGCTGAGGGCGCGGGAGCGGCTCCGCGGGGGCACCGCTTGCGTGACAGCCCGAGTGTTGCCGCCGATGTAGCGCAGTGTGCTCCCGCCCCGGGCTGTGCAGAGCCGGGTCCGAATTCCCTGCCCCTGCTGCTGCTGACAGGTGTACCGAGAAAATGCGAACAGGGAGACGCAGGTCCAAGAGATTAGTGAGCGCCAGAGGTAGTGCTGTTCAAATATGGTCATTTTTCCCTAAACCCTGCGTTTCCCTTCACCGATTCCCTCTCCTTTTGTGCTTGCTGATTGTGTGTTGAACTGATTTTTCTGGATGAATCAACAACATGTTATGAAAAATGTATTAAAGCATAGTGGTATAATGTGGGTGAGTAGGGCACCGACAAGCATATGGCACTGCAATACCCAGTCACTCGTGGGTGGGCAAGAGCCCGCTGTTCGCTCGATGGGAGCAGTGGGACGTGTGTCATCATCAGGACAAATCATAAGGAGGAAATATGTGAACTTGTCAGACACTCTGAGAGGAAGATATCAATCACAAATTTGTACACTGAGAATTTCTTATCTGTAAAAAACTAAGAGTGGTATTTAGGTGGTAGTGGTCATACAGTTTTCTTTCACTGTACTTACCTGGTCCTAGTGAAGCAAAGTAAGGTGTCACAGAAGGCATGATAGGTCATTTTATTTAAACATAGATATAAAAATATTTTCATGTCAGCAGTTGTAACAGAAATGGCCCTTACATGAACTGTAGAATGTGGGTTTTTTTATACTTTGGTTTTCCCCACAGTTTCAGCTAGTATAGACAGTGTCAAGAAAATGTAACACTTGAAGAAACGTAATGTGGAACTAGTAAGCTTTCTGTCATTAATTCAGATCTTGCTATTCCTTACAGATAGAACACAGTTTGACTAATCTGTTCATCCTGATTGTAATGAAAAAAATCAAATGAAGTTTTAGAAAAAAAAAATGTTGTCATGCAGATAAGTTTTATTACATTTAATCAGAGGTTTTTACAATGTATTCGGTGGTTTGATTTTGATTATGTAAGTTACATAAAGTGTACCATACTTATTTTATTCTCCCCAAATGCCACTCCTGTCTGTGTGCAGCAGTGGATGCAGTTGTGTGTTACATCTTTTGAGAAGTTTAATGATGGGAAATGTAAAGATGACAGTTGTTCTATTTAATATTTCCTGTGTCTTCTTGGAAGTATCTTATTTGCTGGCATGTTAAGGAGAAGCTATATATATTTGTGTGCTTTAAAAGTACATCTGAAAGGACCTGATTCAACTCCTACTTTGTTTTCAGTTGGAGTTAGATCAGCTCTATATTGTCCTGTTTCATGGTGAGAGTCTGTGCTTTTTGAGGTACAGCAAAATATTATAGTGGCTCCACACTAATATGTACCACAAGCATTGCATTTCATAACATTTCTAACTTGACATCACGTTGCTGCAATGCAATGCTGTGTGAAGATTTAGTTGCCTTATTTTTCTTTAACACTTTCAGTGTTTAACACTTTTTTTTAAGTTTTAGGGAGATGTGTGAATTACTTGAGCATTTGAAAGTATGTCTTTGGGATATTCTATTAATAGGTGACATGATATGTATTCACATTTTCTTTGAGAACTTTAATAGCATTAGGCATTATCTGTATGGATAGATTTTATGCTTATGGATGAAATACTATTTTCTGATGCATTTAGAGAAGTCCTTAAAGATACTTTGCATATTAATTTTTTCTTATTTGTGCACAATCTGTATCAAATAATACATTAAGAAAATCTGAACATTAGAGAGAAAATATGTTGCTGTTACTCAAATCAATGCAATATTTGTGTATACTTAAAATACATAAACCAAAAGCATATTCCAATACTGGAAATCACTGAAAATCTCAAAAATACCTGAAGAAAACATATAAATCAAGTCTGTCTATAGTCAGAGGGTGCTTTTTAATCTATTTTAATTTGCTTTTTTTAAAAAAACTTTAAAAATTCTGTTTAACCGGTGAGATCCTTCAGCTCTTTGATGTGTGAATCCATATTGTAAGTGGAAGTGAAGACATAATTTAATAAACAAGGGTAACATACTCATCCTTTTGTTGGTGGAGATAATCCACCTGAATCCTACTGAAAGAAAATGAAAAAGGTCACAGCAATGTTTTATTTCTTTATAGAGCATCTGTCACTCCAATTTTCTCCTGCTTTCCCCCCACTAAAATACAAGTCCTATTCTGTGATGCATGGAAGCAGAGCTACAAATGAAAACACCAATGTCTCACGATGGGTTATGAATAAATAGTTATAAGTGGCTAAGAATAAACCAGGCAATTGAACAAAGAGAAGGAAACTATGCCACAGGCTCGCAGTGGGAGGTGGAGGAGACAGAAACTTGCTTCGTGTGGAGCTTATAATTTTGTGATGAGGTTTACGTGGGGCAGTAGTTTTGGACTCAGTGCTGGAGGAAGCTGCTGGAGTCCTGAACTGCTGATTCAGACCCTTTCTGTGTGTGTGCAGTGTTGTAATCTAATATGTAGGAGCCGAAACGAGATGAGTAGGATGTTTTTAATCCTCTTGCTGGAGGGACAGTATTTGGATACAAACCCCACCATCATAACGCTACTAGTACAGGTAGAGTGCAGCAGGGACTAACATCTGCAAAGGTGATCAAGAAAAGACTGACAGCTGAACTGGGAGTAGTTTACAATAGTAAATTTTTATAAATATTTACTGAAATCCCAATATGTGCAACCCAAGTCCTTTTACAATTGGGAAATGCTAAATTACATTATTAAGGGGAGCTACAGGTAGACCGTAATTTCTTGTCAAACTGATTATTTTGTTTCTCTGCTGCAAGGAGAAGGGAGCGGCCAAATAAATAAACAAATGAAAAAGAAAAACCAACAACAAAACCCCCACCAGGATATCCTGTGCATTCTAATTGTTCGTCTCACTAATATTCCCTTCTGTTTCTTACAGCATTTGCCTTTGCTTTGAAAGACTTCCTGTGCTTTGGCGAACACCCCCGCTGCTCCCCTTGGTGCAGAGGTGTGCGGCATCATGAAAAAAGGCAAAAAGCTCAGTTAGTGATAAGTTTTCATTGGGGAGATTATGGAAATGGCTGAGACTATTCCATATTTACATTCTTTTAAGAATGATTGGTAGTTGTCTGAAGCAATCTAGGTTACAGAAAAGAATGCAGATGCAGTGCACTACAGAATTTGAATTTTGACAGGATCCAGTTCCCCTGTTTGGTGCTGTTGTTAAAAGAACGTGTGATGTAGAAGCCTGAATGTTAAATAATAGCTGCTTCTTGTAAGATACTGCACAGGCACATTTATTTTCAAGTGTAGGAGTAAACTTATTTGAAATCAGTGAGGAGTAACCAGCATGTCTGGAATTAAGCACTGATCTGAAGGCTTTGTTGTCTCAGAGCCTTTGTCTTGAGGCTGGGGCTTGGCTGTGGAAGCCCAGGCTTATAATGAAGAATGTCTGTTTTATCATTAGGACCATCCCTAGGGAGAAAAGTGCCATTGTTTGTTTATGTTCTAAGTAGTTTCATATTTAGTATAATTAAATAATGGAAAATGTCACCTTAGTGTAGGAGAAAGGAAACATCAAAGATTGATCTTCTTGGTGTCTCCACAGAACTCTATGGAAAAATACAGATCCTCAGAATGGATATTTTCCATTTTTGATTACTGGTTCCAGTTAATATTGTTTGAAGTGGGGATAAAAGCTTCAGTTTAGCCCATTGTAAAGATTTATTCATGTTGCAAGATAATTAATACTTTGGTTTTTTCCTGAGGGAGGCAAGATACCATCCTTAAAATCAACATACTTGCAGAGGTGCACAAGAATTCAGCATAGCAGCTGAGTGCTCAGTATCTCTAGCATTGTTTCAAATTTGCCTTTTATTTTCTCAAACAAATATTAATATTGAGTAACTATAATTGTTAGGATTTCCAGTCTGATCAATGGGAGTAGATTTCAGCTTTTCCAGCCTTGTGTTTGAGCCAGAAGCCAGGATCACATTGAGCTGAGCCCAGCCTGCCTCTTCACTTTCTGTGGTGCTGAGGAAGCCTGGCTTCTAATGGGAGGTATATAATTATGGGAATTTTATACATCTCGCAGCTGAGATCTGTGTAGCTACCAGAGGCAGAAGTTTCTGAGGAGTTTGCCTTCGATGTTGCTACAAGAATGTAAATGGTTTCTTTATAGGATAGGCAGGCAACTTGCAGTATGAAAAGTGTTTGAATTATGTCGCCATTAGAAGTCTTGTTGAGGCTGCATAGTTGTCAAAACCTTGTCCACTCTGCATTAACTCTAGAACTAGTACTGGACTTGGAAAACAAATACAGAAAATGTTTCATTTCAAGACATGTTTTTTAAAAATTCTGATGCTGACTTCTATAAAATTGTTCAGAACTGTAATCAGTGAACAAGGAGAGAGTTTTTGAAGTTCGTGAAAGATTTTCAGTGTACCTGGTCTGTCTAGAAATTAAGATGACATTAGTAATTTCAGACATAATTTAACTACAAAAACATTAGGTAATATTGAAATTTGTTATAAATAGTAATTATATGGGAGTAGAATATAAATATAGCTTTTATTAAGAAACTCATATTATACACATACCATCTAATGATTTTATAATATGTATTAAGTCATTAGCCCTTGATATGACACTTCACCTTGAAGTCACTGTTGCACAGTATTTTGTTAGGCTACTATGCTTGTCAGTGGAATACAGATAGTGGAAATCTAAGGTTTTTGCTTATTTTACAAACTAGAGAAATAATTTAGAGTCATGGTTATGTAATGTGATATATGATCAGGAACCAGTCAAGGTCAGTGAAACCATTGTAAGAGCTGTGGATAATAAATAAGGGCGTCAGACTCCAGGTGGGATATACAAAATGGTTCTATTTTACTTGACTAAAATTTTCATAAGTTAATGAATTGGGTGCCTTAATTTGGGATTCCTCTGATGAGATCCATTAAAAAGGTGTTATGTTTCCAGAATATTAAACGCATTATTTGAACAGAAACAGCAAATTTGAAGCAAGGCATGAGGAATTGTTCACTACCTTCAAAGATCCTTATGCTATATTCTACTTTTTAAAGCTCTAGACTTCCTTGAACATATTATTCCTAGGCTTTTGTTCAAGAGTACTTGCTTTGAAGTAGTTGATGGGCTACAGATATTTTAAAAGGGCTCTTGAAAATTTTTCTCCTTTAGCCTGTGATAATTCCTCTATACTCCTGATGCAGGTATTACAGTGACTTAGCAATTCACTTACTAATTTGCTATTAATATTGTATTAATTTGTATTCAGAAATTCAAATAAAAGTTGAAAGTAGGCAATTAGGTGTAGTAAATTTCATTAATAATTATTCTTTTAACTTAAGGTTCAGATGCCAGAACCATGGAGCATTGCATTATAGTTTCAGTATTCATTTAAAAATAGTAAACGTTGTTTCTCTGATTACAGTGAATACTCTGAGAACACAAAGCATGATTCAAAAGAGAGAAGGATTTTAAAATGCTCGTTTTCAGATTTTTTAATAATTTAATTTCAAGTCAATCTCAAAACACTCTGGACCTTTTCTCATGAGTTCGCACTCACGTGGGTTTATTTTGCAACTTTATAGTCTTAACTTTTGAGGTATATGCATTGTGGAAATGTCTAGTGTCTGAAGGAGTTCCTGTTGCAGTACTGCACGAGTGCTGCTGGAAGTGGATTCTTGACAGTTTCATTGCTGCATCAGGCATTCTGCAAAGCCTGGGCATAATTGATCCAAATCTGTCTCAGGTCTGTTATTGCTTCCCTTTGCTAAAACTGTAGGAGGAGCAGAGGCACAGGAGAAGCTGATAGTTAATTGATTTGCACTTGTCCCGAAGTTTCCTCATCAACCATAGCGTCAAAAACCCCCATGATGCTCTCAGCATGGATATCTCACCTCAGATCCTTCCTTTGGTGTACATACAGTGCAAAGCTTCCCAATTCCCAATATCAGTGGTATTGAGTGGATTTTTCTTTGGTTGGTTAAATAATACTTTATTTGCTTGTAAAGAGATCTAAAAATTAATGATTTTATAAAGGATTGGAGGGAACAGATAAATTGTGATACTCCTTCTCATATAATTATATTTCAAAAGTTAAATATAAGCTAAAAAACACTTTTCTGTATCTTAGAAGCTAACAAGTAACAGCCATAATTTATTCTCCAGCAGAATGAAATGATGGCTGGATTCCAGTGGCAGCAAGTTCATTTTTACAAGTGGCTTTAAAGAGTGAATCTCCTAAGCAGAAGGGCCTTCAAATCATACCACTAGTGTAGATCTTTGTTAAAACTGTGTAACTTTGATTAGCCTGTTATTTGTACTTGTTTGGGCTTTTTCCATGTAAGTAGTTTCCTTTTTCTTATTTTTATTTTTTTGTAAAGGCTTTTCAGTATCAGAAAACATTAAAAGACTTGCAGCTTAAAGAAATGCACATTTGTGGGTAAGGCCCTAAAATAAAGAGTTGGAAATGTTATTCAAAATAAGGAAAAGATCAGTGTAGCTTACAGCTGTTAAACTTTTCTATTAAGGAGGAAGTCTAACGTCCCAAACATTTAATTCATCAGAGGTGCATTTGAAGATTAATTAACCCAAATTATAAGTAATGGAGTAGGCAGCCCTGAAAGATTTTCTGTAGAGAGAATAAACACAGACTCTGGCAGTATGGGAACAATGGATCTCTCTGAGGACTCCAGCATCTGCATTTGCCATGGACACAGAGTGTGCACAGTTAGGTACTCGAGCAGAGATGTTTGCAGCACTCCATTACAGAACAGACATTCATACAATAGAATCGTGCTGTCATCGTAAATGCCAGTGTCTGTGGAATGAGATAGAGACTGAGCAGCTGTCCTTCTTTGGATATTTGTCCTGGTAATTCTTGAAGACATTTTAGCAGGGAATCTGTGGTGTTCTTGATGTTTCTGTTGTGTGAACAAGTATGTTACTGTAGCAGGCAGGCGTGGTTCTCAGAATTCAATCCATATGTGATTAGGCAAAAGAATCCAGTGCAGTTTCAGCAGGAGTTGCATATTGTAATTAAGATGTATGGATGTTATAGTCATGTTTTCAGGTAGAAATTTGCATTTTAAAGCTGGCAATAAAATAACCCAAGGGGAAAAAACCATCTAAACCAAATTACTATGTTATCAAGAGAACTTACAGCAAGATGTTGGTGTGTGTCAGTGTGCATGTGTAAAAACCCCCAAAAATCAGGCATCTGAAAACAAAATAGTGATTTCGTGGTTGCAGTAATTCAACAAAAAATGAAGGGCTTTATCTTTATAACTTGAATAAGAGATTTGAAAGGATTTGCTTTAATTTTCAAGTTTGGACATTGTAACCACTTCTCTCTAGCTGTCCCATGGACCTGTTATTCTGACCATGGCATTGTGTAGACCTGGAAGTCTCACTAATCACACAAGTGTGTTCAGCATGTGGTTATTGTATTTTGTATTTGGAATTGTGTATTTCTGGAGTTAATGTGGCCCACTATGCAATGTCCTGTTTTGGTGATGCATATGTTTAGGACATCTCCACCTTTCGTTTCTTTTTTGCACAAGCATTTATGTGCATACTAAAGCTGTTAATTCTAAGTAAAAGAACCTAAAAACCATCCTCTTTTGTGAGAGGAATCTTAATGGTTTTAGAGAGAAATGCTGAACTGCTGTCCAAAGACTAGGGAAATGCAAAAAACCCCATATTATTTCTCATTTAAGCTAGTTTTTGAAATCTTCTGTGGCTGCAGTTGAGAAATAATATGAAACAAGTGTAAATCTGGACATGAAGACTTTTATGTTTTTAGGTAGTTCTTGGTGAGTGTATTTGTTGGAATGCATTTTTCCTTTTCCTAACATGCCAGTCTGACTAGGGACTATTTTGTATTTAAAATATTCACCTCGCAAATCCTAATATACTTAGTTAATTGTTAACCTCACTTAGTTCTGCTCATTAACGATTTCCAACAAGCTCATTGAAATATGGATTGCTTCCTCCAAATATTTTAGTTATGGACTCCCCCTATGACTATGTGGAGGTTATAATATGATGAAAGGCCTTATAAGGTGTAGCTGCTTAATCTATTATCCCTATAACTTAAACAGATGCTATTAATGTCATTACTGTTCGTTGTTACTCACTGCTAGAATAGCTGAAGCACCATCAACACTCAAACTGGAAAAGGTCAAAAGCCAAATGCTACCAGGCTCCTGGTGATTTAACTGACAGCCATCAGCATGTATCACAGGACTTGGGTTTCCACTGAAGCAATAGAGAAAAATATTCCTTTTAATTTTTCAGAAGTTAAATATATTTTTCTATAATGTATCTTTTTTCTGATTCTACTCTCTTTTGTACAAAAAAGATAACTACCGTATGTTTTTGGCAAAATCTGCAAGGAGTGTGGACTTGATGGGAACTAGACTTCTACATATTTGTGGGCTTATTTTGGCACTTAGTGATTGAAAACTGTCACTTGGAATGATATTTCTTATATGTATAGCATGATAATGTGTTTTCCTTCATAAATTTTTTACTATAAGCAAATAAAAGAATGTATTCTTTGTCTGATATGTGGCTCTTTTTGTTTGGCAGGGTAACTCCATCTTCCGAAAATCCCAATGGTGCTACCTGTAGTGTAAGTCAGGGAAAGCCCTCTTTAAGAAGAATAAAAGGGAGAATACACAGAAGCAAAAGTCTTGATAGCATTGATTTCTGTGAATTCACTGTAAGTACCGTATCTTTTACATTTATCCTCTATGAAGTTAAGAGAATCTTATTAATAAAGCAGTTGGCTTCTTGCGTTGGGTTTACCTATTTGTCAGATTAGCGAAAGTACTGGACTTAATGTTTTAATTGCCTTGCTATGCTGCCGAATATTAAGTGATGTCACTTGTATAATTAGTGATGTACAACTATATTCTTGTTCTTCAGCAAGCATGAGATATAAATTTTTATGTCAAATTTTAATGTGGCCTGCGTAAGATTAAGAAATTGACTGGAAATTGAGTAAATGTGAAAAGCGAAATAAGATTTCAAATTTTATTTTTATATTGAGATTTTGGAAGTTACGTTTAAAGTCAAACATTACTTTTTACAAAAGCCACAAAACTATTTCAGTTGCATATGGCTATAATAAAGTGCTAGGAAAGGAAATATGTTTTTCTAAAAGATGCGTATGCTTATAGCACTTGAAAGCTGGAATCACAGGTGATAGGTTACTACAATTAGGCAGTACTGGTATGTACCTTTTCTCTTCTCTTTGGTTAGGGGATAGATGTGTTTGTGTTTTGAATGTGAAGTTTCTGAAACTTCAATGTGATCATGGTAAAGAACCATGACAACCTCCCAACTAACTGGGGGGAATTTGGTCAAAACAAATTATATTCTCATAAACTAAAATAATGTAATGTACTTTTAAAATACTTAAACAATGTCAAATAATATGTTAAATTATAAAATGGTTATGAAATATGAGGATGAAAGAGCTAAAAAATATATGCTGCCTTTAAAATGTAGAAATCAATAGTGATGTGAAGATACTGTCTGGCATTGCGTGGTGCTAGAAACAATATCACTAAAATGTTCAGATGGGAATTGGGGAAACATCTTTAAGGCATTACAGTGGTTTGAGTGTGTTGTCTTTCAGTGAGATGTTTTTCACAGATGATGCCAATAGCATAATTGGTATTTTTTTTCTCAGGACAGCTTTGTTTCTAATTGCAAAGTCTCATAGTGCTATCCTTGGGACAAAGAGCTTGTTGTTTGCTGTTCGAGGAAGTAATGAACTTACTAGCGAGGATTTGGGATGTAGTGTGTTGTGTGGTGCCCAGATACTTCTGGATATGGCCAGTCCTGCATGGCTGGGTGCCCTGGCTGGGCAATGTGTGAGGGAGCTGTGCTCGGGCTGTGCTGCCTCAATTCCAGCTGCCTTTGGTGTGTCTGTGCTAACTGTTGTCACAGCACTGATACCACTGTAATCACTGCTCTGCTGAAGGTTACAAATTCCCCTAGGGAGCAAGATTTCCTTCTGCTGTATGGGTCTTCGTCTGTGTGGTCCTATTAAGGAGTTTTATCTAAATCTATCTCTACTCTTGGGGCCTTCAAAGAAAAAGAGATTATAGCCAACGGTAAAAAGAATTTCTTGCATGCCATAGAACCTTTGCAAAGAGATTGGAGACAGAGAATAATGGGCCAGTCTGTATTGGTAGCATACAAATGTGTAGAGTATATACATGTATAAATTCATACATTAATAGCTAAGTATTGATAATTAGGATCAGGAAAGGAAGTTCACTTTTTCTGAGGTCTCATGTTAAAGGATGATACAGGTTTGAATAGCTAAGCACACAAATCAGAGTTAAAAACACGGATTTTCTTGCTGCTGCGTAATTTAGAATCACACTGAAATGTTTCTTGATACTGTATCATTGTGGTTTTATTGTTCTAAAATTGTGATTAAAAATAGATCTAAAGAAGTAGTTGAGTAAATTAGTATGCCAAAGTCTTTCAGGGGTGCTCTCAGAAGTGAACATTTTTCGTGTTGAGAGTCTTCATCTAATAAAAACACTCAGTCACTGGCAGACAGAACAAAATCAAAAATAAAAATTAGAGCACAAGGGAGCTTTTAAAAAATATTCTCTTTGCAACTATTTTATGCTGTAGTATAGTCATTTTATGAACAGCAAAGATGAAAAGTTTCATATTTAAATATGTGGATTACTTATATGCTGACAAAGTAATGTCAGCATCCAGTGAACTGTTGGTTTCATTCATCATGTAATGAGAATGAGATCCATTAGTGATTCTGAGTGTCACTGGATTTCACTTTAAAATAAGTAATGTCTACGTACATCCTAAACAAATCTTTTTTGTAAATCTTTTGTTTCAAAAAGAAACTTGGTTCACTCAGCAAATTCTTACCGAGGACAAATCCTAACAGCAGAAAGACATAAAAAATAACTTACGCTTTCTTTTCTTGAAGTGAATAAATGTGTCCCCAGTGGGGAAGTTCTGCATTTCAATGCAATATGCCCATACAAAAATTCAATACATGAAAATGCTGTATTTACTACTTTACAGTGACTTCACCTGAAGCTGGGGACAAGTTGTGGGAGCTGCATTAAACTGGGAGGCTCATTAAAAGATAGGTTTATTCTTTGCGAGGGAGGGAATAACCAGTGAAGAGCCTTTTGCATGTGTAAAATTTCAGCGGAGGCCAGGGAGGAACTGAGGTGCCTTCAGAGGGTTGTCTGAGGGTGATGCTGCAAAATCTGTTGTTTACCGCAGTTAGTAAAATACGAAGTTTGCGATATTAATGGCTTTTGGTTATACCTGTGGCTCTTAATACGGGTGATCTACCTAAGAGTGCAAGAGAGGTCCTTGCCTGTGAAACCTCATTATCCAATGGCCTGCTGCTGCAGTGACCAATTGCAAGCCTCAGGTATTTGGATGTCCCTGCTCTGGAAGTGTTCAAGGCCAGGCTGGATGGGGCCCTGGGTAACCTGATCTAGTGTTTGGCATCCCTGCCCATTGTGGGGCGCTGAAACTAGATGAGCTTTGAGGTCCCTTCCAAACCAAGCTATTCTATGATTTGTGTGAGACTGTCAAAGCACACAATTCCCAGCTGGTGCATTGCATACCTGTATTAGCATCCCATACCTGGCTCACCTGTATTAAGCTCACAACATCTTTCCAGAAGGTTCAAGTTCTTCCTGATCACAAGTGGTGGGAGTCTGCAGGACTGCTGGCAAAACGTCAGCTTTATTTCTTAGTGATACCTCTGCTGTCTTAAGTGGATGCTACTGAGGTTTGTAAGTGATGCCTCTTTTTACCATTTTGCTAAGGCAGCAAGTGAGAAGATAAAGTGATGAAATTGTTAAGCCACAGAGTGATAGCACAGCAACTCCCTTAAAATGTGTATCCGTTTTCAACTTTTTGCACCCTTTTTCTTTTCTTTATCCTCTCCATGTATTAGTGGTACCACTTAGTCAGATTAGCACCTGTTCACCCAAACTAGGTAAAATCTGTTTTATTGCCCTTCAGTTCTTCTTTAAAGGAGTATCATCATGCTATGCTGTGCCAGATATTAGCCCTTGAAAAACTCAGTTTTAGTGGTATGTGAAAAAAAAAAAACCCTTGTATTTTATGTTGAATATTGGTATATGGTTATTTTCAACCTAGAAATGTTGTGAAACTCCTAGTCTATGTTGCAGAAAAAGGGAGAAAAGAGAAAGAATAGAATTATCAGCTCTTGGAGGCATGTGTGGAATACCTATTACCTTGTAGATTGAGCTTGTTATACTAATGTTCCATTACATCCATATTTTAATCTTTATTACACTGAAACAAACCCTGGCTTTGTACAACTAAACCAGCACACTACCCCAGATAGCAGTAGCACTTCTGAGCCCAATTTGTTGACAAGGTTTTTGTTGTACTAGGCATTGTGCAAACATGAAGTGTTTACTCCCAAAGACCTTACAATCTATTTCTAATAATAGGTAAGATGTGACTAACCTTTGATTCTTTAGCTGCATATGGCTCTCAAGCTGTTCAAGTGCTGCACTGATGCTAGGGCTTCTGAAGGTCACGTTGCGATGCAGGTGCGTTTTGGGACTGCCCTGCTTGATAGAGCCCTGGGAGTTGTCCTCCCCACTTGTGTGTGAGCTACCTCGGGAGGCTGTGTGACAGCTTGGACGTGTGTGAATGGATCTTGTGGTTGCCGACTGTATGGCAGATTTTGTACATGTCTCGTTGCACTACAAACACTGACCACCCCTACAATGTGTAGTTGCAGAAAAACTGTTCCCTTTTTTCCTTTGAGTCAGTACTGATGTTTTCTGGGAATGACTGAAAGGGAGACTTTGAAAACTTTTAGAAGGAGCTCATATAATGAATTTTATGTCTAAGATAGTTTTTTTCATTTTTAGTTTTGTAAATCTTTCACTGGACTTGAGAAATTACTGAAATCAGCACCTTGGAAAGTGTACTTTTAAAGGAATACGGATTTAAGCCTTTCCTGCTAAAATCAGCCCTTGTGGACAGAGGAGCTTGTCTTGGAAATCAGTGCACTGCAGTTATTTCCAATATGAGCAAGTCCAGTGCTTGGAGGCAGCTGGTGCTAGTCTGCTCTCACTGAACGTGCACACAGCTAGGTTCAGTTAACGTGCAGCTGGAGCAAAGCAGAAAATCTTCAGTGTACTTCCACTTGCATAGGAGTTAAAATCCAAGGAATAATTTTGCAAAATGTTATAGCAATGCAGTATTTTTTGTTTTCCACTTTTCCATTCCTTTCTAGTCATTCCTTTTACAGGTGCATTGTTTTGTCTCTTGTTGCCATGTACTGCCAATGAAGTGATGTTGGCTAGAATCGCTGTGCACTAATGCTTTAGAGGTCCATGATGTCAGTATGCAAAGCACAGAAGTAACACAGGAGGGTAGGAGATTACACAAAAGAGGAGAAAAGAAAGACAACTAAGTAAAAAGAGCAGTCTGAATAAAGCACTGTGGAACAGATGACAAAATGGAAGAGGCAACAAAGGAAGAGATAATCAGAAAGTGAGAGCTAGCTAACGCGGGATTGCCTTCTTTAGATAGGGAATGCACGTGTTCACCTAGAACAGTGATTTTTATTGTGCTGTAGTAAGCGTTATGCCTCTGGACAGGTGTGATACCTTGTACAATTTCTTGCAGAGGAGCTGCAGAAACTCGGTATTTCTCTGTGTGCTTGCCTGCTCTCATTAGCAGGATGGAGTGATTGACCTCGCATGCTCCGTGGGGGAGTGTGCCCGGCATGTTCTGTGTGCAAGGAGGTGCGTGTGCGCCCGAGTGCTCGGGGAGCAGCTCCCACTGAGTGTCTGTGTCATTGTGCTGCTGCTGCTCTTACCAGCAATTTCACGTGCTTTATAATTTCTAATGAAGTTTCAAGGCTCTTTAGAGGCTTTAGCGATTAACTTGAATGTATGTTTGTGATGACATCCTTATTTCACTTCCCCAGTCTCGGTAGATTTTTATAGCATACAGCAGGCTTAGAATCAATTTGTTGTTGGAGATGCCCTTACCAGTATGTTGGGTAACTGTTGCTGTGAGTAGCCCCACTCCCCCAGTGAAAAAAAATGTAGTGATCAAAACATAATACTGCACTGTACTGGTTAACTTGTCATGGAGCATATTGCTGAGCAAGGCAGTCTAGTCTCTACTGAAGCACGGATTTATTGCAGTTTTTTATTTAATTTCATCTAGTCCAAACTCATCTTGCCTTTGAATCATCTGACAAATGACTTCTGAGGTGGTAGATATTATTGTGTAATTTTATTTTGGTTTTATTTTTTAATAAAATTCTTCTGGTTTTATACTTCCATTTGTCTTGATTTTCCTGCTGAGTATTTTAATTTGAATATGTGTCTGTAAAACTAGTAAAATGAGAAATGAATAATAACACAAATGATATGTATCAGACTCAATTTCTTAGGATGGAGACATAAGAGTGCTCATGTTCTTTAAAAAGTCCTGCAGGTATTTTGATCATCTCTGTAGATGTGGAAGGAAGAATTCGTTAGCACAGCTGGAGTCTTGTGGATGCCCTTAATTTGTTACTGTTCAGAGAAGTGTGGCTGTTATGCAGCTGTTTCCGAGATTTAAATCCTCTCTGGTAGCTTAGGCTTGCTTCACAATATTGTTGTTGTACTGTAACCCATTTATTATAATAATTTAATCTATTGATGGTGTATGAACACAGTACTGACTTTATACAGTAGTGCCAGTTTTGGCCAGTTTATTTTACCTAAGACAGTTTAAATAGTGAAAGAAAAGGAATATTTAAGCAGTTAACACATTTTACAGTTAATGAAATGAAAATACTTTACATCTTACTTGTGTATTTTCATCAGTCAAGTATATAAAAAAAAGGCAGAAAAATACGTATTACAGGTTTTAATATATATAGTTAATAGTTTTAAATCAGAGGAAAAAGAGTTGAATTGGAACAACTTTGGAAATATAATACCTATGGGAAGAGGAAAAAATCTGCAGGCTTTTGATCCAAGATTATAACTCCTCTGGGAAAGAGGAGTATATTTTCAGCATTGTTTATTCTGTCATCTTGCTTTTTGTTTAAAAACAAATCCAAAGTTTTATGTAAGAGCTATTCTAAATGTCAAGGCAAATTATTAAGTCTCAAGCATAATACTAGGTGAAACTTATGCAGCCTTAGGATTAACCTAAGGAAGTTAACCATAAATGAACAAGTAATTTAATTTGCTAAATTCTGAATTATGGTTGACCTTGATTTGTGTTTCTGAATTGATTCAGACTGATTGATTTACATTTCTCAACAAATTCAGTGCTCCAGTTTAAGTCTATCAAGAATGTTACCTCCATAATAGACATTATACTGATGACTGTGTTTACATTTAATTTTAATTAGAAATATGTTTTTGAGTGAGTGCATATTTTAGGTTTTTTTTATTTCTTCTCGGGATGGCGTTATGAATTTGGGCAGATGGAGCTGTACTGAAATACTCTTTGGCATTTGTTAGAGTAATACCTGCTTGATTACTCCACCACCATTATATTTGGCGGATGATTGTGACTTGTCAGGTCCATACTCTCTTAAAATGTCAAAAGATATGTAGGCCATTGTGCAGTTTGTCTTTAGATTACATAATACCAGATCCTCTTTGTGTGATGGTGTAGGATGCTGGTGTCATGTATTTACTCTCAGTATTACAGTGCTCACCTGCTGGTGAGCTGCAGCCCCAAGCAGAGTGAGGGTCCAATTGTTTGTCCTTCAGCTAGCCCAGAGACAGGGGGAAGCAGAGAGGTGGCTGAGAATGACCACTGTCTGCTTTTGAGATACTTCCGAGCTCCCTTGGATGTCTCAGTTTCTGGACTGAACTCTGTATGGAGCCACATGATGATCAGTGTCGTATTAAAGTGAATTGATGGGATGACTCAGGGAAAAGAGTAACACTAATATAAATGTAAGCTTCTCTAGGTCAATGCTAATGTAATTTTTTTTTTCTGAAAAATCAAGGGTCCTTATTGTAGATTAGATACCTTAATGTTTTGTTAGGCATTAGATACTTGTGTAGTAAATAATTGTTTCTGTCCAAAAGAATTTTATGGGAGTGAATCTAAACTGGCTTTGAGTCTAAGCGCATTTATCTTTCATGCCAAAAATTCTTTCTAGATTTATTTCTAGAGTAGAAGTTGAGATTATATTGCTCAATCTATTTTCCTGTTATTGATAGATTTTATTTGTTTGACCTTTCTCCACTGTTGTGCTCAAAAAGAGGCAGACTTGTTAGATATGAGGAAGCAAGACTGCAACAATTTCTATTGCAGAGTCTCAGCCTTGAGTTTAAAAATAGCAAATAACAGAAGTGTCAGTATGAGTGGCTTTTCAAATGTATCACTAGAATGTATATGCTAGTAGCATGTCTGTTTTAATATTTTTATTAGGTTGCTGGAGGTTTTTTTGGTTTAGGTTTGTTGGATGTTTGGGGTTTTTTTGGCTTTTGCTAGTTTTTGCCTTACCAGAACTGTTTCCCCTTGGAAACTGGAGTTTGGGTGATTAATTCTAATGGCTTTTAAAATTTGATTTTTATTATTAAGCAAAATATGTTGTTTTTGTTTGCAAAAGCTGCTTGGAATTTTTTGTCATTAAATACTTGTCTATGCGTGGGCACCGCTGGCATGTCTGCAAAGATATAATAATTTTGTAGAAATAATAATGATCCTATAATGCAAGTACAGTCAGTGTCAGCATGCAGTCTTTGGTAGGGACAGAATTTTTTCTTGCTGCTTTTTCTAGCAAAAGAAATTGAAATGTTTTCTTTGACCTTCAGACACTTCCTTTCTGTTACTGTCTCAGAAACAGGATTCCTTGATCCATGCCTGGCAAAACTACAGAAGGTTAAGGATGGGAATATTAGTATTCCACATGCACTTAAAACTTGTTTGTGCACTGAAATGAACGGAAGAATATTTTCTTCCTGAAATAGGGGAATTGATCTACATGAAGAATCAGAGTATCTTCGTAACTTATGCACAAAGACAATAGCCACAGTTAAAATTAAGGCCTTCAGGTTTTCAAGAGATTTTAAGCCTCAAGCCTTTCACTGGGTAGGATTCTCTTAAAGTGCCCATCCATTGGTGCTCTCACCAAGCAGGACTTCAGTCAGACAGGTCAGCTCGGTATGGAGGGACTTCAGGAGTGTTCCAGAGGAACAGGTACTGATGTATATGGAAGTGATGCAGACAGAGTGTCTGCAAGTGTTGCAGTAATACTCAGCTGCATTTCCATAAGCCCGAAGATGCGCTTGGCCAAATACTAAAGACGCTGAGGGCGGGCTGGGCAAGATCTTGAAATACATTTGGCCTCCTTAGAAGGTCTTTCAAATTTCTTTTTTTCTTTCAAGTTTTAAGTTTTTTAAGTTACAATAGAAGAAATATTAATCAAAGTATTCCATAGCTGTTACTCAGATACTCCAGTCAGGATAGCTACTGGAACACTTCAAAGTAGGATTTCACAGCACTGGGTTATATTTCTTTCCTTACACTTTGGAAGAAGGTCTTCTTTAGTTACACAAAGGGATGAGAAGATAGTGTGAGTGCCTGAGCAGCTGCAGAATTCCTCTTTTTAAAGTCGGCTATGCTCAATTTTATCTGTCACTATCCAGATGCTGATGTTCATATCTGTCTATATAAATTATATAAAAATATAAATATACATGTGTTATATGTACACGCATGCATGCACTTTGCATTTAATATAAAACATATTACTGGTTAGAGTCACTTTTTGTCAGCATGATCTCTACATAAATTTTTAGAGTCTTGTTGACTAAACTCTGCCTGTCATGTTGTACCATCTCTGCCAGTAGCAAACAACTCCAAGGGCAGGGCCTGACCCTACACAGGCAGTCCTTCAACAGCAGTTGTAAAATGTCATCGTCACCCTGTCAAGGTCTGCTTTTACTGAATTTTTTTCCTCTGCTCCCTAGAAGTCCCATTGGGCATTCAGGAACGTCTCATTTATCACTCAAGTAAAATACTGCTTTTTTGAATATTCTTCACCATCCCAAAGAATTCTCCATCTAGCCCTTTTCCCATCTTTATTGGCCAAATGGCTGGGGAGTGTGCCCAGGCAGGGAACAAAGGAATTTGCCTTTAGCAGATGGTTTATTTTAAGAGGATGCGCCAGTACTAATGTAGAAGAACTGACAGGATACTCTCAGCAGTAAAAAAAAAATTGAAATATGGGCTGTAGCATAAGGTTTTGCTGCAGTCGCTGGAAAAATATTAACTGAAAATGTTGTTAAAATAATGGAAACATAATTGTATGCACTGAAAGTTGAAAATGAAGTACATTGCACCCAACACCCGAATCTTCAACCTAAATGCAGAATAAAATAAAAGAGATTGATTGTGAGCACCTTGGAATTCAGACTGCATGAATTTGCAAAAATGTCATAGCAGACTTCTAGGAGAACGTTGGGTTTTTTTAGTCCAAAGAAATTTATTTTTGACGTCTGGGGCTGTGAATGGAAAACAAATTGTTTATAAGCTGTGCTTAGACTGAAAAAAAAGGGTTAGACTGCGTTAATGGAATAGGGCAGTTAGCGTGGGCTGGCTCATCCTTCTTGCAGCAATAGAGACACTTTCAGTTTGCAGAGATTCTGGTTTCTTTTGGCACAGATGTCCTTTTTGTCCTCTGGCACAGTTTTCCTTGATTTTTCAAAGAAATATTGGATGTTTGTTACTTGTCTATATCTAAGAAGAGCAGCTTGCTTCTCCCACTGGTATAATATGCCTTTGCTTATTGCTCTGCAGTATTCTGTGAGGGAGCATACAGGACTGGATAACCTCTACAGAGCAGCTGCCTTTGGATATTTGGCACTGTTATTAGCAATATACTATTGGGATCACAGGCTCCTGTAATAAATTTAGCAATCTTGGCTGCACTATCATTATACTTATCTAGCACCCATCAGAGCTAGAGAATTTGAAAAGTACATATCCTATTCTCACCGTGGTGAGTACCACTGCATGAATAGAAAGCAAGCAAGTAATAGTGTTTGCATTTTTATGAAGATTTGACATTTAACTTTTGGTATCTACTGACATCTCCACCTGTATAATGTATTGCCTTTCATTGACCTTGAGGACAGCCCAGGGAAAGGGGGCTGAAAGGCTGGTAATGATGGGGAAAAATCAGCAAGGAGAAGGTCTGCTCTTGGAGCTGCTCAAAGGTTCAGAAACCAGAAAGTGCTTTCTCAGCCTGCTTGGAAAGTAAGTTAGGAATATACAGTATCCAAGTCTGAGCAATGTGCTTTTCAGTGAGGTTTCTTGCAGTTCTTCAGATAAAGGAAAAATAATAAAGTCACGCACTACAGTGTGGCATGGAGACTGTACAACACAGCCCAACTACAAGCACAGCTCTTGTTTTCCCCCTCTTAGAAAGGCAGCATGTCTTATAATATTATTATATTACTATAATATTATAATCATTTACTTGACTGATAAAGTAGAATAATATGATTGCCAGTCAAAGCTGCACACCAAAGTTAGATGCTGCCTGAGTGCTCAGGCAGCACTCAGCTGGCCTTTGTTAGGTGTATTTTTTACATATGGACTGTTTAACACAGGTTTGTGAAATCATGATTCATTTACTGTAATGAGATAGGGATGTGAGCTCCCAAATGAAGACTCTCAACAGCTGCTAGAAAGCTTTTCACGATTTATAATTGGATATGCAGTCTATATTATTTCATTCTTAAACATGTGATCCCTGTGAAACTTGGTTGACCAAATTAACCGAGTTTGCCTTTCTTGGTTATCTGCCAGTGCTTGCATGATCAGAGAACTACACGGCTTTTCCTTTCTCTACCTTCAAGGTAAGGCAGGGATGGCCTAAATCAGGTGTTTTCATATTGCACCACTTAACTAAAAGATGTTTCCAGTAACTGGATGCAGTATTTCCTTTACATTCACTTGCAACAGTTTTGGGCAATATAACAAAATAGCTTTGGATACCTGTGTGATTACTACAGAATCCAGTACTTGCTGGGCAGTAACAATCCAAGGATGCAAGCACACAGAACTGGCCTGCCTTCATTTCTCCACTTCCTAGCAATTCTTGTGAATGTTCACAGGCCAGCTAGAATGAGTTCAGACACATGCCCAGAAATGTGATGCATTAATCTGAAAGTTCTGCAGCCAATACTTTATAATCTCATATTTGCATTATTAATCTCTGAAATATCTGCTTCATGGATTCAGATCTGCTGCTGTGCATTCTGTGAGGGCATTTTAGGGCTTTAAGACTGGTTCATGAAGAAATACAATTCAGGATGGAAAACAGACAATTTTTAAGAACTAGTGCAAAACCAGGAAGATAATGGATGAGTCAGGAGGATTTGTTGGACTTGATCCCAGCCACCTAAAATTTCCTGACAGGAGCTTCATTTTTTCTTATACCATGACAAACTTTTCCGTTTAAGATGGTACTTAGAATGGTGCCTGCACTCTGTGGAGTGCTCACAGGAGTGATAAGGCACAATTTGCAGTGTTATGCATCTTCTGCTGATACTGTCTTGTGGAAATGTACCTCTGTGGGCAGCAATTGCAAGTGTAAAGTGTCAGGCAAAGTATTATAAGTAACTCCCTGCCAGCATAAGTCTTTCTTATAAACTTCCTGATTCTGCTGATAATCTAGGATTTTCTGTATGGGATTGTGTTCTTTTCAGACTATACCTTCCAAAAGCATCTTTAATGAATTGGTGGGGATAACACACTCTATGGGCTTGGCATGAGGCGTGAGATGTCCTTGATTAGATCATACTTCAAGACTTCTAGCAAAACCAGCTGAAGATCTGTAGTTATATTTTGTCCTTTAATGGTCTTGCTTACTCAAGGTTTACAGTGGCTTTTACATTTTTGTTGGCACACTTCATCTTCTCTTGTTTTCATAGTCAGCTTTTGTGGTGATTATTATTCCTATTACAGTAGTAGTTAGAGCACCCTGTTAGCATCAGAGTCCTACTGTATCAGATGAGCTACAAACATAGAAGAAAACTCAGTTCTCTAAGCACCAAATATGTTAAAATGTGTTAAAAACTCACTAGTACAGATGTATCAAGTGGAATTAAAAAGGTATAGATGGCTTATCACCACAGTGATAGTTCCCCTAACTTTACCTCAGGGCGCTGCATGAAACTTAAATGTTTGTCTCTTCTACGTTTTTACTTTGGTACACTAAATATTCAGGAAATTGAGGAGAATTTGCCCTGAAATCACGTTTTGTCAGGATCTGTAGTTCCTCTGGTGTTAAAACAGGCACCCATACTGCCTTTTCTGCGGCTGCTCTAATTAAAAGTGAAGTGGATATTCTGCATCCCAGCAATGGGGAAGACCTTGTATAAGGATATTAGAATGGAGTTTGTTGAAATGAGGTATTTTGGCAGACCAGAATCAATGAGTGGGATAAATATGGGATTGAACAAAACAAACATGCTGGAGGGGAGCACGTGGAAGGAAACTCAACCAGTGTGTTTTCACCCAAAGGACACAGTCTGGAATGTTTGTTTAAAGGTCAAATGTTCTTAGTAGAAATATCATTGAGTAAACACCTCGAGTGAAATAAACTACATTTGAGAGGAAGAGGACTGAGGTGTAGATCTTTTTAAAAATATTTGCCCTTTGAAAGGAAAATAATCAGAGAATATCAGTTGTCATAGTTGTGCTTATGGTTCATAATGTGATATTAGAGGATAAAGTAATATATTTTAAAACTATTGTGGGAATCTTAAGTGTCAGAAAACACTGTTCACTTGTATTGGTATGGGGAAAGCAGAAATTTCAGCAGAACATATGAAAATAAAAGCGACTTCCTCTTTCATGCAGCTGCTTCTGTTTTCTGGAGTGCAGAGAAGTATTTTCAGACAGTTCCTTGCTTTCAGACAGTTCAGACAAGGAACAAGGTGAGAAGAATGAGTCCTGCTAATTATTAGTTATTAAGCTCCCTGACTAATGAATGAGCCTGATTTTGGTAGTGCCAAATCATTTTAGCGCGACACCTGGTTAAAGATAATTGCTTCTGAACATTACCTGTGGAAATGCTCAAAATTAATAAGAATTTTCATCTTAGCAACTGTTGTTATTAGGTATACTTATGAAGCTGTGGGTGTAGGAAATCATTCTTCTACAAGAAAAGTTTCTGGCACCTTTCTGATTGAAGGGGAGCATAGAGGAAAATTCCAGTAGGTATGTTGGAATTCTGCCACAGTTTACCTGGCGTTGAGAGAACTGTGATATGTGATATGTAAGCTAGCTTGTAGGCTAAACTCAGAAGTGGGCAGTAATTACCTTGCTGCTCACAACTAGAGGCCTGAAGAAATGAAAAGATTTCAGAGCCTCTTGTCTAGTCAGGATTTCTCTGTGTGCCATCTTTGATGCAGCTAAATTAGATAATTTCTAATTTTAACTATACAATATACAAAAACAATGAAATGAATGCAGAGATGCGTGCCTAATTGAAGGATCTTTGAACCAAATGGGTTAGAATATATAAAAATCTTCCCCTCAGTTAACACAATGCATTTTCATGGTCATTTTGGAAAGACACCAGTAGGGTGCATAGTTGGGCTTCACAGTGATATAGTGTTGCCATTTACTGTAGTTTTAGTCCAACCTTTTTGATGTAATGTGGTGTGGGTTTTTTAAGTATTTCTTCCTGGGGAAGATTTTCATTGATCTTCCCTCCCTTGTAGCTGTGGGAACAGCTTCAGAACTTGGTTATAGTATATACCAAAAGCTCAAATGAGAAAGGACAAAGAAAGTGTCAGACCTGAAAAAAATGTGAAAGAAACTCAAGCGCTCGGCCCTTCTGCCTTTTAAGTCACTTATGACTCACAGTTTTGACTGACTGAACTTGGCAGCATTTGTGGTATTTTGGGTATATTTGTGGAAGCCCACAATAGTGGGTTTTGTCATCCTTTGTATTCAATAATTCAACACAGATTTTAGTCTTTTAAATTGTTGGAGTCCTTTGAGATCTTTTCAGGAGTGAGAGTTAGCTTTGAATTACTTGAAAAGTATTATTAAATAGATTATGTAAAGAAAGTGTGATCTCCTTTGGAGGTTTTCTATCCTTTAATAAGGGGCAGAAAGCCTGGGAGCAGGGCCAGAAGTAAGAAGTTGGCAGGGGCTGTGCCTCCTATAGAAAAGGGAAGGGAATTTGGAGTCTAAACCTGAGCAGACAAGGAGGTGGAGGAGAATAAGCCAAAAGCAGGGAATGCAGCTTTGAGGAGCAGGGGCAGAAGCAGTGGGAAGCAAGGCATACAGTCAGCAGCCGTTTGACCAAACCAGACTGTACCTTCTCCTGCACAGCTGGAGCCAGCCTGCATGCGGTCTCAGAGCTGCAGTTCCCTGCCCTTGTCCCGTCCTCGGGGACAGCTCTCTGCAGAGCCGTGTCCCACATGGGCGTCCTGCCTCTGCCGCTCGCTAGCAGGTCCCCTGGGGCACGGTGGCACTGCTCAGCCCCGCTGCTGCCAGCCTCAGAGCTGGCAAGAGCCTGTTGCAAACCTCTCCCGCACCTTCAGCGCTGCTCGGGGTCCCTTACGTAACACAGCGCTGGAAGAAATCAAGGATTTCAGCCTTGTTCTGAGTGAAGAAGACTCATCTAATCTAGCTGCTAGGAGGAGTCAGCAGAAAAAACGAAGGATGCTCAGGATTTTAAGTATTTAGTATGAGGGTGAATCAGCTGTGAACTTGGCAGGGTCCAAGTACTGAACCCCAATAAACTGTGTTTTTATTAAATTAGAGTAAATTGCAGAAATTGAATGTTTGACATTGATTTTCAAGAAATTATTCCGACACTTGTAGGAGGGAGCGCCATCTAAGCCTGCTTTCCATTCTTTGATTAAACTACTTAAAATGCATTTGAATAAAGTATTAGTTTTTAAAGGAAGTATTAAAGTACTATGTAGTAATACTGTCTTGTGTCAAAGATTCATTATGAAATCAAATTATGTCAAATAAAAAACTTCAGTCATTTTTTAGCCTCTCAAAGCTCAGATAGTTCACAATTTGAAGAGTAGTCTTGAAAGGATGTTACAGATAAAGTAGCATAAACTCGGGCAGACTGTTTCTCAAAGTTGTGTATGTTTTATACAAAAAAGAGGCACTGACATTTAGCTAAAGCTGTTTGAATATTGGCAGAACAGTACCACAAGTAATAGAACTGCAGTATTTTCAAGTGCAGAAGGTGATTTGTCCTGGACCAGTCTCTTAATACGAAGGTGGAGACTTTAAACACAATGAACAATTTTCTTCTTTTTATTTTTTTTTTATTTTACTCTGTAAATATGCTAGATTAATTTGAGTAAACAGTTACTTCATGCCCCATAGGGACAGTTCTCTGACTTGCTCACACTTTGCTTAGCTATGATTTTCAGTATGTATAATTAATCAAACTAATGAACTTACCAAAAAAGTATATAATATTCTATTGTAATCCAGCTCTCTTGACTTTGCTTTTTGACCTTTTTGGATATTTGAATATTTTTTTCTTAAAAAAGCATGTAGGAAAATCCTGTAACTGCTTTTGTAGAGCCACCCCAAGCTTACTGTCCTTTTGTCCTTCTAAGAACCACCAGTGTTGCTGTCTGTGAGGGGTTATGTCAAGTAGGTTACAGAGCACATCACATCCAGTGTTGCTTTTGCAGCAGCTGAGACACACCCTGTGCTGATGCAGTAGTGGTGCATGGTGGTTTATACACCAGACTACTCTTCTTTCTTCTTTCCTTCCTTTCTTTTAACCATTCCACATTTCCATACTAATCTTGTTACGCTTTTAGTGACAAGAGCAACTTCAGAACTTGTGATACTTCCTTCACAGTGCAGCTCTGACAACACCATCTTTTCATAATTGTGTGTAGGCTAAATGTAGAAGTGATGTAAAGGGTATTGCCATCTCAGTTTGAATGCAAGGAAGGAATGAAATTTTAAGCAGGAAAAGCAACTAGAACTGATGAGACAAACAGTATCTTAGCTGATACCACCTGTAACTGTGCAGACATACGTGCCTGTGTAGGGCATTAAACCGGGTATACCTCACAAATAGAGATTAATGCTAAACCTTAAAGTTTTTGAAGAGAATGCTTTACCACAAATGAATGGCTATGTGCTTGATAGGAAATCTCTTGCATCACAAACAATCTACTCACAGAAAAGAGGTAGAGTCTGAGAACCTGATATAATTTGTTAGTGTATAGTCAAGCATTTTTATTAAAAAAGTAGGAATATTTCCATGGGAAAGCCTACTGGAATTTTCTGAGCTAGGGCCACTTGCTTTTCTTCTCTCATATTGCTGCATTTTCTCCCATTCTCCAAATCTTGTGCTAATTAGCCTCCTACCTGCTTTTTCCCGATGCCAGTTCTGACTGTCTCACACCATGTTCAGTGCTTGAATCCCCTTCCTTCTGTCTTGTGCTGGCTGAAATCCATCTCTCTGCATGCTAAATATGTTAATTAATTTTCTCATACACTGGACTGCTATATAAACTTGTTTTCTTTAATCACACATATGGGTAGCTTAGTTTCTTACAGAATACATGTATTTTCATATATGTTCTGCAGTAACATAGGAAAATTAACTTAAGAGGCCATATCTTCAAATATATGCCTCTCCGCAATCCCTAGAAACTGAAAGTATCAGTCAGCCAGAAATGCATCCTGCAGCAGTCCATCTCTGGTTGCATCTCTGCTTCCCCTGTCCATTTTTAATGTAGTCATTATTTTCTCTTGGAAAATGTGCAGGGAAGGGAAAGCTACAATAGCAGTGAGCAGTGGGATGATATTGTGAGGTAGAACTGCTCTGCTGCAAACTACATTGCAGTACAGAAGAGTGGAAGGAATTTGTACAATTTGTACCAAATTGTGCATTTGGGTTACGCTGTCTGAGTGATGGATCATTAGCAAATGACCACTTTGTCCCTAAGGAAAGCCCTGGTCTCTCCTAACAGTTAAATGCTCTATTTATGTAGTCTTGATGTCATTGAGGGTAGCAAATGAAAACACACGGTGATTACACTGGTGCAGCTTCCTGTCTGAGAGAACGGCGAGAACCAGATGCTGGAGATGTTTCAAGCAAGCATGGGTAGAAAAATCTTTCCCCTAAATAACTCTGTGTTGCTTTTATTTCAGTAGAAATTAGGTTAGGCCTTAATCCGAAGTTTTAACATCTTTTTCAAAACTGTTGACAATGCTTGTATGTTCTTGAAATGTATACACACAAACGAGGTGAAGTTTCTGCCCTGAACACTGCCTCTGGCAATGAATTCTATAATTTAACCAAATTAGAAAGTCTTGTTCTTTTTATGGTATTTTTTTTAGTTGGCTTTAGGAAGTTCAGATGTTAATTTGTTAAATCTTCTTTCTGGTAATCTGAGACAAAAATCTAATCTTCATCCATCATAAAAACATACCAGTTTGCCCAGTTGCAGTCCTTTTCTTACTTAGAAGAGGTTTTTCTATGCAATTTTGCATCTTTCCTCTGCAGTTCCCTTTTTAGAAGCAATGACTCATAAACATAGAGTTGAGGTGAAGACCTATTATTTATTCCTTGAGGAAATTATAGTGTTTTCAGTGCTAATCTTCATTCAGCTCCCCAGCTATCTTAACACTTTGTTACCTTTTTTTGGTACCACAATCAGATGTTTCTGCTGAGCTTTCTGCCATTAAATAAATGGTCACAAAATTTTTTGGTTTGACAGAATTCATTTACAACTGTCATGCTAAAACTTTGCTTTGTTTGGTATTTTTGAACATTAAGTTTTATTTGTCTTTATGTTGCCTATTTAGCTTGACTGTTTAGGATTTCTGAAGCTTTCATGGCATTTTTTGGTTATGACTTGACAGTTGTTCTATGTCACCTGCATTTATCTTTTATTTTTCTACAGATTACTATTCCTAGGAGATTCAGTCAGAATTATGGAGCAATTCATTGCCATAATAAAAATGAACTGTTTATTTTTTATTCTTCACTTTACATCCAAATTTTGACTCAATATGATATTTCTATATTGGGCCAAAATATGCCTTCCCCATTAAGGGTGAATTTTGAACAAGACATCTAAAACATTCAGATGCTCCCTTAGCACAAGAGAATAATTCTGTGAAAAGCACACGTTTCATAAAATTTAATTATCTTGGCTAGCCTCAAGTTTTTTCATGTTTTAAAGACCTTCATTGTATATTTAGTCAATGTGCCAAGGAAAAATACCTTGCAATATTTCTTATTTCCTAGCAAACAGGAAACCTGCAACCCTGTGCTGGTTTTTACAAGCATAGGGACATCCAGAACCAAAGTGAGGCAGCTTGCTCAATAAGGACCTTTCACCATCCCGTTGGCTTTATTTCTGCTGCTCTACCACTTGCTTCCTTGTTTCAACAGAAAGGAAGCTGCTAATAATAATATAAATGCAGAGTGAAATAAAATACATTAATTTATTAATTGAAAAAATACATTCATTAAAATAATACATAAAAAACATTATTTGAGTCGAAATCCTTTAGTTCAATTTTGTCAATGCCTACTTCTAATCTTACTTCGCTATTTTTAGATAGCGTTCAGACCTCATTAGTGCTTCACTTTTAATAGTTTTTCTTTAAATCCTTTAATACTCTAAATGAGATTGCTCTTTTCTGGTGTCCAAGAGTCAGGAGGGAATGCTCAGAAGTGGATTGTTACAATTTAAAAATTGGAGTATTGCTCCCACTAATGCCCATTAGAATACTTGGTAATCACACCTTCCTGACAGATGGGAACAAAGGTGTCTGATGAAAGGATCTGACACGGAGGTTAGAGAGCAGAAAATTTGGCTTTTATGCATCCTCCCTTTTTTGTCGTTGTCCTTTGGAAGGTGCTTTTCGTGGAGGTTTGTTCTCGGGTGTTTGCAGTAGGCCCCTGGATGGACACTGAATTTCCAGGTTCCACAGGGTGTGCCACATCTGCAGGCACAGCTCAGCGAGTACCGCCTGGTTTGGTGGGAGGGGTGGTATAGCCACAGCTCAGCTTCTCTCTCTGAGCACCTTCACAGGTTTGCTGGTGCTTTCAAGTCCATCTAGCTTGAAACATCTATTTATTCTGAAGATATCTTTGATGCAATTATGAAAGTAATAGGAAGATGGTCAGTCATTGTTCTAAACAGCTGGATTACAGGAAATCCTCGAAACACCATACGTTTTTAAAGACTCCTATTTTATTTGAGCTGGTTGGCTCTGCTTTCACCAGCTTTTACAATGTGACAAGCAGCAGACAGTAGGATGGGAAAGACCAGGGAATTCGGAATCACAAAGCTGCTGACTTGCAGTTACGGTTTACCAGCAGGAAGGGGCTTTTCTCATTGCTTATCTCATTACTTTTCCCTTGAGATCTAACCCAGCCACACACATACCAGAATATTTAAATATGTATAGAAACTATTTTCAAACCCTTTTGAACCAAGTTTTCCTTCGCCTCAGCTGGCTTCATTTCTGTGTCTTGGCCAATGATTCCTGTGTTGAACTTTTGTAATTCCTTTATTAATATTTCTTTAAGGAAAACTAAAAAAACTGCAGACAAAAGGCATTTTTGTCAGTTTTATGAGTAAATTGTCTTTAAATGTCAAATTACATTGCAGATAAATCATTTTTAGTATCAATTCAAGGACTAAGTTCACATTGTATTCTGGAACACATCAGAATGCTGTATAGCACAAGTCATGAAGAAACCTGCAGACTATCTCTGAAAAAATATTTATACTTTGTCTCTTATTCTGAACTGTAGATCTGAGAGTGCTTTAAACGAAATCTAAACTGTTAAAGAAAGAAAACCAGTGACCTAGAACTAGAAGTTGAGTAAGTTCTGTGACAAAACAATTCAGAGGAATTTCTGAATATTCTCTGGAAAATTTCTAACCTCTCTCTTTTACCTCCATAGAATCTAAGATTCCTGAAAACACCAGTGATTTCACCAAGTAGATGTCCTTTTCTTGGCTTTTGAGCCAAATTTGCTGCCTATAGATTGAGAGTTATGCAACTGACTGGTGAAATTAATTTGACTAATTCCTTCTTATGAAGAGTGGAAGGTAATAAATCAGTTTGGAAAAGAAGCATGCTCAGGGTTAAGCACGCAGGTAACTTATTGAAGGATGAGGTGTCATCACAGATTCAGTACCATCTTAGCCGCTATCGTCTGCTTCAGAAGACAAAGAGTTTTCTTTCCTCACATTGAATTCTCTTTGAAGTTTAGTAGATCTCTGTGATGTTTTGTGGAGAAGATGGAATGTGTAACATCATATGGTGATGGGACTGTAATAGTTACATAATTAATCTTTCTGCACTGATTACTATGTATTGCAAACATTTTCAACATTAAAGTTTGAATATTTGGGTTTGTTATCCATGTTTATACAACACTCCATGGACACTGCAGGGGTATCTTGCTGGTACATTTAGAGAACTGAAAGGAAGGACAGCTTTAAAAATAGTAGGATGGGAGCACAGCTGGGTTGGATGGTGACCAAGCATCTCAGAAGCTGTTTAGTGACTCACTGTCACACTCCAGTTCCGGAGCAGCCGCTTTCCGGGACAGCCACGCTGCTGACCCTGTGATGGATCAGAGCTGACTTGAGCTGCTTCAGAACTATGTGTAGCTCAAGAGCCACACGTTGGTCCCTCTGGCATAGATTGTTCAAGTTTGTTATGTCTTATGGTTGTTGGATATGCTGTATGGTGTGTTATCCCACCGCCTTACTAGGGATTACAAGCATATCCCTGTGATAGTCCCTGTGAAAGAACACAGATGAGAATGAAATAAAGATATTTCACGTTTTTTCTGAAATCTTTTCCTGTGTTCCTTTGATTCTACAGCAAAACTTGTTTTCTGAAGTTCAATTCTTATTAGGCATTGAGCTTTCAATGATGAATACTCATTAACATGACTTTTTGTGCAATTTGCTCCAAACCCACTTTTAAAATCAGTGTTTATTTTTTGTGCCTCTGCTATCTGTAAGGTATTAGACCTTTACTGCTTTTATTTTATAGCATCTTACACGTGTCTTCTTCCCCTGTAACAGGAAAACCAGTGTGGAAGTGTGAGTCTCGTATTCCTTGTTCCTCCGTATGATCTTTGGTTACATCATAGCTTTTAGCATGTACAGAAGACACAAGCACTGTATACTTTTCTGACTGTGAATGTCTTTTTGCCTACTGCAATCACAATTGCCTCGTGTGCACTTTTTTAGTTGATGCTGATTCTTACTGAACTTAATCCCTCTTCTGAAGAGAAATGCCTGTCGAACCTTGTAATACTGTCAAAAAGCATGAAATTCAGAGAATCATGTTAGTGATGGAAAAGTCCTGTTAGGTCATCCGGTCCATCTCTTGCCAGCACAAGATTCTCCACAGGGATACTCTCTAATGCTCTGCCTACTTGAGAATGGTCTGTAGTTCTTCAGCTGGAAACCCTGAGACTGATCCATTGCATGTGTAATTATCCCATTGCAACATTTCTCCTCTGTATTTGCCTAAACTTTGACCTGCAGACCAGTCAGGTAATAACTGACTGTTGAGCCAGAGCATCTCCGTGTGTGTGTGGCTGTAGTGTATCATATCCAAAAGGCATGAATGAATACTGGCAAAATGACAAAATATTACCAATGTCTAAAGGGACACATGACTGAGCAGACCAGCATCCTCTTTCTGCACTGTCAGGCAGTTCTTGCCAAGAAGCTGAGTATCAGTGGCTGTGTTGTTCAGTGTAATACTATGGCAGCTGTCTTCTCAAGTGCCTCGGTACTGTATTGGGTAAAATTCTGAGCTTAGCAGAGTCGTGTATTTCTTTCAGGTTTCCTGATCCACAGAGTAGGATGTAAAGTTGTACATCTCGTGATTGGAAGTTTGTGATACTGGAGGATCTTAACTAAACAATTATGGACTGATATTACTGAAAAGCTATCTAGCTCACAGCAGTCTCAAATGAACTTTCTATATGCATCTCAGAGTCTGTTTATTTAAAATAAATGAAAGACATACCTATTAAAAGTTGAGAGATTCCCAGGAGGAATACTGGTTCACTGGTCCTGGGGTGTGAGGCTTCTCATCTGCCACCAACCGTGGTGAGCCAGGGCTGAGTTTTGGAGCTTTTAGTTTTGGAGGCTTTTAAATGTGTATTTGTAATAGTCTTACTTGAACTAAAAAGTGATTCTCGAGGAACAGCCCATAACTCCGATAAAGGGTTTGGAGTCTGGAACGTTCTCTGGGGCAGTAAGCAGCAGTCTGTGGGACCTCTCTGGCAGGTTTCTGAACTGCTCAGCCAGTTGTTACATATTTAGTGAGTAACCTGTGTGCTGGAACTGTGCACTGGCCAGGCGTGTTGCAGGCTCTGGGGACAGCCAGTGCCTTGAATTACTGGGTGTATAATTAATCCTTAAAAGAACTGTCTCTTCCAATGTAGGAAAAAAGCTCTAAAGGGACGGCTAAAGTATTATTTTCTTCTAGTGGTTTTATTTGACTATTTAGTAATATGTAGGAAAACTAATGCTTTAAAAGCTTAAGATTTATGATAGATATAATGTGCCTCCTTTTATTGTGTGTGGTCTCAAGGTGTACATTTTCCTGTTAAAAAAATTGCAAAATCTTACTATTTTTAAATTATGTATTCTAAAAGTGAAGATAAAAAGTTCATGAACTTAAAAGCTACTTTAGCTGTGCCAAAGGAAAAAATAGCCTTCAAACATCATTTTTCTCTCCAAAAATCATCTGAGAAGACCGTGTCTACCTCACATGGTATCATCACAGCAGTCTTTTGATAAGAAGTGCCTCTTCTTAGGCCCTTCAGGACTGAATTGTTTGAGTTGCTGGACACTGATCAGCACAGCTCATAAACAGATTGTAAAAAAGTGATTAATACTGAAGGTAAATTTTGAACTCCTTGTAAGGAAAGGCTGGAGCAGAGACAACTATTGAAAATATCGCTTTTTGTAGATTGATGGTAAAATATATGTATGCAGCCCTCTTGTGACTTGTGCTATGTGAAGTATCAGTTCTGTGATTATATCATTGACAGGTTCTACTCACAAAATCCTTAATAAAATTGATCTTTTGAAATTGAAATATAAAATTCCATGTGGGCAAAAGTGTCCTGACATGCAGAGTCAAAATAGGAATTGAGGCTAAGAAAGAGCCTTTCAAACGTAAGCTAATATAGCAGGGCAAGTATGGAAATCTATGTTGATGCAGAAATCTGGATTTTCATGAAATATTAGCTTTATCTGTATCGTTTTCATCAGCAGAAGAAAAAGAGTAGATGAAAAACTGCCCTTCATTTTGAGCAGTTGCCATTGCTACAGAAGATTTTCCCTTTTTCTCTTCCATCTAGGATTTGAATTTACTGCCCATGTGAAAAATGGTAAAAATGGAATAGGGCTTTAAAAACACAAATCCTTAGTTTGTTATGTACTCTTAAAACTTTGAGAGCAAAGTAGTTATTTGAAACTAAAAGGTCATGTAATTTATGAAGTTAATGGAAGGTAAAACTTTCAACATTCCTGAAATTTTAATCCTTCTGTAGTGCATGTGATTTCATGTGATCTCTCACCCTCTGAGAAACTGCTTCATTATCTTGCATAACAGTTTGGCAGATCTCCATCTTTGCTCTGCTGAATAAAGGAATAGTGTTTCTACAGAAACAAGTTTGAGAATTTACAAGATGGAGAAGGAGCTCCCGGTTTAAAATCCAATTCTTAAATAACCACTTGTTAGAAGACAAATTTTTCTACTGTAGTAATTTTGCTAATGTTATATGTTATACATAATGTAACATTAGAGTAGCTTTTTTGGGAGCTGAATTTTACAAAAATTTTTTGCAAAATATTTAGAAGCTGTTTGCATTCCTAAAACAACAAGCTATTTTCCCCTGTCTTTAGAATCAACTCATTTAATAATGATTTAATTGTATTTTGTAGCTTTCCATTGTTAACATCATTATGGTCTCTTTTCTAACTTTTGCCAGTATGAGCAGGATGAGAAGCAGATACCTGATATCATAACAGTTTTATTCTGTTGTAGAGTTGGCAGTTTTCTTTTTTGCCCGAAGAAAGAGACTGTTCATATTTTCATCACCTAACCTCTATTTCTGCACAGGTTCACTGCCTGCAGGTCACAGGCAGGAGCTGGCACTGGGCTGTGGCCAGACTGAGGGGTCTGACCACGTGTGTTGTGTGCAAAGGCCTGAAGCATCCCCTGGCCCTGGAAACTCAGAAACACCCGGTGAAAAATCACAAGGGGCCACAATAGACACAATGTCGATTCAGTTGCTAGTGGAATATAAGTAAGCTTATATTCCACTATACATTGCTTACTGTATGGGATTTTTCTTCTACAGGGACAGATTTAGCCAAATACAGTCCAGAAGTTCAATTAATATCCCATTATTGATAATTGTAATTCTTAAATGCTAAACTTTTAAGCAAATATGTCCAGTTTGTACAGCAACTCAAAAGCTGTGCAGTGACTTCTGTTACTCTTGTGTTCCAGTTGTAAAACTGGTAAAAAGAAGATGCTCATTCTTTTCAAATGCCCAGGGCATTTGGCTAAAGATTGCTGTGTGTGGGTGCAAGCATCCATTCATGTGTGTGTGCATGTATGGAAACTAAAGGTCACATGGCTTGGCTCAAAATGCCAATTAGAAAATATTTATTTTACTAGTAAACAAATCAATAGTAATCAGTAAAAGATTCATTAGATTAATAATTTACGCCCACGTAATGCAATTGATTTACCTTTTGTGGATGCACTTGAAATTGTTTCAGCTGCACTTATATAATTTTAATTTGATTTAATGAATTAATGGATGAGTCTAATTCCTCAGAGTGTTATTTAAATTGATTTAGATATGTCTACACTAAACTGGGTATGCAAGTAGTTTAATTAATTTAGAACACTACAGCAAAGTTATTCACATGTACACAGAAATACCAGATACAGTTGTATTTTGTCTTTGAAGTGGTGTGGTATCAGTCAGAGACATTCCTACTTTGATTTGCTGTGCTCTGCTGGAATTCTGGCCAAGGTGTGAGTGCTGCACTGGTGGCAGTAACCACCACTAAGGAGTCAATCCATTAATCTGAAATACCTGTATTCACTATTGATCCAGTAAGTTTAGCCACCTGCATAGGCTCTTTGCTATCCTTGAAGTAATCAACACACGGAACATTCGTTTAGTTATTGCTGCATTAGCTGCCGAGTTGGAAATTTCATCTCTCTTTTGGGAATGGAAATTTAAATCTTGAGAGAAATTAGGAGATTTATACTCCTAATTTAACACTTGGTTCCTTTGTTCTGCTAGCCTACCTCAGTAAGTGAGTAGCTCCTGCTCTGAAATGGAGTAGAAATAAAAGCCAGTGAACTACAGCACATGAAAGCAGGAGGAGGTTTGTCTCTCTCTCTCCTGGGAAATGGAGAAACAAGCCCCCTTAATGTGTCCGTGGGTGTTTCCTTGCTCCAGCAGAGAGATGAGCTTGCTGACAGTACTGCTGATGAGCTGGAGGTGTCCTTAGGATACCAAGGAAGTTTCTGTTAAGTAACGCTATCTAAACTTGGCAACGTGCAAGTGAAGTACTGGTACTAAGGCTGGTCTTTTAAACCAAAATAACTTGCCATTGGCTAAAAATAAAGTTTCTAGATATGACAGAATGAGCCCTGGTGGAAAAACATGCCATTGGGACCCACAAAGGCTGTAAACATTTTGTGATATATGCCAACTCCATTTAGATTTTCTTTTTAAAAAAAGAGGGGACAAGTAGATGCAGCAGACTGACGTAATATTTGGGTTACACTTCATGAAAAATCAGGGAGTTTGTGATGGCTGCGTTTAAGGGCATATACTGCCCCCTTTAAACAAATAGTTCTGACTACAGTCACATTTAAAAGATAAGCCAGATTTGTACTCTCAGAAGACATACATGGCTCTTAACAGTGAAACTAAAATTCAGCTTATGCCCGTGTTACCATATTAGTACAGCTAAAGAACCACTGAACTGAAATTTTAAAAGTGTCAAGAATTTTGTCTCTTTTATTTTGTGTGTGTTGAGTCCAAGGGTGTTTTTCCACTACAATATTTTTTCCCAAGTAAATTCATTAGATAAGAAGGTGCAGATAGTTGCAAAATCCATCCTCTCTAGATGAGTTTGGCGTGAGGTATAAAGTGTGTAAAACTAGTCAAGGAGGTAAAGACATTCTATTTATTTTCAACACTGAAATGTGCCCCATGGAAAAGATTCTTTTTTAGGTTCCTGGGAGCAGTTAGACTGGTGCTTAGTGAGCTTTTCTACTTTTGTTTCTACTTTTTGATCTACTTTTAATCGTCCCAGTTATTTATCGCAAATGCACATGGAGTGAAAATTTAAAATTCTTGCCAAAAGGCAAGATGCCACCCTTAAAAGTAGCTTCTGTTGGATCTGTCAGTTGATAACTCAGTAATGCAGGATTTTTTCTAGGTCATTTGAGCAAATGAAGCAAAGATCTTACTGATGATGCGACCGGTATCTTTTGTCCTATGATATTTTATCAACTGAAGTATTTCATCCCTAATTTCATTGAGGTTGAGCTAGATACTCAGGAAGTATAAAGCATGAGATGTGTATATGGCATACTGAGGAAAAAGGTTTTTCCGAAAGCGAGAAGATAATCAAGGGCAAAGAAAATCTCTTTTGAAATGAGACGATAGGGAGAAACAGACCCTAAAATTAGAAAGGTAATAAAATAATGCTCACAGCCATAACACTGAAATATAGAGAAGTGATTAAACAGACTGAAGAACAGAAAGACACACTTTTCAAAAAGCAGCCCTGATCATAACTGCACAGAGAAAAGACAAGGACTAACTTAAAAGAAAACACAGAAGAAAAAAAAAGATCTTTCTCTATTGTACATTTGACTTTAGGTGATCAATGCAAAGTGTCTCTTGAAAAAATGGTAGAAAGTACTTGCTTGCAGTAAGTCTTTATCTATTTGAGAGATAAAAAAATGATAGTAATCCCATTTAAAAACAATTACATTGAAGGCTGTCTTTAAGTAGAACCATTATGCAAACCATGAAATACCACAGATTCCTGGCATTCTCGTTCTGTTTGTGCTGCAGTTGGTCACTCCAAGCTTTGTTAGGGAACCGAGGAGCTGGGCAGGCCTGTGTTCCAAGCTGTGGTGTACTTACAAGACTTTCCATGGAAAGATAGCTTCATATCAAAAAATTTCTCCACCAGGAATGGCTCTTGGGATGATGAAATTGTTGTTACCAGCCTGCCAAAACGAATCCTGGTAAGGAAAAGTAAAATCAAGTGAAAGTAGAAAGGTGATTTTTTTGCTTTCCTTTTATTATTCCCACAGGGAAGGGTGGAGTCACAGGGAATAACGGTACACGTTTCCTTTAACATTTAGCAACAAGTTGATTTCATAAGCAGGGTAAATATCCTGTGTTCCATTAATATCTTGCAGTTTGTATTTCAGAGTGATTTCAACTCTTCATTGAATTTTAAGTCATGGCATGTCTCTTCGTATAAGAGAATAAATAGCAGGAAGTTCAATTACAAAAATTATTTTATATTCTTTAGATTTTGATTGAGATTTTTCATTTCATTTGAAGTTTTAAAGCAAATTGTTAAAGTGATGTTGTGGCTTAATTCAATCACAGTTACAATCTCTAGCCACCATTGTAGAAATAAATAAGGCTTATCTTTGAAATATAGAGGACCTTTCCACTACTTTGTACAGCTGATACCTAAGATTAGTTTCCAGGATTAGCAGTTTCACCTAAAGCTGCAGTTTTGTACTTTGGTTTTCACTGTAATTGGCTGTAGATAGTTTAGTGCTACCATGGCTACTGGCCTATGCCCAATTCCCCCTGGCTGTCAGTGAGATTGTGTGGGTATGGTGGATCCAGGTGTTTGAATCTTTAGTGTAAAAATACATTTCCAAGGAATGTATGCAAAAGGACAAATTAAATTTCCATAACTGTTGGTAGAATTTGAGGAGTACTACAAGAGTTTGTTCAGTATCTGTAAGAATGATGTGGTGATAGAGTCACAATTCCACAGGCAAATGGGAAAAAACGTGTTGTGCTAATAATGGTTTCTAAGTTAGAAGAGGTCAAGCAAAATGATTTACTGATGTCTCTCTCTCTTTTTTTTTTCTTCTCATTATTTTAATCTCTTGAGTTGAAGCACTTTTTTCAGATTGCAGGCACCTCCTCACCGTTTTATATTCACACAGAAAACCAGGGGTTTTTGGACATGTATTTGCTATTTGTACAATGATGGTCCAGCATGAAGCATTATGATTTCCAATCTTATGTAGAAAGCATAATGTACATTCCTGTCATATAAAAAAGGGCAGTTTATATATGTTAAGTAAACCTCTTTAACGATTTCTAAAATTGCATGTCTTTCTTTTAACCCTGAGACAGGGCTTCTGCACTCCTTATTTCATTTTTGGGAACCACTTTTTATATGGTTATTTCAGAGGAATCTTCCAAGTACCATGTCAGAACAGTCCTACCTTGCACTGCACTAGCCTGAAATAAAAATTAGCTAATATCTGCGGCTTTCTCTCAAAGCATTGTTCCTATGATTTCTCTTTCAATTAATTACCCCTCTTGTGGAATTATTCTATAGTTTAGATTGAGGAAGAGGAAGGAATAAGACTGCTCTGTTCCTACAGTGGCTCAGTCATATTTGCAGCCTTTGCCAGTTGTTTGCCGCTAGAAGGAGAAGTTATGATGTAGACTGCAGAAAACTTTTCTGTAAGTGACTTCATTACCTAGCAGTCAGTCATCTTTATCTTGAATAAAGACACCTACAGAGGAGGAGTATATCATCTTCTCCTTCAGCCCTCCCTATCAGTAGCTCGAGAAAAACGGCATCAAAATCTGTGTTAGAGAAGTTGAGAAGGCAAGCTCTTTTGCTGTTTGTATGAGCCCAATTTCTTGTGTCCATAGCAAAATCCTTCTACCGTGAGTGAAAATTAGCTGTATGTTAAGGAAAAGCTGCTGAAACCGAGTGGTGCAGTGCCATGGAGCAGCTTCCAGCTCCGTGGTGTTTGCTGTTATTTGCAGTGCTGGTATTGGGAGACCTCAGCTGGTGAGAGCCTCTGGCTGTGCTCAGAGCTGTAATTGTGTGGCTGCGGGTACGAGGCAGTGCCTGCCCTGGAGAGTTTACTGAGTTAAATATAAAAGATAAACAAAGCAAAGGAAGGAAACATGCAAATAGTTGTTCACCAGGACAACAAGAGAGCCATCCAGGATGCTACTGGACCTCTGGACATTAAAGGAGAGTGCTTTAGGAAAAAAAAAGATGGGAAGAAACCAAAGTAGGAGCAGTAAATCTGTTTTTTTATTTTGAGAGGGTCAGTACAAATGCATCCCCTAGATTTAATTCCTGATGATTTATATCTGTTCTATGGAATATTTATTAATATATAATAAAAAAGCACTGTCCAAAGTGGACTGTGTTTGGATTGAGATTTTCGGAAACGTTAGAAAAGTCCTCCAGATGGCAGAATAACTGCTTCAGTGTGCATACAGGAGATGGGGATATTTTATCCCTCGCTACAGAACATTCCTGTTTTCAAATTGAGCAAGTGACTTTTTGAAAGCAATTTTGACCAGAGCCTGTGGGAAATTGCACAGTTTACATAGTATTTGCTTGTTTTATTCAGGGTGCTGACTGAGTATCCTTGTTCTATTCCTAAATAACTAGAAGTCAGAATCAAACTTATTTATATGTGGAGTGGCATAAAAGATTTCATTAACAGTACAAAGAAGGTGCATATTTGAGGAGTATGTCAGATGTTTCCAGGTCATGTTGCACATTCCATTTACTACTCCCAGCACAGCAATAGTGGTAGGAACTCTTCAAAATTAAACACATTATGAAGCAAATTCTTTTTTGGCACTTATCTTATACTTAGTGCACTGTAATTGCAAAGGAAAATTAAATCTCCCCTCCCTTTAGAAGTCTCCCTTGCTTAATGTCTCTCAATGAAGTTGTGTGAAACAGAAATTTGATATAGAATTTGTCATGTATGCCATCATATGCTTTGACTCTTCTTGTGTCTATCATCTCTCTCAGCTTCTTCAGGGGACTTCTCTTGATAATACATAATCTTTTTATATTTTCAGGATTTCTCATTCATTAGCCAGTAATAGGGACTTAAATTTCTAAAGAGGTGGTCATACCATGAAATTATTAAATACATTTCACTTTTCTTCTAATGCAATTTTGCTGCTGGAAGCAGCAGAAAAAAAGAAGAGAATTCTGTAACTCTCCAAGTCCTTACACATCATCAGCATTTATGCTGCAGGTAAGTGATAGCCCATCTGCCACAGAATGAGAGTATCCATGCCATTTTGGCACCTCCACTTCGGCTCCTTCTTTTGTGGAGAGGCAGCAGGTAAGATAGATGGATGCATCCCTCCACTCTTGCTTCTGAGCCCTGCATGATGGGAAATGTTTTCTAAAGCAGCCTATTGATAAATAAAACATGAAATACTCCTGAAAGATGCTTGTCCAGAGCTCTCCCTTGTTTAAGTCCAGGCTCTGCTCTGAGAGACGTTTTGACACATCTGGATGCACAGCATGTTTGCTGAAGGCAAACAGACACTGCAGTGATAAGGGACAGCTGGGGCCTGCTGGCTCAGCACACTGGGGGCTGGCACCAAGATGCTGACGCTGCGCCGTGACCGCAGCTCCCAGGTGATCACTCCATTGCCTGTGACATTAGAAATCAGCACAAAGTTGGCTGAGAAGTCATTCGTGCAAACTCGGGGATGAGAAAGCAAAAGAGGAGCTGCAGCTGCCTCTCTGGAGAAGAGGCTCGTTGGTAAAGCTGCTCCATGAAAGAAGTTTGGGCCAGTTGGTTCCATTCCTCAAATGAAGTTAGAGTAATTCAGGTTCAGGTTCATACACTCTGTCAGTTGCTATGCCCGGATGTCAAGAAATCTGAAAAAATACACAATTGTATCTGAATTCACATAGCTTTTGTAAATCCTTTGGGCTTTTTTCATTTTATCTCTTATTCTTTCTATCCATTTTTATCTTTTTCTCTGGTTCCAGGGAGATCAACAAAAGGAGGGAAAGGAACACATGAACTTCCATGTGATTTTTAGCCATTGTTTATCAGTTCAGTATGCAAACACCTTCAGTAGGTATTTTTCATTGGTAAAAAGAAAAATTTGGAACACTTGAGCAACTCAAGGTGGTTTTTTTTGGGGTTTTGTTTTTGTTTTTTTTTTCCTTTACCATGGATTTCATGGTTTGGCAACTAAAAGTTGAAACAAATATTTTTTTAGGTTAATGGCACATTACATTTAATTAGAGCACTAAAGCAATTCTAGAGGTTTTTTTATTTGGTCAGAATTCTAAGTATAGAGTTAGGCCCTGGGACCTCACACTTGTTAGAAGTTTGCAAACGAACAGTAAATATGGTTGAAAAGTATGAATTCCTGGATTAATTTCAAAAGGGTATGAATAGTTGCTCAAAATATCAGCAAAAATGCTGTTAAAATCGGAAATCACGTTTGATACAAACTCTTTGCTGTTATGTATCTGGACCAAAATAGGCAAAGGGTATACAAACTGAAGTTTGCCTTTAGCATTTTTTATGTGTGAGTTACATACCTTATCTTCCTAAGCACTTCTTTAACAATTCAAAATGAAAAGCTGTGAAGTGTGGTTCTCTTTGGAGAAAATAAAGTTTGCCGAAGGAAGACTGTCAGTGTGTGCTCCAGGCTGCAGAGAGGTGCTACAATGATGGGGGCAGGGGTGAAATCGCTATTTCCACCAATTTGGCAAAATATTTTAAAGGCTTTAGCTAGATAAATCTATAGTGTATAATATCTCAAAACTAAAATTACAACTAATTGAATAGTACATAGCTAAAGAAATTAAAAACCGGTGACAGTGTGCTGCTTCTCTTGTGATTTGTTGGTAGAAATGACATTGAATGGTGAAAGTGCTGTATTAATAATTAAGTATATCACTGTGTAAATGAGATGATTCAACTGTGCTTTAACCTCCAAATCTCTCAATAATTGGAAGTTATAAACAGATACTTTGAAAGAAAGCAGAAAAATTTTTTTAAATTATTTTGAACTTTATTTGCTTAGAAAATACTGTCATAGATACAGAATCAGAGAGTTAATTGTTCTGCTTGGAATTACTCAGTATTTATTTTAAGACAAATTTAAAATGTCACAGACATTTCAGTTATTGTTACATGGATTTTAACTTAGCTTTAGTCATCACCACCAGCACAGATGACAGAGAGGGCTGCAGGATTTTAGCAAGGGATTAAAGGCAGTTTAGAACAGGAGGGGAATGAGTTAAACTGTGTTTAGATAAGCTGGATATATTCAAGTTGGCAGTTTCTGATGGAACTCATCCTAGACTACTTGCAGAAGTAGCTGAAGCCATTTCTGAAGCATTAGCAATTATCTTTGAAAACCCATGAAGGATGGGGGGGGAGAGGTCCCCGTGGTCTGGAGAAGCACATGATACTGTGTCTCTTTTTAGACAGGAGAAAAAGAAAAGCTAAGGAATCCTAGGCAGAAGAGTTTCACTAGAATCAGCAGGATAGTAGACCAAACTGTTGAACAACCATCTTGAGAATAGTAAGGAGATAAAAACATTGAATGTTCCTTTGTGATGTACAAATATCAGGGTGAGCTCCTTGCTTTTTTCAGTAGTTAAGTAGCCTGGCAGATGAGAGAAAGTCCAAGTGCTGTTATATATCTGACTTTAGTGAAACTTTGAACAGAACTCTGTGTAGCATTCTGATTAGCAATCTAATGAGGTAAAAATAGAAGTCCACTGTAAAACTGTTGAAAACAACATGCTCAGCATTCAGCTATCCGTGGTTTGCTGCCAGAAAGGGGAGCTAGTTCAGATGGGGTTCAGCAAGTCCTTCCATCCCTGTGGGGACAGTTCTCATGCACAGTTTAAGGGAGCAGTGAGTATGCTTATAAAACATCTGGATGATAACAGTCTTAATTGCTTCTAAATCCTTTGAGAGATAGATTGGAATTCAGAATTCATTAAATAAATAATCTGAGATCAATAACATATAGTTCAGTAAATGAGAAAGCAGACAAAGAATAAATCAGATGCAAAACATTAAATGAAGAATAACTGCTTGGCAGCCATAATGCGAAGGATGAATGGGGAATTGTGAAGGGCTGCAAGCTGAGTGTGTCAGCACTGTGATGCTGTTTCAAAAAAAAGCAAACATTGTTCTGCAATATATTCATAGGCTTGTCAATATCAGATGTATTAATGTGACCTGCTCTGAGGCCAGGAGTAAGGCACTTGCTTTTTGACTCTGATCTTAGGATGAAAACACTGAAAACTTAATGTACAGCAAATACTGAATGTTTACAAAAAGTAGCCAGATGGGGTTTGCTAAACCTAGAAAAGGGAAGAAAAGAAACATCAGCTTTCGAATAGGTGAAAAGCTGCTGAAACATAACGAGCACCCATTGTTCCCCAGGACCACTGGCTGTAGGGTCAGAGATATAAAGTGCTTTGTTTGCAGCAAAAGTGACAGACACAGGTCAGCGCAAAATCCATCATTTTGTCTTCAATCCCCCATCACATTTACGCAAAGTCATGAGCTGTGGTTTGTGCTGAGGTACACGTGCACGTACTGTGGTTTGGAGATTTTTGAAAACAAGTCTGAAAAACACCTATGGGAGGTTTAGTTGTATTTATCTGGACACACTGGGAGAGAATGGACTAAATCATACAGAACATTTTAATGAAATAAAGGCTGGATTTTGCTCTACAGCCTTACCTGCTTCTTACCATATCAGGTACAGTCTTGCCAGGTCATTTGTTGTCGTCTAGTATGGGATGTGAGTCCCTAGCAAAGATGGTGGTGAGCAGGGCAGCACCCCCAGAACAATTCCTGTGACTCAGCTTGCTCCTAGTGGCTTCTTGGGAAAAAGGAACGGACCTTGGCTTGGGTGAATTGTCCTTCAGGCTGTCAATCAGGCCCTGATAGCCTAGATGGTCTCTTGACATCTCTTACAGCCTCTAATTCTGTGATTCTCTGGTTATCTAAATGTCATTTTCTGTGGTCAGACTTACAGGCTAAAACAGCAAGTTCTATTTAGACTTAATGGTTCATTGACTTAAAAAACCCGTTCTGGTCTGTTGGTTTACTGTGGGTGATAAACATGCAGCTAGTCAGTACTTGATAGGGAAAAAAGAATATTTTTTCAGCAGTCAGGCTAAAATAATTCTTCGTTTTAGTATATTTCCCTAAAACTTGGAGAAAGTTTAGAATACTAACAAAATTATGTTTGAATATTGCTACAGTTGATGAGATAAAAATATGTGAAATATGACCTGTATGGTAAGGTAATTAAATCTCTTGCATGCACCTTTTCCATATTCTTGAAAAAACCCAAATGTTGCATCTTAAGGCAAACTGTGACTGTAGCAAATAATTTTTAATGGTTGACTTACATTAATGTCTAAAATTAGTGTTTTGCTAAAAATACTTAACAGGCTGTACCATACACAAAAGTGTCACTTAGGAGCTGGACTCTACAATCCATGTGACTGTCCAGTTTCTCTCATGCTGGTTTGGTACTAGAAGGACCAGTCACTCGGCTGGTGTGTCCTGGTGAGGGTCTCACTGCATCAAAACACTTCAGTGATTTCGACTGCTTGAGAATCTTTGCTGCGACCTGCTCTCGGCACGTTGAGTTCTGCAGTGACAGTTTAGTGACAGCTAAACACATTTTGCGTCCTCAGGACCAATCTGCCTGGGTTAGCTGCATTCCTGCATGTTCAGAATCCAGGCAGATGTACAGATAAGATGTGTAGGGCAAGCTTGTATTTGACTGCTATTTTTTCAAACATACTGGAATGAAATATGTGAGTTGAACTCCCTCATGTGAATGATGTGAGTAACATGAATTTTCTGTCTAGTTACATTACAAAAATATTCCTTGTAGCAGCTCACAGGCTGTTAAAGAGGAGTAGAAATCTTCCCTTAAAAGTGACATTAAATCATTTTTTATCACCTACTGTTTTAATTTAACAGTAAACAAGATGATAGAATGATTGCCTTCAGACTTCCAGCCTAGAATATTTTGAAGAGAGGGAGAACATCATTAGAGGTCACAGACTGAGAAGCTGGGTGATGCTCTTAGTGAACGACTGCATTAGAGTACATGGAAAAACTGCATCTCTCTGGGATAGTGTGCTTCCCTCAGACATGGACTACATAAAGTAAAAGGGCTTTTAGTTTAGTGTAGGCAGAGCAATTAAGATTCCCCTAGGGGGAGGTATATAATTATTTTGGAAAATAAGAAGCAGCATCAAGAAATTTCTTACGCCTCGGCTACTTTTCTGAGTGTTGAGAGATTTTTCCAGGTTTTGATGTGTGTTCTTTAATACTGGGTATTTCTGGTTCTTACCTTGTTTTCTAAGGGGCCAAAAATCCTACTGAAATGGAGAAGGTGTCTTACAAGACAGTATTAAAACCATGGATAATAGTAGCAAAGAAGCTGGTAGAATATGATAAAAGAAATAGCTTTATGCATGTTGGGGTGTGGGCCTTTCACTGACATCAAGACTCGATTCAAAGTTCAGTTCCAGCAGCAGGAGAAATTTGTTGTTAGTGAATTGTTGAAGTGTTTATTTTGTTATTGATGAAAAAAAAGATTGAGATAAGCAAAAACACTTCCTGGAAAAAGGTGGAATATAAAAATATAGCAGTTCAGTGGACTTCCTCTCTCAAATGACGTAGTTGAAGTGCTGGTTGTTGATAGTTGCCTGATATGTAGTTGTTCCTGGAACATTACCTATTTCTCAGTTTAAATAGTAAGGGTGAAATGGTGCCCAAGGATACAGAGTCTTGGAAACTGCAGTACACAAGGTCCCCGGGCTGAAATTCCTCCTCATACTCAGCCCAGTGGGAGGTTTTGAGGCCATGCCAGATGTCCAGCCCGTTGGTGAGGGCAGTTCCTTGAAGCCCCTCCTGTTACTGCCCCTGCTCGTGGCCTGGCTGCCTCTGCAGCGCGTTCCTGCTCCTCTGGGTCAGGAGAGCCGGGCTGGACCCACAGTGTCTGTCAGTGCTCTGCCATGGCCATGTGTCCTGTCCTTGTGTCAGTGCTCTGCCATGGCCACGCTTCTTGTCCGTGTGTCAGGGCTCTGCCATGGCCATGCTTCTTGTCTGTGTGTCAGGCTCTGCCATGGCCACGCTTCTTGTCCGTGTGTCCGGGCTCTGCCATGGCCATGCTTCTTGTCCGTGTGTCAGGCTCTGCCCTGGGCACCCT